>CM041779.1:222140224-222177443 GCA_023374045.1 Limonium bicolor
AAGTCGGTAAACTGTCTTTGGCGCAGGAATCGCCATGGTCGGGATGATGCTTTGGTTCTCTGCTTTGAAACTGGGATTTCCACAACTGGCTTTGCCTTTAAGGACTTGTTGCCCATTCTCCGAGCTTTGAGTTGTCCTACCTGTAACCTGGCACTACAGTTCTGCGGGCACATGGGACTCTCGCCTAGGGCGGGTGTTGGTATTCCTGACTTAGTGCAAGATCTCAAGGAAGAAAAATTTAAACTGATCGCCTTGGGGGTTTCTTCTGGTTGTCTGCTCTCCCTCGAGTTCTGCAGCCATTTCCTTGGTATCCCCTTGTGAACCTTGGGCCGTAATAGAACTAACTTCAGTACAGTTGTGGAGAAAACCAAGAAGCCTATTCACTAGTTCATTTTGGACTTGACGTCCGGTCTCAAGGGAAAGGGTCTTTGTTTTTAATTCTTCAATTGCTGCAATGTAGTTGGACTCCATGGCGTTCCTGACAGCACTATGTCTCTGCTCCATGGCATTAATGGTGTCCAGGTACTTTGGTTCCAAAGCTGCCAGATCCATGTTGATCGGATTTCCTCCTTCACCACTCCTAGGATTTGGGTTTACCTGTTTCCAAAATGCCGTCTGTCAGAAAACTGAAGTTCTGGGCCGGGAAGGAGTACTTGATAAGGTGGTATTCTAACTTGTTTGGGCCGAGTAATTCTTGGTTGGGCCTAAAGATGATACTTATAACTAGGGCCTGGGGCCAACGCCCGAGTGGAAAGTCTTCTTAGACTAGAATGGGCCTTGAAATGGAAAAGCCTGATGGATTTTCATGAATTGCTTTAGGTGGATTTTTTTTTTCGTGGGCCTAGAACTAAATTGATAATTCAAATTGGGCTGAAAGAGAGAAATCACATGAGTTTAAACTTTTGGGCCAGAGCCGAACAAACAATTCATTCAAACCAAACAAGGCCTTTGGGCTGCGAACAATAAAGCCGTAAATTCGGGTTGGGCTAGGTTGATGTAGGAGGAATTCCTATCAGTTTCTAGGCTGGGTAGTGGGCCGATCATACGAGCAAACAAGACCCACACAAATTCAACATGTCCTCACTAGACGCTTAAACCAAACTGGGTATAGATCAATCCGAAGAGGTGCTTGGGGCATGGGCCCAGGTCACCACAAAGGAATAGGGCTTGCACGCTATTCTCTTTGGGCTTCCCCACTTTTTTCACATCACGTGAAGGCGTGCGTCTATGGTCGGATCTTTGACTGACCAAACAATGGGCTAGGTAAGGACACTGCCAGGAGGAAAATGCTTGGGGCTAAAGCCTAGGTATTAAGGGGATGTGGTTAGACGACATCCTCCTCTTTTCCCCCGCTTATTCACATCACCTAAAAGGTGTGAGTCCCTGACAGGGGACCCTCAAACGGGTCCTGGGGTGAAATTGGATTGCGTGAACCCTGCCTCTAATATGATGCAAAGGTACAGAAATTAAAGTGCGCACGAAAGGTAAACAAACAAGGTGATAAAGCCATAAATAAACATTTTTCGAGTTAAACCCTCTTTCTTAAAATTAAACAAGTTAAAATTAAGAAGTTGGACCCCAGCAGAGTCGCCAGTCTGTGAGCCTCGATTTTAAACCCTATCCTAAGTTGATTAAAGCAGATTAGGATCCTAATCAGGTTTTAGGTCCACTTATAACCAAGATTAACAACTATGTCATAAAACAAAAATTATTAAAACCTAAGCTATCTCACTGGAACCTGTTACGAGTCGCCACCTAATTTTAACCTAGAGTAAAATTAGGAAAGGTAGAGTTCGGGTTCGGGGGCTTGGTATTCGACTTATTTAGGGTGTTCAAATACTTTCATTACCCTTCCTAGGTCGTTTTTCCTCACTTGGTTTATTTACGGCTTTCTACAAAGTTGTTTTTAACCTAGGTGTGCGCTTCTGTTTTTTTTATTTTTAACGTTTTTTGACAGAAAATTAAAGTGAAATTAAAAGCTACCTAAACTAGGGTTTCAGAGGCAGAATTAGGTCAAATTTTTATTACGTCCGTAGCCACGGACCTAATGTCTGAGACCACGGACCCCAGTTGAATTAAATGATTTCGAAAACAGAACTAAATAAAAACGCAAACTTGAAAAGTCCAGGGCCACGGACAGGGCGTCCGTGGGCCCGGACATGTATTGACAGAAAACCCTAAAATTTGAAAAATTGAAAAATATAAAATCCCGCCACCGTCGTGGGTGTCCGTGGTCACGGACAACCCGTCCGTGGTCCCTGACAATGAGTCCGAGGTCACGGACAACCCACGGACAGTGAGTTTTTGATGGTCCCCGAAGGTGTTTTGAGCTCAAATTTTATGGGTGTGTAGCCTGAAAGATTATAACACGTTAGTAATTGAAAGAACTCAATTTGAATCGAAATTAATACAAAACTTAGCAAACAAGTAACAAGGCAGTAGCTAAAACAATTAGCGATACAGAAGCGAAAAAGAGTTAGTTTGAGCCCAAATTTTGAGGCAAGACTGATAATATCATGGGGAGTTAGGAAAGTGAAGTTTTCTACCTTTTTTACCTTCGGATTCACGATGATTCTTCACACCGGGATTCGTCGAGTGCTCCGTTGATGGCAGACCCGAAAGGTTTTCGAACTAAGCTTCTGTTGTTGGTTGTTCTTACTGTTCTTCACGTTTTGGTGGGTTTATTGTGGGGTTTTTGATGATTATTGGTGCTTGGGGATTGGAAAACGAGTTTAGATGGTGATTTCAGGGGATTTTCGGTATGATTCGGGTGGCGGGGGGTGTTGAAAAACGTGAGAGAGAGAGAGAGAGAGAGAGGAGGTTGTGCTTTCTGTCTTCCTAGGGTTCTTTAGCTTGTGTGATCCTCCTTTCATCAAAAAACATATCCCTTTATATAGACTTTCTTAAAGATAAAGAAAATCTAGTAAAAGTAAGATTTTTTGACAT
Source organism: Limonium bicolor (assembly GCA_023374045.1). Classification (NCBI taxonomy): domain Eukaryota; kingdom Viridiplantae; phylum Streptophyta; class Magnoliopsida; order Caryophyllales; family Plumbaginaceae; genus Limonium; species Limonium bicolor. Next base: position 222,143,171 of record CM041779.1, read on the forward strand.
TTAATTAAATGACTTCCCAAAGGAATTTTTACTGTGAAATTTTAACCACGTGTCAAGGATGACAATTATGAATTTTCTGAAGTGGGATCGGATTTTTTAAATGTCGGAATATTTTAAATTCAATTTCTCACCAGATTCAATCAGAAATTGCTAGAAAATAATTGGAAATTCGAAAAATCAAAATTCCAACGCCATTATGCTTAGAATGTCATCCTCTATCATGGGTAAAATATCAAAGCATTTCAAGCTGATTTGGGCACTTTTGGAGGAGACAGAAAGCCTATAGGAGGTCTCGGGAGCCTTAAGAATTACGAAAACGCCCTGACAATGGCGAAACTGCTCCCCATGCCCTGGAATGTGCCGATTGAGCCAAGACCGCTCATTACTTGATTGAAATGCCTCTCACAACACCAAAACCTCGTGGACCCTAGCCAGGGGGGGTCAAAATTTTGGGTATAACAGCTGGTATTACCAGCTGCTGACCTTTGGATATTCTAAGAGAGTGTTTCACAGGGAATAGGTTGAAAATTATCATCATCATCATTACAATTTCCAGGGACTGTTGTGAAAAAAAGTTTAGACTATTAATTTAATTTTCGTTGTCATGTCATAAAAAATAATGTGAATCTGTTATATAATTGAAATGAATCAAAGAAGTTATTAAAATGAATATTCTTCTGTAATTAAGTTAATTTAAAATAGTCATGTCAACACAGATATGTGAATCATTTGTATATCAGAAATGAATACAGAAAAATATACAAATGAATTTAGTTCTGCAAATAAAGAAAGCTTTCAAATTATAAAATATGAAATCTTACTAGGCTTAGTATCAAGTCCTTTACACGTCTTAACATTATCATCAACTTCCACATGTTCATTAACTACAACATCCTCAGGAACCGCAACATCTTCATCAACAACAACAAAAACATGTGTAGATTGTCATATCATTAAAGAATAAGTGAATCATTTTAATAATAAAAATGAATCACGACAGTAATAAAATGAATCATTTTCAATATAGTAAATAATAAAAATGATATTGTTATAGAAAAGTGAATCAATAATATAATAGAAATGAAACAAGAATGCTGTCAAAATAAAACATTGTAAGAAGTAAATTTCATAATTATTAAAAATTAAAAATCACAACCTTTATCATGTACAACATTGGGCACTTCTTTAACAACTTCAGAAGAAGGACCAACAGGATCAGAACCAGCAATTTCACCAGAAGGAAATAACTTCACATTTGAAGATTGTCATAACAAAAAAAACAAATGAATCGGTAATATATCATAAATGAATCAATCTAGTTTAAAAAATGAACTATTATAACTTAAAAAAAAAAACAATCTCACCAGGCTTGGGATGTACAACCGTGTCCAATTCTTTGTCAAATCAACAGATTGAGAAACATAATCAGAAACAGTCTCTTCAAAAGAAGGAATATCTATATTACAACATTGTGATCACAAATAAACAAATGAAACAGTAATATATCAGAAATGAATCAATCTAGTTTTAAAAATGAACTATTATAACTTAAAAAAACAAAAACAAATCTCACCAGGCTTGGGATGTACAACCGTGTCGAATTTCTTTGTCAACTTCAACATATTAAGGAACATAATCAGAAACAGCCTCTTCCACAGAAGAAATATATATATTACAACATTGTGATCACAAATAAAACAAATGAATCAGTTATATATAAAAAATGAATCGTGTGTGTAGTTAAAAAAATGAACTATTATGTGAAACTAAATTATTTTCTAAAAAATGTAAAAAATACAAAACTCACCAAGTTTACCAGGAACATCATTGGGCATATCTGTGACAACATCATTAGGTGGTAGAACATCATCAGAAGCATCTTCTTCAAATGAAGAAATATTGTTATATGTAAATATTGAGACAAACAAAACAAGAAAATGAATAAGAAGAATATCATAACTGAATCGAACATCTTAGAAAAGTGAACCATTGAATGAAATCAAAATGGTATTAAGTCTCTTACAAAATGAACTCTTACCTTTTAATGGTTTAGCATCATAATCGCCATTAAGAATCTTTTCAAATGACTCAAAGCTACTCATCATGTAAGCAAGAGCTAAACTAATATCATTGGTTTTCAATGGAGAAGTGACCAAGCCTTCAGATCTGGCTTTAAGAGTCAATGTTGAAAGTCTTGAAAGGGATGAAGCTATAGCGTTTGCACATTCGCATATTTGACTCATAATATCCTTGAAACATACAAAGAAAAAAAAAGTTAAGAACATTTAAGTTAAAAAAAAGAATCTGTCATAAATAAAACAAGGCAATAAAAAACAGAAATAAAAGATTTCCGAAGAAGACGAAGAACCAGCTTCAACTTGACGAGGTTCACCTTTTGAAAAATTTATGCTGAACTTCGGAATTTGGTCAGCTCATCAACATACAAAGGGGGTTCAATCTTACCCCGCCCAAAACCACCAGCAAGAGACTCTAACTTGACCCTTTCATAATATCTCTTATGATCCCAACATAAAAGCGAAGGAAAATTCCTAACCCCGGATTACCCCCTAATGACGTACGATCAAGATAAATCAAATTTAACAACAACAATGAACCCGTAAAATATTCACCCTCCGCTTTAGATTTATCCCAACTCATCATTGCTTGATTGGTTTGCACTTCACAAACTCACACCAATTCATTTGCTTACATAAACTCAAAACCATTAGTGAATACAGAACTTTCCAATTGTAGTGGCCAGTTTGATGTGAACTGACCAAGCATGAAATAGCAAAACAGACAAAATTTATCTTGAATTCCTCACCCCTAAAAGTATGCACCCTCTCAGCCATTTGTTTTATAGTGGGACCTTTCCACTTCACATTCCACACATCTCGCCAAGAAACAATAAAATCATAAAAATCATCATCACAAATTGACTAGTCGCCTCAGTGACTGTCAAAGCACCATGAGGAAGACCAAGACAAGAATAGATAGCATCAGCAGAGACATCGATTTTCTGACCATCAACCATCCACAGACAAACACTGAGCCCAGTCATAGTTATTCAACAACCAGAAAATTCAAAGAGCCATTCAGACATTTGAGCCTTAGATGAAGAAGAGACCCAAAACCATTTCCTCTACATGTCTCATCTGCTCATTATCTATATTCTATATGACATGAATATGTTTTTCAAAGCCATAGGGGTCGATACTCTACACAAAACCAGTTCTTCATCAGAATAATCAGAAAGTAAAGTCTCTTTAACTTGCCTTGCTTTTTTTATTTTTGGAAGTTTAACAGAATCAGAAAACAGCTTCATAAGGACCAAACATCACAAACCTTTCTTTCCTTTTTCTTCTTTTGATTGTCTGAATGATAAAAAAAAACTATTAGTTATGTAACCAAATCTGTATTGAAAATGAAATACCCCAAACCTAAGTATGCTAAGTAAACATCAAATTATGATGTAGTAAGGCTAAAATATGCCTTATAAAGATTGGTAGACAATTTAAACCAAGGAAAACTTAAGAAAATGCCTTAAGGGCAATTAAGGCAAAAATGTGCTCTAAGCTTGGAGAGACTTGGGTGAGTACCCAAACACCATGCTAAGACCTTAGTAATATCCTAATGGTCATTTTAAACCAATTAGAAGAGAAAACCAAGCTCAAAAACAAGCTTAAACACAAAATGTGCTTTAAGACTCCTTAAAGCACCTTTTTGAGAAATTGTCTTAGAAATGGGTTTTGAGTGGCTAAATGCCTATGATTATATCTTAATCAACATGTGTACTAATTAGTATCACATTAGGAAGTCTAAATCAATGGGAAACCAAAAATTTTCACAAATTTGTGCTCTAATTTGTGAATAGTGCCAAATAGTGCCTAGTTTAGTCTTTAATCAACTTAGTTTAGTTAATTGGTCAACAAAGGCCAAAAATGCCCTTATTTAACAGGGGGGCCGATTTTTGAGAGTGGTGAGTCACCACATGAGTCATCCAACTTAAGAAAAGAAGAGGGAAATAAGTAAAGTTACTATTTGCTTTATAAAACAAATATCTCCTTATAAGCTACTTTCCTCTTCTCTCTCTTATTCTCTTCTTCCACCGGTTTCTTCTTCCTCTTCTCTTCCAAGGAAAACGTGAAGCTCCATCCATGGCTCCTCACCTTCATTCACTTGCCAAATGCAACTCCAAGCTCCAAATCCAAAACAAATTACATATTTGTCTTAGTTAAGTCAAGGCCCTCCTTTCTATCTTTCAAATCATTCAAGCTCCATTTCGGTGCCATGAGAAAACTCCATTGATAGAGGAGAATCAAGTTTGAAGAGCTCTTTAGCTTCTCCATCCTTTCAAGGTAAGGAAAATGTAAGAAAAACCATGTTTCCACCACTTCTTCTCCATTGCCGAAAATCTCTTCTCATGGGGGCTTTGTTTTTTCACCTTGAACTAGCTTATTTTATTCACCAAGGACTAGTGGAGGTCCCTCTTGATTCATGCCCAAGTCTACTTTGAGACTCTAAAGGTAATCATCCACTTTTATACCTTAGAACACATTTTTAACCTAGGGTTTACTCCTTAAGGTTAGTGTATTATTTAGCACTCATGAGAGCCAATGTATATTGATTAGAACATTGGCAAGGGAAATTTAAATGGTGGCCGAGATTCCAAGGGAAGAAGTCTAAGGAGAAAGTTGAGAGAAACTTGAGAAAAAACAAGGTAAATTGCTTACCTAATGGTGGTTTAAGTTTTAAGGATGGTATTTAGATAAGTACCAATGTGCTTTAAGCTACATTAGGTAATGGGTTATATAACCTAGAAAAAGAATTTAAACAAGCTTGTGAACTTGTGACTAAGGAGCCAATGGGAATGAGTTAGTAATATAAGTTTAAGATGGATTTTAAGAGCATTATAACTACTATGAGATTGATGGGTGTGTATTTGCAGGTTGAAAGCTTTTATATGTGGGAAATTCAGTGTTTAAGTTTAAGTTATTTAAGGGCCTAAGAGCCATGTCATTTAAGAGCCTTAGTGCTATGCAATTTAAGATTATTGCAATATATTGAGTTTGTTGTGAATGAGTTGGTTTGGGTGATAAAATATGATGAGAAAGAACTTGATGTGTGTGAGATGGTTGTTGAATGAGGAAAAACAATGCATTTGGGCATGATAATGTACTAGAGAAGCTATGGCGAAATTTGAGTAGAAAACAAAGTGTTTAAGTGGTAGTGGTGAGTTAAGATGCCCTAGGATTCACTTGGGATCATTAAGAGGAATTTGAGTGGAAATGAGTTAACTAAGGAGTTCTTGAGGATGAGAATGACCTAGAGTTGTCTAGGAAGAATTAGAGGATTGGTGGGTGTTTTGAACACACCAAAGTCATGGTAAGAGGAATGGTAAGACTTGTGCAAAATTTGAAGGAAAGATGTATAATGCTTTAAGGTGATTTAGTTATGAACTAGGGAATATAACAATGAGAGTTTTGGGAAGTGTGTTGTGTAATTAGTGAAGATTGAAGAGGAGAATGTTGTAGATTGACTAGGAATGTATAAGAGTGTAAGATCATGAGAATGGTAAGTAATTGAGTAAAAGAAATGTAGATGTCTAAGGAGGGTGTAGGAAGGTCAAGGTAAAGAAGAACAAGGTTAAGGGGCTAAGAGGATGGGAAGAAATGTTTAGGTATGTCCAAGAGTTTAGGAATGATGAGTAACAAATGGAAAAGAGAGGAATTTGTGCATGGATATGTAAGATGACTTGAGGAAGTTTTGGTAAATGAACTGAAGATGGAAAATAATGTTTATGAAGTGCTCAAACTGTTAAGGAGGGAACACTTGGGTTGGTTGAAGTTTTGGTAAGGTTACAAGTTGGAAATGTAAGGAATTATATGATAAGTGTTAGGAGTGTTTGTAAGAATTTAGTAAAGTTTAAGAAGATCTTTGGAAGTTGTTTTGGAGAGTTTGGTGGAAGTTCTAAGGTGAGTTTAAGTGCCTAAATGGTATTAGGACACATGGGGGAACTTGTGGAGAAGCTTGGAGTCAAATGGGAATTTAGAAACAAGGTTCTGGAGCCGACCGACCTTAGGGACCGGACCTGCAAGGTCGGTCGAGCTCAGTTTACACTACCGGAAAGAGTTTCTGGAATCGACTGAACTTGGGGACCGGACTTACAAGTTCGGTCGGGCTTGTATTTTGTGTACGAATTGAGTCTCTGGAATCGACCGAACTTGGGACCGACCTTGGCAAGGTCGGTCGGGCTTAAATTTTCCACGGGAAAAACTCTCGGGAATGGACCGGCCTTGGGGACCGGACTTGCAAGGTCGGTCGGGGTAAAATTTTCAAACGGTAATAAGTTCTGGAATGGACCGACCTTGGGTAAGGTCGGTCGGTAAGGTCGGTCGACCCTTAAGTTGTCAAAAAAAAGAAAAAACCCTAAGAAAGTTTAGAGGTATTAATGGTACCCCATTAAGAGGGCATTGATGATTAGAGGTATAAAGACCTAAGGGATTAAGTTAAGTATAAACTTAAAAGTTTAAGTTTAGGTGTAAGAATAAGTTGTAAAACTTAAGAGGTGTTAGGTGGGGAATCATTATGGGTTAAGTAAGTTTAATAAGTTGAATTAAGTTAAGTGATTAACAACCTAAAACTGAATGAATGTTTTAGGGCTTAAGTATTTGGACTCCGGAGAGAGAGTAAGCAACCAAGCGACCAACGGTGAACGGTACAGTTCTTCTTGTGACCTGCTTGCTAACGAGGTGTCCCTTGGCTTGTGTGCTATTTGTTTGTGTGTTCACTAAACAAGATAAAGCATGCAACCGGAATATTATGCTTATTGTATTGTTGTGTGATGTTTGAAAACTAACACAACTTACCGTGAGAACTTACTAACTAGTGTTTAGTAAGTATTGTGTGAGATTAAGGAACACTCCCAAATATTGTTTACTTATAACCGAAAGAGGTTAACTAACAAACATTAACCTGAGACTTACTACTAACTGGAACTTGGGGGAGTGAGGAATCCGGATGGTACCGGCACATATGTATTGGGGGAGGTCGGTATCCTTATCAGATACCGACTTCCAAATATGACTTGTCTTCGGGCTCGTCGCCTAGAGTCGACATATAGACTCGGCCTCCTCGGACTACTTGTTCTAGGAGGGAGGCATACTAAGATGGCGTGGGGGGATCAAGCCTACATCCCCAACAATTTAAGAATGTTGTTTATTGCCGGTAAGTGCCCTGCTGCTGGCTAGGGTTAACCAAGCCCTACGAAAATAAACAACGAACTAAGGGTTAACCAAGCCCTACGAAAATAAACAACGAACTAAGGGTTAACCAGTTCTAATGAGAGAACGGTTGGCATATATGAGATAAGGTTTGAGATAAGATTCAACCATTTCTATTAAAGTATGGTTTGTATTATAAGACTGAGATAAGCTACATCCATTCCTTTTTAAAGGATGGTTGTTTCTAAACTAAGATAGATAAGATTAAGGTAAGGTAAGATAAGGATGGATTAAGATTAAGAGGAAACGTTACTTAAGGAGTGAATAATTGACTCACTAATTAAGGGAACGCATTTAAGTCGTTCGTTGTGTTTGAACTTTGATTGTTCATAATTGGTTTGTTGTTTACTACACCTTCTATTATGTTGTGCATCTAATCAACCTCCATGCTATCGACAATTAGTCGTCGTAGCCACGTTAGCTTGGGGGCCATGAGAGGATCGTACCAGCATTCGTGCTGACCCCCTTTGGGGGCTGTTTTTACTACACAGGTGAACGTCAGGAGGCGGCCGTCACGAGAGTAAGATGGGGTACAAGCGTTACGGGTTAAGTGTGGCCTACGAGTTGTGCATGTACACTCGTGTGGCAATTTGAGTTAGTAAGATGTATAGGATGTGAGGGATTGTAAGAAGGATATGTATTGGTTAAGATTTATATGTACTAATGTTCGGTATATTCTGTCAGTCAGACCGTGGCAAGGTCCTGGAGTGTATTGAATTCCGCTGTGACATTATATATATGTTGTTAAGTTGCGAAACCACATTTGGATTGAGATGGGGTGTTACAAAAAGTGGTATCAGAGCGTAGTTACGCTCTGAAGACAAGAAATACCGAACTTAGGAGAATACAGAGGTTGAGCTTGAGTTATGGGTTAAGGGTTGAGTGATAGAGTGTGAGGTGCGTTAGTTAGGACTTCCCGGTATTTACCGGATATCCATAGTACCTAGACCCGCCCTCCACATCCCTAACCCTGAATATGGGGAACAAACGCCAGAGAGAAGAAAGCTTTCTCTTACTCGGGAAAAACCCGATCTGGTAGTTAGTTAACAGTGAGCAATACGAGAAACCCTGTAGTACAACAGTTTACAAAAACTTGGAGGTTTTAACTGGAGCGCAACAGAGAAACAGGTGCTACTAATGGAATTCTATCAATAAGGGAACGGTAATTACCGGCAACATGGGTCGACATGCTACGCAGTCGAAATAGCCCGCCATACCAATGTAAGAAAAGATAAGTGACATGAGTACCGGACAGTGGTCCGAATAAGCATAGCAGTGTGGGATAATATAAAGCTTAAGGGATAAGATTACTGGAAAGTCCAGTTAAGAACGGGAACTCCAAACCCCATACAATTAAGGAGGTTGTAAACCTGGCCGACATAACGCAGATGACGGCAAAAACTCATACAACTGTACACCATAATAGGACTACGATGTAGTGCCTAAAGGAGGATTATTACTTAGTAACCACGACAAAATGTGTGGGGACGGGAGCGAGGATTAAGACATAAGAAAATAATAAGGGGTTCCCTCAGAAAGAGGAACGCCCTGATAAATGACAGTACTGTCAAAACGACCAGGAAACTGCCGGATGGCCAGTTATCCAAAATAAGAAACATAGAAGGAGTCCCGAGGACTACCAAAGATATAAAAAGATCAGGTGGAAGTACCACTACCGACGCACACAGTACCAGTAGCTCATCTTGCATGGTGCACTTGCCATAGCAAGTGCTACCACGGTTAAGCTACACGAAAAGCCATCATGGCGAGATAGAGAACGCTACAGTTGTAGTAATACTGGATTGTAAATCCATAAAAACGGGAAAATAAGACCTTGGAAAGGCCCGACGGCCTGACCATGAAGAGATGAGGTGTCACACCAGTCAGTCGGGAACTGAACTTGGACGAAATACTAGATGATATAAATATCAGCAACGGTGCAACCTACTACAACAACAACCGACAGTACGGTAAGAACACCAATCCCGAACTCCAAGAGAAAAACCTAAGAGATCGCTCAGTGATCCGAGCAAACCATATGTAAGCAATAACCTACGGGAAGTGATACATAATACAGTGGAGACGTTGACTCAACGACTTCCGACAGGAACGGATATAGAACTCCCGAGATGACCATAAGAATACTAATAACAACAATATTTGTTGAATATGTTGGTGAACCCGGAAACAGGGATAAAGGAATAAAGGAAATGAAGTAATATAACCTACTAAGGATTAAAGACGTACAACTCTGGAAAAGGAAAGCTCAGAAGACTACCCCCACAGAGCGGGCATAGTCAAGCCGAACAAACTGATGAATGACAGTTAATACTGTTTGTCTAACTCATTAACACCTGAGTACGATTGATTATCAACGGGTGGCGTAGTCAACGGAAGTTGAACGAAGCGTTGAGGTGGGAGTATAAGATGACAGGATGATATCCAACTTGGACACCATAAGGCAAACGCCTAATACGAACTTAGCCTTATTTGCTAAAAGACATAAGTCTAATAAAACGACAGTATTGTCAAAGACACTAAGTAACCTCAGAACACCCGAATAAACTTCCATAGTAGGAAGCAGGATGCAGCAACTTACCATGAAACCCAATACTACATTTAGTATGTAACCTAACAGTGGGTGGATAGTTCAAGGAAACAAAAACCTTTAAGGATGACCTACAGATGAGTGAGAGTACAAGTAATGAACTGAAGCATTAAGCACTAAGAGCCTACGAGCCAAAGATGTTAACCACATCAGAGCCCGAGGTGCAGTAAGTTGTAAGAGAGCTTATTTAAGCCACAAAGGAACTACAATTCGTAGATATGAACGGTTACCAAACCTATAACTTAGATTGTGGAGAATATTGCCAGGAAAGGCACCAATGAGAATAATGAGATAGTACATTGGCAGGGGCGGAGAACGAACCATGCCTTTAGGGTGGGGATACCTCTCCTTGTTGTGAGGCCATGAGTGGGAATAAAACCCTCAAAAAAGGGCTTTCACTTATTAGAGATGTAATACACTAACTGTAAACCTTGAGATTACCTTAGAACATACCAGATACACTTGAGAAGTAGGGAAGGCTGCAGAGACAGACCTCATATCCAGCACCCAGGATTTAGGAATCAGTAATCGTCAGAGATAAACATGGTGAGTGCACAGAATGGCACGTCAAATGACCAACGCTCAATAGAGCTTGTGATTAAAAGATGACTTCTTCAGCAACCGGTTGAATTAGATGGTAAATGACATCATAAAGGATGAAGGAATGTGAGAAAAATTAGCCTACTTATGAATCTGAGATTGAATCAGAACATCTTCATATTAAGAGTCAACCATTTTACAACACGGTACGGCAACCGCCAAACACCGAAATTAGAGAACTCCCAGTGTGTTTACACCAAGAGGGGATTGAATGTAAGATAAGATGTTAGAGTAAATGAGTAAGTAGTTGTGCCATCAATGGGCAACAAGGTAAAGGCCAACTACCACGGTAGTAGAGGTCGTGAGTACAATATTTATATGAGGGGATTAAGTCATGGTGCGCGGTAAAGCGACCGTTATGTATGAGCCGTCAAATATTGACACTGAGGCAATTGCAATTAGATTTATGAGCTAAGACCAGTATAAGTAAGGGAACAAGATGGAAGACAAACTGTGCATCGATGCCAGTAGTCTGGACCTGGTTAGGTAAGCTTTCAAAGAAGCACACTACCCATTCCTTAAGGAACTGGAAGTGCATTCCTAGTAGAGCAAATATGAGAAACGAGATAAGAGGCCCTAAGGAAAGAGACCTCAGTCACTAAGAGACCGAATCAGTACGAGATACAGAAGGAACTAGAGTATACAATACCCAAGAATACAGTAAATGGATTTCCCTTGATTAAGTTCAAGAAGAACAATAAGTGTTATTATGGAACGATGAAAGAGGAGATCGACAATAGAATACTTCATAGTTAGCAATGGATAAACGTGTGACGGACACTACGAGTTTATTAAAACGAGATGTGGGACGACTGCACCCCAGGGGCTTGCAGGCCTGACACGCTCATTTATGAGTTAGTCGGGTAAGTAGTATGTACCAGTAAGGTACCCCATGCATGTAGACGAGTGGTGTAAGGAACGGGAAGTAGTCGACTTCGTACCACGGACAACGACGCAAGATCAGACGAGAGCAGCCATTACCACAAACAGTTGAAGAGAAAGAATTCAGTTGAACCGACAACACAAAGGAATCAGAGAACAAATAATTAAGGACTATGAAGTGCGAAGAGCATGGATTGTTAAGTACAGACATTGGACATGTCTTAAGATGTAAGAGATTAAACTGTAAAGTGCAATAAGCACTAAAAACAGTTTTAGATTAAGAATCATCCTCGGACCAAAGGTCAGATGGAAAGAACAATTTAGACACTTGAGAAAACACTAAGAATACAAACACTAGATCTCCAGGAAGACTGGATAGACGAGCTACAACTCATCAAGGCCATATATATATAAAGATAACACGTGACCATTGAGGGACCTTTAGTGCTAAACCATAAGCACGCAAGAGGAAGATATACAATACTATAAAAGGATAAGCGAGGTAGTTAAGCCTAAGACTATCAGAGTTGTGCAGCGGAAGCTAGCAGATCAGTACCTTTGAGGTTAGACCAAACTAAGTTAAGAATATGGTACAAGTACCGTTAAGAATCCTCGATGCAGAGACTAAGTCATTAGCATAGTTATGACCCTCTGATCGAAACGTAAGTGAGATAGATGACATGGAAGCTAGAATGCTTGGTGAGAATTAGACATCTTGAACTTATGTTCAAGAATGATATGGTGTTGATTACGTGGGCGTAATCCATTTTAAGGGGGGTAGAGCGAAAACCGCTTAGCGTATGATTATGTACTTAGTACATAAACTACGGTGCGCATAGCACAAAATAATTTGAGAATATGTTTTACATAAACATTTTGAGATAAAATATGGTTATTGCGCACAGAAGATGTGAATACCATACATATTAAGTACCTATCTTGTTAACTCCGGTGTGAGTACAAGTTAAGAGAATTAAGGAAGAGGATTAAGGAGACTTAAGGAATATGGAATATATGAGATATGGGTCGGTATGAAACTACATGTGAGATAAGAATAAGATAACACTATGAGATATTATTTGATATGAGTATGAGGAAGGAAATTGTAATCCTATGAGGTATAAGATGGTGGTGAGAGTTGGTATGAGACTGTTATAGAACTTAGTAGGAATTTAAGCCCTGAGGTGAGTATTAAGAGATGAATTGGGAATGTTTGATGGACTGAGTCCACACCTTTGAGATGTATTGATTATGATTAGAAGAACTAAAAAGATAGAAAATTGGACATGAGTGAATTATTTGTTTGAAAATGACGTGGGAGGTGGAACTTGATTTTATAGGGATCAAGGGAAACCGAACACAAATTGGGTGGAAGGATAGTTCAACACTGATGCTGATCACATCAGGGTTGGATGATTCCTGAAACTCCCTACCAGTGGTCACAATTAAATCACGCTATGGATAGAGACTTTAGGATAAAACGAAATTGGAGTTGATTGTATTTTTAATTAGAGGAATTATTCCTCACATGACCTCGTAAAAAGGATTACCTTTTTACTGAGTCTCGCCCATGAAGTCGAGGACGCACGAGCCTTTGTCTTCGGACCGGTGACATGGGGAGAACAGAGTTGTTTGTATTCTGGCCCATGCTGACGAGGACGAACGAGCCATTGTCTACGGACCGGTGACATGGGAGAATACGTTGGAAATTATGTGAATGTTTTAATCATCAAAAGGAACAAAGGGAATTTTGAGTGCTATACATGCTTAAGCGTGTTGTGTGATATTTAAGTATAAGCATATGGTGGATCTAATGATTCAATGAGTTTAAGTATACATAAGTATGATCTATATGATCTATGGAATGAGGTAAGACATGTATTCTAATAAGATAAGATGCATGGGAACTTTGGGGACAAAGTTCTTTTAAGGGGGGTAGATTGAAATACCCCAAACCTAAGTATGCTAAGTAAACATCAATTATGATGTAGTAAGGCTAAAATATGCCTTATAAAGATTGGTAGACAATTTAAACCAAGGACAACTTAAGAAAATGCCTTAAGGGCAATTAAGGCAAAATGTGCTCTAAGCTTGGAGAGACTTGGGTGAGTACCCAAACACCATGCTAAGACCTTATTAATATCCTAATGGTCATTTTAAACCAATTATAAGAGAAAACCAAGCTCAAAAACAAGCTTAAATACAAAATGTGCTTTAAGACTCCTTAAAGCACCTTTTTGAGAAATTGTCTTAGAAATGGGTTTTGAGTGGCTAAATGCCTATGATTATATCTTAATAAACATGTGTACTAATTAGTATCACATTAGGAAGTCTAAATCAATGGGAAACCAAAATTTCACAATTTGTGCTCTAATTTGTGAATAGTGCCTAGTTTAGTCTTTAATCAACTTAGTTTAGTTAATTGGTCAACAAAGGCCAAAAATGCCCTTATTTAACAAGGGGGCCGATTTTTGAGAGTGGTGAGTCACCACATGAGTCATCCAACTTAAGAAAAGAAGAGGGAAATAAGTAAAGTTACTATTTGCTTTATAAAACAAATATCTCCTTATAAGCTACTTTTCCTCTTCTCTCTCTTTATTCTCATCTTTCCACCGGTTTCTTCTTCCTCTTCTCTTCCAAGGAAAATGTGAAGCTCCATCCATGGCTCCTCACCTTCATTCACTTGCCAAATGCAACTCCAAGCTCCAAATCCAAAACAAATTGCATATTTGTCTTAGTTAAGTCAAGGCCCTCCTTTCTATCTTTTCAAATCATTCAAGGCTCCATTTCGGTGCCATGAGAAAACTCCATTGATAGAGGAGAATCAAGTTTAAAGAGCTCTTTAGCTTCTCCATCCTTTCAAGGTAAGGAAAATGTAAGAAAAACCATGTTTCCACCACTTCTTCTCCATTGCCGAAAATCTCTTCTCATGGGGGCTTTGTTTTTCACCTTGAACTAGCTTATTTTCATTCACCAAGGACTAGTGGAGGTCCCTCTTGATTCATGCCCAAGTCTACTTTGAGACTCTAAAGGTAATCATCCACTTTTATACCTTAGAACACATTTTTAACCTAGGGTTTACTCCTTAAGGTTAGTGTATTATTTAGCACTCATGAGAGCCAATGTATATTGATTAGAACATTGGCAAGGGAAATTTAAATGGTGGCCGAGATTTCCAAGGGAAGAAGCCTAAGGAGAAAGTTGAGAGATACTTGAGAAAAACAAGGTAAATTGCTTACCTAATGGTGGTTTAAGTTTTAAGGGATGGTATTTAGATAAGTACCAATTTAGCTTTAAGCTACATTAGGTAATGGGTTATATAACCTAGAAAAGGAAATTTAAACAAGCTTGTGAACTTGTGACTAAGGAGCCAATGGGAATGAGTTAGTAATATAAGTTTAAGATGGATTTTAAGAGCATTATAACTACTATGAGATTGATGGGTGTATTTGCAGGTTGAAAGCTTTTATATGTGGGAAATTCAGTGTTTAAGTTTAAGTTATTTAAGGGCCTAAGAGCCATGTCATTTAAGAGCCTTAGTGCTATGCAATTTAAGATTATTGCAATATATTGAGTTTGTTGTGAATGAGTTGGTTTGGGTGATAAAATATGATGAGAAAGAACTTGATGTGTGTGAGATGGTTGAATGGTTGAATGAGGAAAAACAATGCATTTGGGCATGATAATGTACTAGAGAAGCTATGGCGAAATTTGAGTAGAAAACAAAGTGTTTAAGTGGTAGTGGTGAGTTAAGATGCCCTAGGATTCACTTGGGATCATTAAGAGGAATTTGAGTGGAAATGAGTTAACTAAGGAGTTCTTGAGGATGAGAATGACCTAGAGTTGTCTAGGAAGAATTAGAGGATTGGTGGGTGTTTTGAACACACCAAAGTCATGGTAAGAGGAATGGTAAGACTTGTGCAAAATTTGAAGGAAAAGATGTATAATGCTTTAAGGTGATTTAGTTATGAACTAGGGAATATAACAATGAGAGTTTTGGGAAGTTGGTGTAATTAGTGAAGATTGAAGGAGAATGTTGTAGATTGACTAGGAATGTATAAGAGTGTAAGATCATGAGAATGGTAAGTAATTGAGTAAAAGAAATGTAGATGTCTAAGGAGGGTGTAGGAAGGTCAAGGTGTAAAGAAGAACAAGGTTAAGGGGCTAAGAGGATGGGAAGAAATGTTTAGGTATGTCCAAGAGTTTAGGAATGATGAGTAACAAATGGAAAGAGAGGAATTTGTGCATGGATATGTAAGATGACTTGAGGAAGTTTTGGTAAATGAACTGAAGATGGAAAATAATGTTTATGAAGTGCTCAAACTGTTAAGGAGGGAACACTTGGGTTGGTTGAAGTTTTGGTAAGGTTACAAGTTGGAAATGTAAGGAATTATATGATAAGTGTTAGGAGTGTTTGTAAGAATTTAGTAAATGTTTAAGAAGATCTTTGGAAGTTGTTTTGGAGAGTTTGGTGGAAGTTCTAAGGTGAGTTTAAGTGCCTAAATGGTATTAGGACACATGGGGGAACTTGTGGAGAAGCTTGGAGTCAAATGGGAATTTATTAGAAACAAGGTTCTGGAGCCGACCGACCTTAGGGACCGGACCTGCAAGGTCGGTCGAGCTCAGTTTACACTACCGGAAAAAGTTTCTGGAATCGACCGAACTTGGGGACCGGACTTACAAGTTCGGTCGGGCTTGTATTTTGTGTACGAATTGAGTCTCTGGAATCGACCGAACTTGGGACCGACCTTGGCAAGGTCGGTCGGGCTTAAATTTTCCACGGGAAAAACTCTCGGGAAAGGACCGGCTTGGGGACCGGACTTACAAGGTCGGTCGGGGTAAAATTTTCAAACGGTAATAAGTTCTGGAATGGACCGACCTTGGGTAAGGTCGGTCGGTAAGGTCGGTCGACCCTTAAGTTGTCAAAAAAAAGAAAGAAACCCTAAGAAAGTTTAGAGTATAAATGGTACCCCATTAAGAGGGCATTGATGATTAGAGGTATAAAGACCTAAGGGATTAAGTTAAGTATAAACTTAAAAGTTTAAGTTTAGGTTGTAAGAATAAGTTGTAAAACTTAAGAGGTGTTAGGTGGGGAATCATTATGGGTTAAGTAAGTTAAATATAAGTTGAATTAAGTTAAGTGATTAACAACCTAAAACTGAATGAATGTTTTAGGGCTTGAGTATTTGGACTCCGGAAGAGAGTAAGCAACCGAGCGACCAACGGTGAACGGTACAGTTCTTCTTGTGACCTGCTTGCTAACGAGGTGTCCCTCGGCTTGTGTGCTATTTGTTTTGTGTGTTCACTAAACAAGATAAAGCATGCAACCGGAATATTATGCTTATTGCATTGTTGTGTGATGTTTGAAAACTAACATAACTTACCGCGAGAACTTACTAACTAGTGTTTAGTAAAGTATTGTGTGAGATTAAGGAACACTCCCAAATATTGTTTACTTAGTAACCGAAAGAGGTTAACTAACAAACATTAACTGAGACTTACTACTAACTGGAACTTGGGGGGAGTGAGGAATCCGGAATGGTACCGGCACATGTGTATTGGGGAGGTCGGTATCCTTATCAGATACCGACTTCCAAATATGACTTGTCTTCGGGCTCGTCGCCTAGAGTCGACATATAGACTCGGCCTCCTCAGACTACTGTTCTAGGAGGGAGGCATACTAAGATGGCATGGGGGGATCAAGCCTACATCCCCAACAATTTAAGAATGTTGTTTATTGCCGGTAAGTGCCCTGCTGCTGGCTAGGGTTAACCAAGCCCTACGAAAATAAAACAACGAACTAAGGGTTAACCAGTTCTAATGAGAGAACGGTTGGCATATATGAGATAAGGTTTGAGATAAGATACAACCATTTCTATTAAAGTATGGTTTGTATTATAAGACTGAGATAAGCTACATCCATTCCTTTTTAAAGGATCGTTGTTTTCTAAAACTAAGATAAGACTAAGATTAAGGTAAGATAAGGATGGATTAAGATTAAGAGGAAACGTAACTTAAGGAGTGAATAATTGACTCACTAATTAAGGGAACGCATTTAAGTCGTTCGTTGTGTTTGAACTTTGATTGTTCATAATTGGTTTGTTGTTTACTACACCTTCTATTATGTTGTGCATCTAATCAACCTCCATGCAATCGACAATTAGTCGTCGTAGCCACGTTAGCTGGGGGCCATGAGACAATCGTACCAGCATTCGTGCTGACCCCTTTGGGGGCTATTTTTACTACACAGGTGAACGTCAGGAGGCGGCCGTCACGAGAGTAAGATGGGGTACAAGCGTTACGGGTTAAGTGTGGCCTACGAGTTGTGCATGTACACTCGTGTGGCAATTGAGTTAGTAAGATGTATAGGATTGTAAGAAGGAAGAAGGATATGTATTGGTTAAGATTATATGTACTAATGTTCGGTATATTCTGTCAGTCAGACCGTGGCAAGGTCCTGGAGTGTATTGAATTCCGCTGTGACATTTATATATATGTTGTTAAGTTGTGAAACCACATTTGGATTGAGATGGGGTGTTACAGAAAAAAAAAAGAACAATATGATACAAATAACTAAAATAAAATAGCACATCAAAAACAAGCTAATTTACCTGGTTATAATAGGCTCAGTTACTTCAATTGGAATTTTCACGTTATCTTTGATTGGTTTCTGTTTTTGAACTCGGGAAGGTTTAGAAACAACTTCAGAAGGGACCACATGAACAACCTTCTCTTTCCTTTTCTGGTCTTTGGTTACTTGTATAATTAAAAAAAACTTTTACTTTTGTGAACCAACCTAAGTATTATATGAACCAACTGTAACACCCTACTACGTACTTAAAAATTAACCGAAAATCGCAGCGGAAATAACAACTAAACAATAACTAAATGAGTGGGTGTTACACGCCGTTGACCACCCACGTGGCTAACAAGGCAGAATACATACAATTTGTACCGGTCTGATGATCAGACTCTCGAGCATAGAACTAAAACCACAAATACATAATATACAATACCGAGTATTTAATTACAACTCATAACTGTAAACCGCCAATATACCACCACTGTAACAACAACCGACCCGAAATATAACACCACGGGGCACAGGCGCATCCCAGGCCAAACATCCAAATAGCCAAAAGTATTTCATGATCTAAAATCTACAGCCACTCCGCTTCTTCAATCAACATCCTGCAAGTAAATCTGGAGCCCCCGGGGGTCAGCAACCCTTGGCTGGTATGGTTAACGCGCAGCCCATCGGCTACCGGGATACGCGCAACTATTTGTCATGATAACATGGCATTGATTTTTAAACATACATCACATAACGCATAGCAAGAAATATTGCATAGAACAACATAAACACATAACATAACAAGCACGGTTTCCTTTGGGAATCGAACCAAAGCATAGTCAAGTTCACCCGAAGAGCCTAGAGATTGTTGCCAAACTCATGCTAAGCTCGTTACATAACTTGTTACCGTCCTGTTAGATGAACGGTTAACTTAACTCAAAGGTGCGTCGGATATAGTGATCCAAGGACACCGAACAAACATAGTATGCCCCTGTGGCCTGACGTGAGTCAGTAAATAGCCTTGGATAAGCTAAAAGGTAGGTTGGAAACCAAAATGGAAAACAACCGCAACATACAAAGTGAATCGAACCAGTTATGACATCGACTCCCATACTCACACGCGTGGCCGGAACGACCGGACTCCTCACTTCCCCCGTTAGTACTTGTTAGTAGCCCATTATTGAAACTTAATAAGTTAATTCACAGGCAAGTGTTTAGGTCTCGATAGACACACACAAGGGAAATGAGCCATAACTCACCATCACAATAATATTAACAACTGTAAACTCGTTTCATGACTTAAGTCTTACAAGGTCATAAAACACAGAAAAACAAACAACACACAAGGTGGTGTAAACCGGTAGGCAACCGACTGCAAGAAAACCATACCTTGGTCCTTGCTGCTTTTGTTTTCCTCCGTAGGTAACTCCTATACACATTTAGTAACGTCGGTTAATTAACTTATTTAACTCCCGAACTACTAAGTATTTTACATGATTATATGATATGTTTTAATGCTTAAACTTACCCTTGATTACCCTCATTATACCCCCTAGGGTTAACTACTAAAACCACATTTAGTTTGTTTTTTTTTGCTTTTTTTATAGGTTTGGTCAGCGACCACCGACCGACCCAACCCATTGGGTCGGTCCACTCCAGTAACTCTCGGGTTTCAAAAATTCCACTTCGACCAACCCACGTCCGACCCAAGTCCTCTGGGTCGGTCCCTTCCAGAAATTTTCCCGTCTTTTAAAATCTATCCGA
Source organism: Limonium bicolor (assembly GCA_023374045.1). Classification (NCBI taxonomy): domain Eukaryota; kingdom Viridiplantae; phylum Streptophyta; class Magnoliopsida; order Caryophyllales; family Plumbaginaceae; genus Limonium; species Limonium bicolor. The sequence goes on from CM041779.1 coordinate 222,162,882, forward strand.
CGACCCAACACCATTCCGACCGACCCATAGCCATCTGGGTCGGTCCATTCCAGAATTTATTTTGTTCTTGTTTTGGCCCGACCGACCCACCGACCGACCCAACCCCTTGGGTCGGTCCACTCCAGAGACACATCCAGCTGGTTTAACAGAGGCCGACCGACCCAGCCAAGGGTCGGTCCCCTGGGTCGGTCCACCACAGAACTTGCCTAAAACTTGTCAAATCTTCGCCAAACTTTTCCTCAACCCTACTAACATGTTCCAACACCATTTGGCACACTTAAACCTTTATACAACACCACTAAACACATTTTCTAACTCCTTTAACATTTACTCTTTTCCTTACAAAATCTCTTATACTATAATGTTTTCCCTTAGACTTGTAAGTGGTGTGTCTTACCTATGATAGCAACTATCCCAAAATGTTTCCTCATCACCAACAACATCATTTCCCAAGCATCTTTCTCACCATGACCTTGATGTATCCCAAAATACTCATTTGAATTCTAAATCCTCCAAAATAATGTCTAAGTCCTTTTCACATTCTAAAGCACCTCAATACATGTTTCTTTCTCTAGTAGAACACTTAGTCATTCTTAACACTTCCTAGTTCACCAAAGCTCATTTTAAACACTTAGAACCTCTTGTACATTATCCAAATTTGACATGGGTTCTACTAGTACATTGTTACACCAAAACACATTATTTTCACCATTAAACATCCAAGAACACTTAAATCCATCAAGAACATTCTTACACACAAAACTTCACCATATAACACTACATCACCATATAGTGCATAATTTAAATTGCTTGGCACTTAGGCCCTTAAATAACATGGCTCTTAGGCCCTTAAATTGCATAATAAACCTTAAACACTGAATTTCCACATGTATATATTGCCTTTGACCTACAAATACACTCAACATCACATATGCCCTTTAATAATCTCTTGAGAATAGTTTTCTAGCTCATTGTCATTGGCTCCTTAGGTAGTTTTAATAAGCAATATAAGTTCATTTTTCTTAAGACATTAAACTACATTAGGTTAGCACATTTACCTCTTTTCCTTCACAACTTTCTCACTTATTTCTCCTTGCTCCCTCTTTGATTTAAAAACCGGCCAGGATTTTGGTTGCTTGTCAACTTCTAATCAATATACAAGCAATGTAATGAGCCTTCAAGCTTCATACTCAAGCTCAATTATAAACCCTAATTTACATATTGTCTTAAAACATTAAGATAATTGTTTTACCTTGGTATTGGAAGAGAGTTTGAATAAGTAGCAAGAGAAGACTCCACCAAGCCCTTGGAAGATTAGAATGAAGCTAGAACAAGGCAAGATAAAGACACCATCAATGGTGATTTTCGGTCAACATCAAACAAGAGGGAAATGGTTGGTTTTTCCTTACCTTGAAGCAAAGGTGATCAACAAGGCATAAAAATATAAGCTCAAGCTCCTTCAATGGTGGATCTCCATGGCACCGAAATGGTGGTCTTGAAGATTTGAGAAGACAAGGTTGAAGAGCTTGATGAGACTAGAAGAATGGTGGTCTTAGAATTTGATTTGGTTAATGGAGCTAGGAATTACAAGAGTTTAAAGATGGAGAATGGTGTGTGAGCTGTAGCAAGCCGATGGATAAAGGAAGAAGAAGGGTTGGAGATGGTGGGAAATGAAGAAGGAAAGAAGAGAATGAAGATAAGTAGCTAGTTTAGATATTTAAGTAAAAAACAAATAGTAACTTTGCTTTATCATTCTTTATTTACTTGTTAACTAACAAAGGTGGTGACTCACCTTATAAAAACCGGCCCCTTTTAGTAATTAGGGGTGTTTTGGTCTTTGTTGACCAATTAAATCACTTATATTGACTTATGTTATAAACTTGCACATTTGGTTACTATTCACTAAACAAGGCACATAATTGTGAAAATTTGATTTCCCATTGATTTAGACTTCCTAATGTGATACTAAGTAGTACACATGTTAATTAAAGAGTAATGATGGTCATTTAGCCATTCAAAACCCATTTATAAGACATTTTTTCAAAAATGTGCTTTAAGACTCCTTAAAGCACATTTTGTGTTTTAACTTGTTTTCAAGCTTGGTTTTCATTAGTAATTGGTTTAATATGTTTATTAACATATAAATAAGGTCTTGGTAAGCTTATTAGGTCTTAACCAAACTTATCCCAAGCTTAGAGCACATTTTCGCCCATATTGACTTTAAGGTATTTAATTGTGTTAACTATGGTTTAAATTGTTCACTAATGTTTCTAAGGCACTTTTAGCCTTATTATACCATAGTTTAATGTTTAAACAACATACTAAGGTTTGGGGTATTTCAATCTACCCCCTTAAAAGAACTTTGTCCCCAAAGTTCACACTTCCCGCATATCTTTAAATATTAAAACACAGGGATTACTTATAAAACAATACTTCCATAACACATTAACAACATACTTACATAACATCGGACACAAGGTCCAAACAACATAACATCATTCAGACACAACAGTCTGTAACATAACCACATAACAACATAACATAGACAATGTATTTAAATACATGTCGTACACACATAACCGAAACGGCTCTACCCCCCTTAAAATAGGGGTACGCCCCGTACCCTATATAAATAAACACTAAGAAGTAAACAGTGACGGGTACTTCGTCTTCATCTTATCTTCCAGCTCCCAAGTGGCTTCCTCGACGTCCTGGTTAGACCAGAGGACCTTCACCAGTCTCACAGACTTATGGCGAGTGTCTCGAGTCTTAGTGTCTAGAATCCGTATGGGAGTCTCCACTGATCGCATGGTCGGCTCTAAGGTTAGCCGTTCAGGCTGAAGTACATGAGACGGATGAGGCATATATTTCTTCAACTGGGACACATGAAACACATCATGTACCTTGCCCAGCTCGGCAGGTAATTCTAGCCTGTAAGCTACCGAGACTATCCGCTCCGTCACAACATAAGGTCCCACATATTTCGGGCTCAACTTGCCTTTCTGGCCAAAACGAAACACTCCCTTCATGGGGGATACTCTAAGAAATACCTGATCGCCCACGGCGAACTCCAGGTCACGTCTGCGCACATCGGCGTATGCTTTCTGCCTATCCTGAGCTGCTTTTATGTTAGCCCGGATCTGGCGTACTTCTGATTGTACTTGCTCCAGATACTCTGGTCCTATAATGACCGTCTCACTCGACTCATCCCAGCATAGTGGCGTGCGGCATGGTCTACCGTACAAAGCTGGAAGGGAGACATCTGATCGAAGCATGGTAACTGTTGTTGTAGCTAAACTCGATCAGATGTAACTTATCAATCCAGCTGGTCTGAAAGTCAAGTGCACATGCACGTAACATATCCTCTAGCGTCTGGATGGTGCGCTCACTCTGACCATCAGTCTGCGGGTGGAACGCCGTACTCAGCTTCAGCTCGGTACCCAGCGCTTCTCGTGTGGATTTCTAGTACCTCGAGAGGAACCTGGTATCCCTGTCAGACACAATCGTTTTCGGTACCCCATGATGTCTTACGATCTCTCTCTCAAAGAGCTCTGCTAGCTTCGCCACTTTCCAAGTGTCCTTTATCGGAATGAATCGGGTCACCTTGGTCAGTTGGTCGACAACAACCCAAATCATATTTAGATCTCCCTTGTAGGCGGAAGCCCTACTACGAAGTCCATGGAAATGTCATGGAACTTCCATTCAGGCACTGGCATTGGGTGTACCATACCACCAGGCCGTCGGTGCTCAAACTTGACCTTCTGGCAAGTGAGACACCTCAACACATAATCATTCACATCTTTCTTCATTCCAGTCCACCAAAAATATCTTTTCATACCTTTATACATCTTTGAAGCTCCGGGGTGAATCGAAAGTAGTAGAACAATGGGATTCACTCAGTATGCGCTCCTTCAGCTCAGCGCTACTTCTCGGAATACACAGTCGGCCATTAAGCCTAATAGGTTATCATCGTGGAGTTGGAAGTCGTACTTCTGACCCTCAAATGTGCCATCAATAAGCTTCTGCCTGATCTCCAACATATACTGATCCGACATCTGAGCACTTTGCACCTCTTCAACCAAGCTAGAATGAGAGACTAGCGAATGGAGAGAGAGTGTGCTCGCGGACTCAGTGCGTCAGCTACCACCTTCTTTGTCTCATGTTCAAGTCCTTCTGAGTGAACAAGTACTTCAAACTTTTGTGATCAGAATATATTGTCACGCTTACCCCATACAAGTAATGTCGCCATATCTTCAATGTGAAGACAATGGCACCCAGTTCTAAATCGTGGGTAGGGTAGTTCTCTTCGTGCTTCTTTAGCTGTCGGGAGGCGTATGCTACGACCTTCCCGTGTTGCATCAACACACATCCCATACCTCTTCCTGATGTGTCGCAATAGACCTCGAAACCATCTGAACCGTCTGGTATAGTCAAGACCGGTGCAGAGGTAAGGGCATCCTTGAGACTCTGAAAAGAACTCTCGCAGTCGCCTGTCCACTCGAATGGTGCATCCTTCTTCATTAAGGAAGTCATCGGCTTCGAGACACTGGAGAAGTCCTTCACAAATCTCCTATAATATCCTGCCAGACCGAGGAAGCTCCGGATGTCGGTAACTGTCTTCGGCCTAGGCCAGGTGCGTACCGCAACTATCTTTGCCGGATCGACAGCGATCCTGGCCTCAGAAATCACATGACCAAGGAATGAAACTTGGTTCAACCAAACTTACACTTAGAGAATTTGGCATACAACTGATTCTTTCTTAATGTTTGTAACACATTCCTCAGGGGCTTTCGTGCTCACCCTTCGATTTTGAGTACATAAGAATATCGTCAATGAAGACTACTACTGACTTGTCCAACTGGTCTTGGAACAAGCAGTTCATTAAGTCCATGAACTTGGCTGGTGCATTGGATAAACCAAACGGCATAACCGTAAACTCATAATGACGTATCTGGTTCTGAAAGCTGTTTCTCAATGTCACTTTCCCGGATAGCAATCTGATGGTAACCGGATCGTAAGTCTATCTTGGAGAATACTGATGCTCCTTTCAACTGATCAAATAAGTCGTCGATGCGTGGTAAAGGATAATGGTTCTTCACCGTAACTGCATTCAGCTCTCGATAATCGATACAGAGGCGGAGGACTACTGTCCTTCTTCTTCACGAAGAGGACCGGCGCTCCCCATGGTGAAACGCTCGGGCGTATAAATCCCTTGTCGAGTAGGTCTCTCAGCTGCTCCTTGAGCTCTGTCATCTCGGTTGGAGCCATACGATAGGGCGCCTTCGCTATTGGTCCTGTTCCCGGAACCAAATCAATCTCAAACTCTACTTCCCGTGGTGGCGGCATGCCTGCCAGTTCCTTGGGAAAAACATCAGGAAACTCCGACACTACCGGCACATCTGAGCTAAACTCTGAATCTCTCTCTATATCCTGAACATAGTAGAGGTATACATCATTCCCTCGTCGTAACTCACGATACATGGCCATGGCGGTGATGATCTGAGTCGAAGGCTCCCTGGGCCTCTGGCGGTATGATATAGTAACCCCAAACGGACTCCGAAGAAGCAGACGATGCTCGGCACATAGGATTCTGCCCTTGTACCGCTCCAACCAGTTCATCCCGACAATCACATCAAACCAAGTCCTTCGAACTCTATCATGTCGATCGGAAATTCTTCATCTTTAATTCGTACAACAGCATCTCGGTGGTAGCGGGTACACCTGATCCGCTCTTTTGACGGGAGAGTGACTAGAAAGTCAGGCATCTCTTCACCGTCTAACCCCAGCCTCTTCGCAAAAGATAGCGAGATAAATGTATGTGAGGCTCCGGAGTCGAACAAGATCGATGCGTCCACTCCATTTACTAGACAGGTACTGTAACACCCCTCTCCTTAATCACGTAATAATCTCACGTAGCAATAAATAAAACGTTCTACAGCGGAAGAATTAATAACAAAAACAATACTCACTCGGGTGTCACCGGCCATTACTCGCCCATGCGAGCAACGAAGCCAAACTACATCCAACTTCCAACATAAAAACAAACTGCTAACCGCTGTGATAACGAAGATAACTCCTATACATCATACTAAGTAATAAAACATAAACGTCGACAAGTGAGCATCTACCCAAATCCCAAATATACACAACCGTACCATAATACAATTCACCATCTTCTTTGTTATACAAACAACTCCCTGTGCGGTAATCAAATAAACTCTAATTACCCTGTTCCAGCACTTCGGCTTCGGCAATAATCAACAACCTGCATAATGGTTAGTATCAGCGATAGACGCTGAGTATGCCGGGCCAGGACCCTAATGGTCACTTAGTCATTTTAACCATCTTATTATTAGATTGGTTTCATGCTTTTCCATTTACAGTTATAATTAATACTGTATATACATGGATATACATAATCATCCATCCAAACATCATTAATATTACAAACAACAATTGTATATCGAACGTATCGAAATATTATCAGTATAATGTACAATGTACAATCGTCGTAGCGTTACAGTTTCCATATTTAATTTAATTAGGCCTTTAAGGCCCCATCCATCCAAAACCATGTTTAATTAAATACAGTTGGGCGTCATGTTAAGACAACCCGATAACCTCACCATGGACAGTAGTCCTCCCGTACACACAAAAGGTGCTCATTTCGCCAGAGGTCCGGAGGCAAGTGAATATTACTTTGCCTCGTAAGGCGTCCATATAAAAGGCCGTAGCCACCTGACCCACGATCCAAATAGGGCTCGTTGGGTATAAACCTGGAGCGGAACCCGATTGGGAACCCCTCAGTGATCACAAATGCGCAACCAAGTAGTTCGTAAACTACCAGGATTCCTCACCTCAACTCATACCATCTCTCTCTCATAATGTTTAAGATATGCTCTTAGTCTTATAGAGAATAATTATTAGTTAGCTGCCCAATGGGTCTCACGCATACCTAGAAGTAATCTAGGTCATATTCATGTTCGAGATCCATGCACTAGAGACCGACAATGCCGTGACTCGTTCCTAAGTGTTTTACTTAGGTTGCCATATACTTAATATTAATACTATAGTATTATATCAAGTAACCGTCTTGTCATCACAATAACGTACATGTATGTTTATATAAGTCGATCTATAGTCGACGTAGTGTTAGTCCCGTAGGACGCTCATGCATAAATAATTAATGCAGTAGCACACAATCACATACATGTATCCAAAAACACTTAACACACAAGTGATATCAACCAAATCCGAGCCCAAGGAGCTTCCTTAGGACAACTCGGATCAAACCCCTTTACATACCATTCACCAAGACCTAGGATGCGCAGTGTAGTCACTAGCTCGTCAAGCGTCCTCGTCTGAAGTATGATCTAAACGGTATTAAAACTATAAGTCAGTCTCCATGACTAACTACATCCGGTATTTCCGAATAATAAGTAACCCCGATAGTTCATCCCCGGATTTCTACAGTTAATTGTTACGGGTTTCTCTAAACCAGTCGGCTTTGTTACTAAAACTCATATGCCAAAACATTTCAACTGTTAAGTTTATTCCATTATATTTCTTCAATCTTCTCCACCATTAAATCTAGGTATATAACCTATAGTTGCATGTATGCATGCATTATCATATTATATTGTATTATTTTCCATACTGTATCATTTTCCCACCATCCATTATAATACATTGTATTATATTATCCATTATCTTTAGCAAATTATATTTGCATTCAAAAACTCATAACTTATAGTTTGTAACTATTTTTTATGTAATAACCACCACCATTATATTATATGGTTTCCAACCATAATATATATCCATCCTTATATACATTTTTCTTGTATATGTATATATGTACCATCTAGGTAAATTCCATGAGTTATAAAACTCTTATATTGTATGTTACATTTTATCACCTTATATTAGATGATTATTCCCATTAGTTGTATTTATATTATACAACTTATATTAAGATTATTATCCTAATATTATGTAACATCTTATGTTGTATATTTACAACTCCTAAGGTTTATTCAATGTATACCTTAGTTTATAATTCCTATTTATTTATAGTTTGTCACATTATTTAATGTGAGTATCCTTACTTGTATTAATTCCATTTTAACCACATTAATACCATATAATTGTTATAACATTTATAACATTATAGACCTTAGTCTAAAATTCATATTCCAAACTTTTATAAATTCGGTACAGCCCTTTTCTTTATTTAAATTCTATTTTGACCACATAACATTATGTAATGTTATACCATATACTAATATCATATAATATGATATTTTTATTTCCTTTAAACTTATAACCTATAGTTTTTATACAAAACTACTTATATTGCCGCATAGGCACATATTTTAAAACCTTATTCTTTTCCATATTCCATAATTTCCTTTATTTACAAAATCACCCCATTATTTATACCATGTTATATATATCATATAATATAACATTTTAAACCTTAATATAAATATAACCCATGGTTATATAATATTCAAATTTCCGAACAAACCTCAATATATATTCTATAATTGCCATGTGGCCCATTTTATAACATATAGTTTTATTATATCATTAAAACTATATATTATACATATATCTTAATAAATACCCTTATATAATTCCAAAAATCACCAAATTTCACCTAAGGGTTATAATTACCCTTACTAACCCATATATATATTCGGTTATCACCATTCCACCACATATATTTATCCAAAGTGTCATAATGACATCATAACTATATATTACGCATATATAGTTTATTTTAATTCCAAAACCAACCCAATAAATTCCTAAAAATTCCTAATAGCCCATGGGTGTTTATAATACCATTTTACACCCTTAACTTTCGGTAATACATATACCACATATGTTATAAAATGTTACAATTTAAATACTCATCTTATAATAAAACCTTAAATAAGTTATTTAACTTATCAAATTTGGTCAAAACCTACCATATGGTCAAGGTTGACCACCTTAATATTTCCTTGACCATCATAACCATATATTATGGTTTGTACCCTTATTTTTCAGAAATTACCATTTAACCCCAAAACTTTATATAATCTTATAATTTTTATTTAAAATCATTTAAACCTCTAGTTTTCGGCCATATCATTATATAGCCCCCAAATTTAATTTTATTACACTATGACCCCATTCCTTGCGGTAATTTATTTTTAGCACCTAAACTTAATTAAAAAGCTTATAAATGCATAAGTAAATGGCCTAAAGTACATGGCCTTATTACAAACATTAGCTTATAAAATAAATTACACATAAATGCCTAAAAGTACTATAAACTCTCGGCCTTACCACCATATTTACTAATTTTCCACATAATGCCTTAAATTTGACAATTATGTTAATTAATTAGTTATAAAATTTACTAAACAATTTCTTAATCACCTAAGGTCAAAATAAGACCTTAATATAACCATTCACTCACGGCACATTTATATACATATGTATAAACACATATTAATATACCAAGTGTAGGTTTAAGTGATTTATACCTTGTTTTTGCCAAGTTAAAGCCTTGTTTGGCCACGGCCAGCTTAGGATAAAATCTCCACAGCTTAGTTTACATGTTTTAAAACAGCAATTAAGGAATGATTAGTCTCCAAGCAAGATCTAACCATAAGAAGTGTTTAATGTCAATTTTCAAGGTAAAATTTACCTTAGAATACCAAGGTAACCAAGCTTGAATTTGGCCTATATTTACAGAAGTTAAAGAGCATCAAAAGAGCTACTAAAACCAAGCTTTAAACTGGTATAACTCAGATTAGAAGATGGCTAATTTTTACCTTGATTAAAATGCCTAAAATGGTGTTTTTGGCTTGGATCTGGCTATACCTTGAAGCTCTTGATATACCAACTGAATAATTATGTTAAGATGAAGATTATAAGCTTAGAAAACAAAGCTTTACAACCGGAATTGATGAGAATCAAAGGATAAGTGCTTAAAGCACATTTTTATACCTTAAGAACAAGATTAGATTTCTCCACCTTATTCCCTTGTTAATGCCGAGATACACCCTCCATTTAACCTCCAAAACAACCTGAGAACATTGATGGAAATGGTTGATGCTTTGCTCCATGGAAAGAGGAAAGAATTGTGAAGAGAATGAACATTTAAAGGCTTAATAAGCTTACCTAGGTAGCAAGGTGTTCTTCTCTGTTCTTGGTGTGTTATCCACGGTTTTGGAGAAGCAAATAGAGAGGATAGAGCTGCTGTGTTGGCAGGGAATGAAGGAAATGAAGTAAATAAGCTATATTTGTCCTTATAAGTTAATTAACATTACTTTAGGAATAGTAATAGGTGACTCACCAAATTAGGTGGCTGATTGATTAGAGATGATTAATGAGTGGGCATGCCAGCACATTGAAGTCGGCAGCACATGGTCAAGGCCAAAGGAGATGTGTTGACTTGTAATTTGATTTAGTAGTTAAATGTTATTTTTAGGTACTATTATACTAAATTGCCCATTTTGATTTTATTTTTAAACTTTGATTTAGACTTTATAATATAGTCTATCATATCACATTAATGTTATAAAGAACTTAATATAGTCTTTACAGTGACAAAAAGTCATTATCTTAGAGCTCATACACAAAAACGTGCTTTAAGGTATTTTAGTGCACATTTTGTCACAAGGTGTTTCTGAGCTCAGTTTTCTTTGAGAACAGTTTTTTGTGTTCCTTACATGATATTTGATCATGGAATCCAATTTTATATCATTTAGAGGTCATTAGACCTTTAAGGTTTTCTTAGAGCACATTTTTGCCCTACTTGACCTTGAAGCATGTAAATGCTTGTTATTTGTGTTGGAGTGTTGTTCAACAATTGTAATATGTTTAGTAATGTGTTAATAAGCTTAGGACAAAATTTTAGGTCCTAAGAAGTTCATTTGGGTATTTATTTACCCTAAACAGTCAAAGGGTGCAATATGTTGCTTTGTGTTGACCACTGTTGTTCTTAGTTGACTTTTAAGGCATGTTTAGGCCTTAATCAATGTGATTAGATGTTTAATCCATGTTTTATTAGTTTGGGGTATTTCAGGTACCCGTGAGGATGGTGCCGCTCTTGCCGGCTTCAGCCTCATTACATACTCCCAGTATACCTCCCTTTCCGAGTGCCAGCCTAATACAATTCACAAACTCGTAAGTACACAGTAACAACACGGTTGATATGCTCCAAAACAACGTCTCTTTATTCATTAACACACTCTTTACACCATAGGTCGGTTTACACTGTCAATGTAACTAACTTATACATAACATCCTTAACATACAACTGGCTTCATCCATTACATGGTTACACAAGGCTTAAAACTGCCGAAATGTCAAATTCAAACGTCTGGGTTTCATATGTGTGGCATTGATCACTATCGAAGGTGCGGTATTCAGTTTGATCTTCTTGATACCATGATATAACATCCTTGACTGTCCACCCAAGATTAACACATCTCCTGACTTCAACACTAATTTCTTCGGGAGATCACCTCGCTTCTGCTCGCCATACATAAACATTGCGGTATCACCAATGGACCAAGACACCACGGGTACTCCCTTACTTAGAGACTCGGGTGTTTCGTCCTTATCTTGGTGTAAACCCAACCGTCCACCTTTCTGGTAGAAGTTCACAATACATAAATCTGATTTAACACATGGAATTGGTTCCGATTCAACTTGCTGAGCAATTCCCACGGCGTGGTTAACGACCGCAAGGAACTCCTCGGGTATCATCGGTACTGTTGCTCCGTCCTCCGCTCGCACACCTTGATATGTCTTGGTGTAAGGGTTCCAGTCCTTACCCATGCACATCATCTTCAACTTCATTTTTGATCCTCTCGGGTACTCTGGTGTGTAGAAACCACCAGGTGCTACTCCTAGCTCATTACATCGCCGGATGATGTGGATTTGTGCTTCAGGTGTCAGGTATCCGCTTAAGAGTATCATACCTGGCTGGATAACCTGACATTGCTCCATCGGGTACTCGATGATGCTGATGGTTGTCTCTTCGGGGTTCGGTGTGGGTGGGATTGGATAACAAATATTGAAGGTTCCTAAGTTTTCAAATTACCTAATTTAGGTGACTTTCACATTATACTTTAACTCATTACTTATGTGGTTGTACATTTAGACTCACTAACACACATGCATGAAATGTGGTATGCAATCACTTATTTCACTTAACAGTTTAGGCGGTACCTGGTCTAGAAGAGGGTCCTGGTGCCTCAGAACGGTCCACCACATTCAGGGCGGCCTTGCCGGATCCCGACCCCTTCCCTTTCTGGGAATCAATGTTCCTCTGATATGTGGGTGGCTGGTTAGCCGTCTTCGGGCCATCGGTGATCGCGGCGGTCTTACCCTTCCACTGCCCCTTTGGCCTGTAGTTTCTGTCATTCGGGTTCTGGAAGCACTCGTAGTCACGATGCCCCATCTTCTTGCAAAATCGGCACTGCACATCATTGCCCTTGCAGTCCTTGCCGGGGTGGTCTCCGTTACACCACTTGCAGTAGTAGTGGCGATCGGATCCAGAACCCGTGCTAGCTGCTAACACATCACACATTCAGTACACACTTCACATTATAACATCACACACTTAGACTCGGTAATCAGAATTAACTAGTTACCCTTGAATGGTTGAGAGCGTAGGGGCTTAGCCGCATATGCATAAGTGAGCTGCAACGGCTCCTCAACAGTGGTGGTCGGGGCTTGGCCCTTGCCACCCTGTTGCTGACCTTTCTGGGACTGGGGGTAATGCTTCTTCTTTTTCCCTCCCCCGTACCCTTGCGTGCTTTGACCCTCGCTCGTGGCCTTGCGCTTGAGCGCATTCTCCTTGTCTCTCAGACGGACGGTGATCTCTACTATAGCAGCGGCATGATAGCACTCCTATATTTAGGGTGTTAGTTATGCCCCGCAAAACATACTCACAATTACATTCACACATTGTACATACTTATTCACATCACACTGTAGTCCCATTACCTGCAAAGTAGTATATCCGGTTGGCCCCATACCATAGCGTAGGCGGTAGCTGAGTCCGTTGTAGAAACGGTTCACTAGTGTCCGGTCTGAGTAACCCAGATCTGGTAGCAGGTGGATTAGTCCGATGAAGGAGGAGTAGTACTCATCTACCGTCATCTTATCCCCTTGTCTCAGATTGTCCAACTCTAGGCGCTTGGCCTCCTGCACGTGTATCGGGTAGTACTTGGCTCGCAGCAGAGCCGTGTACTCCCTCGACTGAAAGGTAGGGTCAGCAACTCTGCCCTCCCGTACTAGCTTCCACCAACTCTGTGCCGATCCCTTCAAGTAGTAAGTGGCAAGTCGAACCTTGGCACTAGCAGGCACATCCAAGGTCTCGAAAGCGGTCTCCAATCCAGAGATATACGCCTCCAGCTTACTAGGGTCGGTCTCCCCACTAAACGACGGGGGTCTCAAATCAGCCAACGCCTTGACCCAGTTGGTCTCGCGCGGCTGGGGTTGTGGTTGTGGCCCTTGTTGGTCCGCACCGCCTTGCTGCAGATGCATCACAGCTACTAACTGGGGACCATCTGGGCTACGGCGGCTGCCACTGCCTCAGCCATAACCTGTGCTGTAGTGTTCTCGCCCTGGTCACCCGTATCATTAGTGTCGCGCCTGCGGCCTCCACCACGTGGTCTACCTGACATCTGTATTCACAAGGTCACTCATTAGCATTATGCTTGCATACTTATCGGTTCTAACGGTTGTAACGCGTCCCCGACATTAAGGTATTACACACTTAGTTAGTGGTTAACATTCCCATAACTGCTCACTACAGTAACTATAGCTAGATTTCCTAACTCGGTGTATTCCTAAGCTCGGTATTCTAGTCATCAGAGCGATACTTCACTCTGATACCACTTTTTGTAACACCCCCACTACGTACTTAACAATTAACCAAAAATCGCAGCGGAAATAACAACTAAACAATAACTAAACGAGTTGGTGTTACACGTCGTTGACCACCCACGTGGCTAACAAGGCAGAATACATACAATTTGTACCGGTCTGATGATCAGACTCCCGAGCATAGAACTAAAACCATAAATACATAATATACAATACTGAGTATTTAATTACAACCCATCACTGTAAACCGCCAATATACCACCACTGTAACAACAACCGACACAAAATATAACGCCACAGGAGCACAGGCGCATCCCGGGCCCAACATCCAAAATAGCCAAAAGTATTTCATGATCTAAAATCTACAGCCACTCCGCTTCTTCAATCAACATCCTGCAAGTAAATATGGAGCCCCCGAGGGGGTCAGCAACCCTTGGCTGGTATGGTTAACGCGCAGCCCATCGGCTACCGGGATACGCGCAACTATTTGTCATGATAACATGGCATTGATTTTTAAACATACATTACATAATGCATAGCAAGAAATATTGCATAGCACAACATAAACACATAACATAACAAGCACGGTTTCCTTTGGGAATCGAACCAAAGCATAGTCAGTTCACCCGAAGAGCCTAGAGATTGTTTCCAAACTCATGC
>CM041779.1:222177943-222469258 GCA_023374045.1 Limonium bicolor
AGAGATAACTGTGCGACCATTGGCCAGACGTGCACAAAGAACGTGGGCAGTAACCCACAGGGCCCAGGATCGATATGTGGAAAAATGCAGAGTAGTATGAATGAAGAACTCTGGTACAGAACCAAGAAACAAACATAATCCATGAGCCACTATTAAACGAGGAAGCACTACATGCTAAGCAGTAGCTTGACCTCAACCGACAACAAGTCGGGAAAAATAAGTGAATAATCACAAAGGTATACAGTGTTATACGAAGTACATTCCCAGAGAACTGGAGAGACAATCTAAAATTCACCGAATTCGCATACGGATCAAGCGACGATTGAAATACATGGAGAATACCAAAGAGCGAATTAAGCTCTAGTTATCAGGTCACGCAGCAGAAGCTTGTGGACCGTGATTCAGGGTTAAGTATACCTATGTCATAAACCCCTTGAAGCCTTAGAGGCTAGAACCGAACCCGGTTATGAGTTAATTAACCGTACTGAAGTTAAAACACTTCATAATACTCGAATTAATGAACCAATGTTCAGTGATAACATATGGTTGGTTACGCGGGCGTAACCCCTTTTAAGGGGGGTAGGGCGAAACCGCTTAGAGTATGTTTTACGTATTGGTGCGTAAACTACTATGTGCATAGCACAAAAAGAAATTGTTTTGATGATTGGAACTTATGTTACATAAACATATGTACCCATTCATTGTGTAATAATGATTATTGTGCATGAGTGATGCAAGTAACGAGTATGTAATATTTATGAAAAGAGGAGTAGAGAAACTCCTGGGGAATGAGAATCCCTATAGTATATGTCTAGTGAGATTAGACATGAGTTATGATGAGTATGAATCGGCATGAAACCGATGTGTAACCTAAGAGGGAGTGAGTTCCCTAGGTGATTTTATTTGAGAATGATAGATGGAGTGAGTTCCATCCTTTGGAGTTGTATGTTATGTGTTTTAAATTGAGCAACAATTTGAGTAAAAGAAGCCATAAGTATGGAATACCTAGGTAAGTAGTGAAGCAATGAGAATGACAAATGACCTAAGTACTAGGAACTAGAGATTAATTGAAACGAATTGTTTCGTGAATATAACTAGAAAGAGTAAAAGATAGAAAACGAAAATGTTTGACTATCTGTTTGTTTGAAACTGACGTGGGAGGTGGAACTTGGTCTGCTAGCGATCAAGGGAAACCGAACACAAATTGGGGTGGAAGGATAGTTCAACACTGATGCTGATCACATCAGGGTTGGATGATTCTTGAAGCTCCCTATAAGTGGTCACAATTAATCACGCTAAGAAAGGATACAACTACCATAAACCGGATTTGGAGTTGTGTGATGTTTTAAAAAGAATTTTCAAACAGATTTTGAAAAAGAATTTTCTTCAAGTATGAAGATGGAAACGAAAACTGGTTTTGAAACCGCTATCACCCGCCGATGGCTGAGCCTTAAGTCTTGATGACCGGTAGAACGGTGGGCGTGCATTAGTTTTGAAACCATTGCACCGTACGTGCGGCGGTCCTAAGTGACCGGTTGGGGCGGTGTCAGTGTGTGATTTTTCCAAAGGCAGCGGGACGGGGAGAGTACCCTGAGATGTTCCTGTGTTGAGTGAGTCAACCAGAGTGCCTGAGGATATGTATATATGTAACGTTTTGATCAGAACCGAAGGGACCGTGGGCCAGAGAGAGTAAGTGCCCATTTGTCATGAAACGGCCGTGAACCAGAAAGAGTAAGTGTTCAACGTGACCGGTACCTGAGGGATCAGTAGTATATTACTCAATATGGGATCGAGGACTGTTGTGCCTTCTTGTCTTTGGACCGATTCCATGGAGAGAGTAAAAAGAGTATTTTTGATTGCTATACATGCTGTGATATGTGTGTGGTATGTGTAGTAGGAAATGAGTCGGACTTGTGGAGTCTGTAAGGTTATACATGTATTATAACCTTGGCATTGAATGCTATGAGACTAACCATATTAGATTCGCCAACTTTGAGGGCAAAGTTCCTTAAGGGGGGTAGATTTTAATACCCCGGACCTAATAATGGTGAATTAAATTACTCTAATTTGATTATTAAGGGCCTAATGGTGCCTAGAGAGTATTGGTAAAAGAATAAGACCAAAATAAAAGAGAAAACGCTTGAAAAGCGAAAAACGCTAAAACGCGCATTTAATGAGTATAAGAGATATATGATCTCGTTAGGGTCCGAGATGGATTCCTAAGGCTTAGTTAGGCCTAATTAGAATACGGGAGTGATTCCCGAAGAAAACAGATCCAAATAATGGATTAAAACGCTAACGGAGTTTTAAAGCACGTCTTTCGAGAAAACCCGAAAACGTGACTTTAAGTGGTCAAACGGACCCGTAAAAATTATAGTTGATTAAATAACTATAAATGAGTATTAATGGAAGCTTAATAGCCATTAAAAATAAAGAAACAAGAAAAATCCGAAAAACGGGCCCGGTTAGTGAATAGTGCCAAACCGGGTAAAATAACGAGCGTTTTCTGTCAGAATCCGAAAAACGCTCCAGCCTAATAAAGTAATGGGGGCCGGTTTTTATAAGTCCCTCACACACTCACACACAAATAAAGAAAGAAAGAAAGAAAAAGGAAAGGGAAACAATAGTAAAAAGTGTAAAGTAATAAGTTACTTTCCTCTCTCCTCCCTTCTCACTTTCTTTCTTCTCATTTGACTTCCTCACCTCTCTCATCCGTAGCTCCCCTCCTCCTTCCTCCTTGAGCGATTTTGAGCTGCAACAACAACAACAATGGAGTTCCCTCTTTCTCTTCATGCTCAAGCTTTGTTTAAGCTCCAAACTCAAAAATAACCACATATTTGTGATCCTCTCCTCACCCTCTATCATTCTCTCTTTTCAAAACTCGAAAATGGTGAGTTTCATTTTCGTGGGTGTTGCCCATTTGAGGAGAAAAGCACACCATCTTGAAGCTTGAAGCTTCCTCTTTCATCCAAGGTAAAAATATCCAAAGAAGAACATATTTTTCCCCACTTCCTTGTGTTGGCCGATTTTGGCATGTATTAATGTCTTGTTTCTCCTTGTTTTGAGCTATCCTCCAAGTCTCCAATGGTGGGTTGGAGCTCCTTCTTTGGTTCATGGCAAACCAATTCTAGGGTTTCCAAAGGTAATGCCCCATTTTGTGCTTTAAGCCTTCTTTTGAGTTCATGAATGATTTTCACGACTAGGAGAACTAATTAATACTCCTTACACCCATTGATATATTGGTCTAGAGAATTGGGCAAAGAGATTGCCTTGACCGATTTTGGGTGAAGAAAAGAGGAGAAGAGGAGAAGAGTATTTAAAAGGAAACTTGAGAGAATCCAAGGTAAGAAACCAACCCTTAAGTATATTCTATGTGTATTAGAATTTGGGATGGGTTAATAAAATAAATGAACCCCACATGAGTGTGGTAATAATGTGCTTGTATAGTAATGATGCAAGTGAGAAAGCATTTGTGAAATTAATGTTGATTTAAGAGCCTAAGGGTTATGCACTTTATGAATTATATATTGTGTTGCATTTGGGGGATTGATGAGTATTGATGGTTTGTAGGTGTGCTGATAGAACCCTTGTGGTTTGTCTAGTTTTAGGATGAAATATGTGAAGAAATGAGATGAGAAGAGTTTTGGGCAATGCTAGAGAAGTAGCCAAGTTATGGCAAAATTTGTGTAGAAATCTAAGTGGATTAAGTGTTGGTTTGGGTGGTGAATAGCCTAGGAGAGGCTAGGTATGTATGAAGATTGATTGGAGTTAGTAAACCACTTTGGGGATGCTTGTGATAAGATAGAAGATTGGTGCAAAATCTGTAGCAAAGAGATTGTTTAAATGCTTGAGGAGTTTCTAGAAAACAAAGGAGATTTAAGGCTTTAAGAGTGAGTTTTGGAACTTGGTATGAGGTGTGCATTATCTTGGAAGTTTGGGTTGGTCAAATTAAGAGAGAACAAAATGCAAGTGCCAAGAGAGGTTTGAGAATGCACAAGTGTGCATTAGTTTAGAAATGAGAATGAAAGAAAGTGTGAATTGGAGCAAGAATTTGTGTAAGGGTTTAACCCATGATTTGAAGAGGTTTAGAGCATGTTTTATGATGATTAAACATGTGGAAAACTTATGGAATGATTAGGAAATGATTAGAGGTGATTTAGGGGTTTAAAAGTGGTGAAAAACTGCAAATTTTGACAGTTCCAGGGGTTGTCCGGGTTTGCAATCGGAATGCAAACCCGGAACATAGCAAAAATAAGGCAGAAGGTCATCCCAGGGGATGGTCCGGGTTTGTAAACCCGGACACAAACCCGGAACACATGGAAAATACGACAGAAAGTGATTCCAGTGTTTGGTCCGGGTTTGTAACCCCGGACACAAACCCGGACCAGGCCAGAAATGTAACAGAATGTGTTTTCTTGCATTCTAATGATGGGGAATTGAATGGTAATGATAATATAAGGTAATTAGGACATGAATAATGATGTTTAAAGGTCATTAGGAGTGTAAACAAGTTTGATAAGTGAATGAGGAAGTTGTGAGTTTAAGAACACATGAGTAAAACTAAGTTAAACGGGATAACGGGGTTAAGTACGGGAGTATTAGCTTTACATACCGTAATGCTTTGATGTTAATAAAACATTTGAATGTTATCAGTGGATCGTGTGTGAACCAAGCATGGTGAGATGACACGGTAAAAGTAAAAACCCCGGTGAAAGGTATGATTTTCTCATGCCCCGTATGCTAACCGAGTTACTCTGATTTGTGTGTTTGTGTGCCGGCTTAATCAAGATTAAAGCATGAAAATAATCCCTTGTGTGATTATGTATGCCTTGTTGTATGTTGTATGAACTAACATACTTGTATGCCGGTGTGGTCTAACATAGTGCATAGACCGACTCATAGAGAGTAGTGTTTGACTAAAAACCCGTAGATCGGGTAGTCTCATGAACAATGGTAATATGCAAACACACACAAGCTATCGAATAAAGAATAACGATAACGCAAACATATGAACTCCCTAGAACGTGAGGAGATGTACGGGTTGAGTAAATACCCGATAACGGTTAGAAAACCTTATTGAAACAATCCACGGAATAAATATGAGTGGAGAGATAAATGAACCTCCATCGAGAGGATTGAGGTTAGTCCAACAATGTGAACTTGTAAAGAAGGTAAAAGAGACCTAGGGGATTAGTAACTCCCTTGAGACATGGTCGACCTCCTATAAGAGGGTTTTACCCGGTATAAGAATATGACCGAAAGTATGAGTATATGTATTGTAAAGGTAACTCTTAAAACCTAAGATTACCCGAATTTAAGTAAAGTTCCCAAAGTCATTAGAAACATCGAGAATGATGCTTCTAGACTAATATACATGATATTATTATAACTCCGAGAGAGGAGTGTATGGGAACGAGAGTAGTCCGAGAGTAGTCGGACCTAAGTAAAAGAGATAGGAACTAAGAGAGAGTTCCGTGAGCTAGTTGAACCTTCCCACCATGCTAGACCCAGTGTAGGGTCGAAACCGGGGAAGTAAGACTATGCTAGAGAGCCATGAGTTTTGGCCTAAGTATGTATTAAGGGTAACTAGCGTGACGTAGGAGACCTGTAGTGTCTCGGGAATCTACAAGAGCTTGAGTATAAATAACCCAAGAGTGTGGGTGAGATAATGAGAATAAGTAACCCGAGAGTGTGGGTGAGTATAGTACGAGTAGCCCAAGAGAATGGGTGTGTATATGAATAAGTAACCCGAGAGAGCGGGTGAGGTATTGAATAAGTAAACAAGGCATAGTGAGGAATAACCCTCAATGCCTAAGAGTAACCAGTTACCACTAACAACATGGTTATGTTAGTTAGGAATCGTGTTCCGTGATTGGATGTAGATTCCTTGTGTGATATACATATATATTGTATTGCCATGATGCATGTTGTTTGATTAAAATGAACTCCATGTATATCCGACCCAAAGTAGTCGGCGTACCGCGGTTAGCACGCGGTATATGCGAATTTCATATTCAGCGTAAGCTGACCCCCTAGGGGGAACGTTTTTAGTGTGCAGGTACTTGAAGCTGACCACCGTTCGAGAGAGTAGGACGGGGACTGCTGTGAGCATGGGTAGTTAGATTGTAATTACTTATGCGTTTGAATGAGGTGTAAGTCCGAGTATGTTATCGGCATCCGTATATTGTAGACTCGGTATAGTAGAGATATGAATTGAGTATTGTATTTGTATGAAGTACTCGGTTGTTCCAGTTCATCAGACCGTTACGGTATGTAAGAAAGGCCTGGTTAGCCACATGGGTGGCTAACGGCGTTGTTTCACCCCTCGTTGTAATTAGAGTTCCGCTGCGTGAGTAGGAGTAATTAGTAACAGTTTAAGAGGTAATGACGAGATTAACGGTTGGGGTGTTACAACATCGTACCTCCTCGATGAGGCCGTTGTCTCCTGTCATGGCAAATAAAGAATGAGCTCTACGGCTCAGGGCGTCAGCAACTTCATTTGCCTTGCCCTCCTTGTATCTGAGGTCGATGTCGTAGTCCTTCAGAAACTCGACCCATCGCCTCTGTCTCATGTTAAGCTCCTTCTGTGTGAATAAATGTTGAAGGCTCTTATGATCTGAATAAACTATCACTGTAACTCCATATAAGTAGTGGCGCCAGATCTTCAGTGCAAAAACAACTGCTCCTAATTCCAAGTCATGAGTCGGGTAATTCTCTTCATGTTTCTTCAACTGTCGTGATGCATAAGCAACAACCTTTCCATTCTGCATAAGTACACACCCTATCCCTGTGCCTGAGGCATCACAATATACTTCAAATCCGTCGGTCCCCTCTGGAATGGTGAGTATTGGTGCCGACGTCAGTAGGTCCTTCAGTGTCTGAAAGGAACGCTCACAATCCGCTGTCCATACAAATGGAGAATCTTTCTTCATCAAATTCGTCATTGGTTTCGCCAGTTTGGAGAAGTCTTGCATAAATCTGCGATAGTAACCAGCTAATCCCAAGAAACTACGGATATCTGTCACTGTCTTCGGTCTTGGCCAAGTCTTAACTGCCTCAATCTTCGCAGGGTCTACAGATATACCGCTGGCTGATATTACATGCCCTAGAAAAGATACACTGTCTAACCAGAAATCACATTTTGAAAGCTTGGCATACAATTGATTCTCCCTCATGGTCTGCAAAACTTGCCTCAGATGCACCTCGTGCTCGTCCTTAGTCTTAGAATATACTAGAATGTCGTCGATGAATAAACCACTGATGTGTCTAGCTGCTCTCTGAACAATCGGTTCATAAGATCCATGAATATTGCTGGGGCGTTCGACAAGCCAAATGGCATAACTGTGAACTCGTAGTGCCCGTAGCGCGTTCGAAAAGCTGTCTTCTCTATGTCTTCTTCAGCTATCCGTATCTGGTGGTACCCTGATCTCAGATCAATCTTCGAGAAAACTGTAGCGCCTCTTAACTGGTCAAATAGGTCGTCAATCCGTGGTAACGGGTACTTGTTCTTCACCGTGACTGCGTTAAGCTCCCTGTAGTCGATGCATAGTCGCATGCTACCATCCTTCTTCTTCACGAACAAAACTGGTGCTCCCCATGGTGATGCACTAGGTCTGATATAACCTTTATCAAGTAGATCTTCTAACTGGATCTTCAGCTCCTTCATCTCTGCTGGTGCCATTCTGTAAGGTGCTTTAGCAATAGGTCCTGTGCCTGGTAATAAGTCGATGGAGAACTCCACATCTCTCTTGGGTGGCATCCCTGGTAACTCTTCTGGAAATAAATCTGGAAAATCTGAAACAACTGGTATACTTGACTGAGTCTTCTCCTCCTGCCTCATGTCCTGAACATAGCACAAATAGACTGGCTGTCCCTTCTTCACCTTCTTCATCAATGTGATAGCAGATACTAGCTTGAAAGTAGGCTCCTTTGGAATACTGCGATATGAAACTGTCTTGCCCTTCGGGCTTTTCAGTAGTAATCTATTCTCTGCGCAATGTAGTCGTCCCTTGTACTTCTGTAGCCAATCTATGCCCATGATGATGTCAAATCCTAAATTATCTAGCTCAATCAAATCTGCCTGAAAATCTTCATCCATGATGTTAATCTGAACTCCCTTGTGTAGTTTCGTGCACCTCACTCTCTCCTTCGTCGGTAATGTGACTAGGAAATCTGAGAGAGGTTCAGGGGTTGTCTCCAACTTTCTTACTAATGTAGAGGATATAAAGGAATGAGACGCTCCCGAATCGAACAATATCGATGCACTCACGCCATTTACTGTGAAGGTTTCCATAATAACATTCCCCTTATCCTTGGCCGCGGTCTTGTCTAATACATTCAGCACTGCTCCTCCATTAGACTCGTGGCCTGGGGTTAACAATTCGTAAGATAATGCATGTCTCAAAGGTATTAAAATGCCATTCATTAATCCAATGATTCACATACAAACTCCATAATTACATCAATATTGCCTAAACGTCAAATTTAACCGTCCAGGTTTCAAATGGGTAGTATTTACTAAGATTGATGGGTTTATATTCAACTTAATGCTCTTAATCCCATGGTACACTAATCTAGATTCTCCACCAAATATCAATACATCTCCAGACTTCAAAATAATCTTTCTCGCCTTGTCCATCCTCTTCTGATCACCGTACAAAAACTCCGCATCATCTCCAGTGGAGAATGATACAACTGGTATCCCTCTGGTAATTGATTCAGATGTCTCATCTTGGTCCCGATGTAATCCAAGTTTTCCCCCTTTTTCATAAAAGTTTGCAATACAAATATCTGCCTTCATGTCAGGTATAGGGTTGGTCTCTAATTGTTGTGCAACCTTGACCGCTTCTGTCACTAACATGTGAAAAATGTCAGGTATTCTAGGAACTCGGGTTCCATCTATTTTTCTAGCTACTTGATACAACCTAGTTTGTGGATCCCAATCTTTACCCATACACATCATATATAATTTAAGTTTTGATCCACTACCATATCCTGGAGTGTAAAATCCTCCAAGGCCTATTCCCAAAGTTCTACATTCATTTACAATAGCTATTTGTTCATCTATTGTTAAATATTGCTTGAGTAGGATCATGCCGGGTCGAAGTACTTGGCATTCTCTCTCTGGTATTCCCGACCTTCGCTCATAGGCTCAGGTGACCTCGGTCTCACAGGTATGGGAAAACAAATGTCGAAGTACCCTATTAGGTGAGAGGTTTCCTAAGTTAGGCCTCTCTAAAATTTTATTTCACACAAAACACATACAAGTCTCATCGACTGAATAACTGTAAACACACATACATAGCATCATGCTTTTGATTTAAGTCCTAGGCTTACCGGTTTCGCGCTGAGCGCTAGCCTCAGCGCCTGAAGTTCCCACAGAGTACAAAGTGTTTCTACTTGGAACTATCTCCTTCCCCTTCTGACTCCCGGATGAGGATGGCTGTCCTCCCGGTCCCCTAGTATAGGTGTTAGTCTGTGGTGCCTGACCTCCTCTGGGTCCTCCAGTCTCTGTAGCTGGTGGCCTCTGTGAACCCCTAGCTCCCTTGTATACTCGGCTTGCTGGGTTGGAAAAACACTCATACTCCCTATGGCCTTCTTTCTTGCAATACCGACACTCCACCTTCCTTCCTGCGCAGTCTACACCTGGATGATCATTTCCACACGCTTACAGTAGTAGTGGCGTTGGGTTGGCTTATTGCCTATTGTTTATACAACATGGTTTAATAAAGGTATAGCTAATAAATATCTTGGTTAAGTAAGAGGTGGGTATCCTTACCCCTAGGTGGTGCCGATCTAAGTGGTTGTGCATCAATGGCTGGGCCGGTCAGACGAGGGACCTCCTCTTCTTCTTCTGACCATGGAAATCCTTCCGCCCCTTCTTCTTATCAAAGAATCTCCTGATGAAGGTTTAGGTTAGTGACCAAACTAAGTGTAGGTAATATATAGGTACTCCTTCTCAAGTAAAGGTTTCTTACTTCCCCTTTTTGTGTAACCGCCAGAGGTCGCTCCACCATCATCTCCTTCAGTACTCTTCCTCTTCTTCCCCTGTGCCTCCTCCCTAGATTGTAGCATTAGTTTTGTTGCCGATGTTGCATCATAACATTCTTGTAGTGTAGCGAAACGTATTGCTCCCATAGCGCCCTGGATGCGAAATTGCAAACTCCCCTAAACTTTTGAATCTTCACAGTGTCGGAGTAGTCGACTCCTGGTATGTAATCTAGCAAGCTGATAAATCGTGCGTAGTACTGGTCGACTGTTTGGCTCCCCTGGATTAAGGTTTCGAACTCTTGCCTTTTTCTCTGCTTTAAGTGTTCGGGGTAGTATTTCTCTCGCAGCACCTCTACAAACGCTGTCCATCCAAAGTCCGGTGAAGCTCTATGGTGGCCCTCCACAGACCGCCACCAAATATCAGCTGTGTCCTTCAGGTTGTACACGGCGATGTCGACCTTCTGGTTCTCTGGTACTCTCACAGCTCTGAAGGCCTTCTGATGCTTTACAATGAACTTCTCCAGTGCGGCGGGGTCTGGTTCTCCAAAGTAAGTAGGCACTCTAGCGTCCGCAACGCTCTTCAACCAGTTGGTTTCCCTGGGCTGCGGCGGGTGGGGTATGGCTCCCGTAAGTTGAGCTCCAAGTTGCTGCGCGAAGGCTGTCATGGCCGCTGCTAGGCCTGGTACATCTGGAACATCCGTCGGTGTCTCGCCACCACGTCCGCTGCTGCCTCCACGTGGTCTTCCTCTTGTCTACATCTATAAGGTAATATACTATTATTTCTACTCGGTTGCTACACCGTTTTACAAACACAATCACACACATGTAATAAAACTAACTATTAGCAATAAAAATATCCCTAGGGTTTTTTCTTTCTAGGTCACGAATCCTCACCGACGTTTCCCGTTATCCCAATATTCCTATGCTCACTGTTCTTGACTCAGTATCCTTCATTAGAGCGTAACTACGCTCTGATACCACTTTTTGTAACACCCCTAGTCCTAACCTGTTAAAAACGTCGCAAGTCGTAGTAAAATAAATAACGTCGCAGCGGAAAGTAAAAACCATCTAACCTTGGTGTTACACGCCGTTACTCACCCTTGTGAGTAACAAGGCATTCTTACTCCATCCAACAACCTTACCTCCTCACGCTGTGATGAACAGATACTGAGCACTCTAATTATTACAGACCAATTCCAAACTAAATGAGCAGCTAACTGAATACAACAAACTCTTTATTACAATACCAAATAAAACTTAAGAGTGTTTATTAAAACACAGCAGCTACCCTGTTCCCCGCACTCCGGCTTGTGTCTTCTTCAGTAACCTGAAATGTTTTGCCCATTGAAGGGCTCGGCAATCGAAATGCTGGTATGCTAAATGTAGTCCTAAGTCATCTAGATTCCTTAAGTCTTTTAGCCATCTTGATATTAGATTCTTTACAAGATATATCGGTTTACAATAATAACAAAAATAACTGTAATATCAAACATTCACACAATAGTCCACCTGCAAACATCAGTGCATATAATAACCACAACCAGTATTCAATACCAACAAACCATAACAGAAATCAACAAGATACATATTAAACTGCACTTGTTAGTTGGCCACCTGCCCTTGTCCTTTAACCCACCATTTAAACTTTTCAATTAATTTCCACCTCAGGCGTCATGTCAAGACAACCCTTAAAACTTATTAATGACAGTAGTCCCCTGGGTTCCAATGGAACCGTTACCAGCTGACCTTATGGCCCTGGATAATATATTGACCGATCCGGTGAACCTGTGCACCAACGGCAGTGCCCTCCGCATCGTCGAATGTGGACAATGATTCCCTTGAGTGACTCCCCATTGAAGTCTCTCGTAGTGATCACGATGCGCAACCAAAAGTCGAAACAGTCTGGATTCCTCTCTTTATAAGTTAGCCCTTTTGTCAGTGGTACAATAACCAATACTTGAATTAAGACTATAAAAGTTGACCATCAGTTAGGTTCAATAATACCTAAAGGTCAGTTAGTCTTCTTTTTTTTTCAGTTTAGATGTATAAACTTCCAGTCATAAGACGTTCACGTATAAATAAAACGCAATAGTGTTAAGCAATACAGTTTACAATATCAAATACATAAAATCACAGATATCGCTCTTAAGCAATTAAACACATAATGTTTGGACCTTAGGAAAATCCTTAGGACATTCAGACCACACAATTAACATACCGTTCACCGTGGTAATAGCTAGCTCTAGTAATTCTTTCCCGTACGCTGTTATTATACATGCAATAACGGGTAATATTAATATGGTTGTCCACTAAATATTACAGTACTATCACTGTAGAGTTTATACTCGCTGTATACTAACTCTGTATGTTCTTTACTTCCCCCTACTATTTAACCGTGGTTCTAGGTAGTCCATCAATTCATTATTTTATGTGATACTACATGTGATAATGAATTTCTACCTTGTAGTATATTTCTATTTCATTAATCGTATACCCATAATTATTTCCACTTATCCTTTATTATACCATTTGGTTATTTTTATTATAACCACCTTTATTTTATAAACTTTATATTATATTCCTTAATATAGCATATACATAGTTTTAAATTCCTTTCTTTATTAAATTACAACACCATCCTTATTAATTCGGTATTTATATTTTATACCCAACAACTTTTAAATTACCAAATAACCATATAACTTTTATAATTTACTAATACCCCTATTAACTTTCGGTAATTACAATCTTTTCATACTAACTTTTATAAATTACAATTAAATCCCTTAAACTTTCGGTTTCCACTTATATTTTTCTATATTTACATTTTAACCCCAAAACTTTATATAAGTTACATATTAACTTATAAACTATAGTTTTAATATTTAATTTCTTAAAATACCGAAAAGGCCCTTATAGTTTTATTAATTATGAATTCTCCCCCTAATCATTTTGGTTTTTATAACTAAACTTTCATAAATTATATAATCACCCCAAAACTTTTATAAACTAAATATTTTATGTCATAAATCATTTTAACCCAAAGATTTTGGTCAACACTTTGACCAAGACTTAATTTCATAATTAATACTTTAATATACCAATAAATTCACTTGTAATTCGGCTATACTCCTAAACTTCTCAATAATTACAAAATAGCCCCAAAACTTATAAAATGTTATTTTAACACTTGTACACTTATTTAAATTCACCAAAATTCATAATATAAATTTCTACCTTATATTATACCATAAATATACCAAATGAACCCTTATGTTCTTGGCAATCACATTTAATACCACAAACTTTTCAAAATTCACATTTTAGCCACATAACTTATTAAACTAACCATTTAAATACTTGTAGCTATTTTTAATATTCCCAAAATTTATAATATAAGATAATATACTTATATAGTTTGAAAATCACCAAATAGTTCATTATACTCTCGGCTTTAATTTCAACTTACCATATAGTTTTCAAAACTTGATTTAAACCTTATAATAAATACATATAAATGTATATAAGCCATATAACACTTCTAAAAATTATGCTAATGACTTAGAATGATTATAAACTCAAAATAGAACATTTTATCCCTAGAGTATTCGATTTGAACTTATATGTATCTTAATAAATTTTTGTGACATAAATATATACCTTATGGTAATAATCTTACCTTATATGTTATAAACTATTTTCTTGACATTTTAATCCAATGTGTTTTGGCCTTAATATATTTAGAAGTTATACATAATTTTTATACCAAAATTTGAAGCTTAAAACAAACTTAAGCTTAATAAATCTTAATTATTTAACTTACTCCTTAAATCAAGACAATTCTTGTACTTGATTTCTCCTTGAATTCCAAGCTCCTCCAATGGTATTTTGTTAAAGAACTTTCAGCCTCCACACATAGGTTTAGGAGATCCAAATGTTAGACTTCTAACAAGAATTTATAATTAATATTTGGAGTAGTTTTACAAGAGTTTACCTTAGGAATTTAACATGGTATTTTTGGTACACCTTGGGAAGATTGTAGATCCAAGTTTCCTTCATGAAATAATGAAGAGAATATAGGTTTAGAAATTCCTAATTTTCGAAAATACCTTAAGGAATTTACTTAGGATTTTCAACATGAAAATATACCTTAACTTGATCTTGTTGTTCCTTGCGTTGTTGTTGAATCTAGGAACCTCCTTGGAACACTTATGCTTGGTGAAAATTGTAAGAGTTGCTAGGATGATTTCTTGCTTCAAGACTTAGGAGATTTAACTAAGAAATTACATAGAAATGATGTTAGAGCTTAAAACACCATTAATGGAGCTTTGAAGCTCTAAGGAGTTAACTTAGCAAAGGAAGAAGAAATGAGAGAGTAGAAGGACTTACCAATTCGGTGAGTGAGCAAGGAATGGTAGAATGCTCACGTAAGTCCTTAAGGAGGGGATGAAAGGAATCAAAATCTGATTGGTATTTGTTTATTTGATCAAATTAATTAAGCATGCTAGGTAGGCTCCTTTCATTAGTTAATTACTTGGTTCATGTCTCCATAATATGCTCATTATTGAGCTTGCTGTTCGGCCACATGTGGAGGGAATTAAGAGTTTATTAGTAAATCTAGTATATAGGAAGTTAGGCATGGTAATTGTTTAGCATTTAATAGGTTGATTAATGTTGCTAACCTTGTTTATTCCTGCAGGATCTTACGGTAGTGGAGCATGTTGACAGCTCCAAGTTCTTGTAGCCTTGCGGCCATTATGGTGTAGATAGGTAATTAATTTGTACATGTTAGGCAAGAGCACATGCTGAGTAAGTGGAGTCTTCTTTTGACTAGATAGACAGCAATAATGCTGATTCCTCCCTTGTGATTATCGGCTGCTTATGGCTAAGGGATGGGCTGCCTCATTAGTTTATAGCATTATACAAAGGTAGGTCTAGTTAACATAGTTAATGTCATTTTTTTTTCAAATACTAATCTTCTTTGTTGTTTCCTTGCAGGCACACGGTAATGGAGGTCTCTTTAGGCTGGATTATTTGACATAATATAACATATGGCACATGGGAAATGAGTCACCATTCTATAAGTCAATTTTCTAGCTAAAATCCTAGTCCAAGACACCCAAAATGGCGCCCAGCATGGAGGTCAATTGGAATTGATTTTTGATTTAATTCCTGTCACATTATATTGTACTAATACCATATTATAACATGTAATAGGTTCCAGCATTTATTTGGTACATTTATATCATGGTAAAAGATGAAAGTTTTAAGGTAAAAATGCTGATTTTAGGTAACTTTTTTATCCAAAAATCGCCCCCACTTGTACTATGAATTTAGTACTGGCATTAATTGATTTAGATGGTCGATTTATCCCCTTTTAATATTATCAACTCGTGGCTCCTCAAAAGCTTCAAGGTAATTGCGTAGAACACATTTTTGTGACACCCAAAGGTGCGTTTTTGTGCTTTAAGGATTTTCTTGAAAATAATTAGTCGCTATGCGTTCCAAGTGTTTATTGACATTTTTTATAGTCAATAATAATATATTAAGGTGTTACACTGAGTTATATGGGGTTATATCAATTCATAACTCAATTTCCGGGCTACTGGGACACTCCCAGGGCAAAAAGAAGCGTTAACGAATTCGTCCGAGCACTTTGTTTATTTTTGAGAAAGTAACTCGATAATCCTCTTTGGAATGATGAATATTGATGATAGGAACTCTAAGAATGATTTATATTGGGGTTTGTGCCACTTCGGCACCTCTCCGGGGCACTCCCGAGGGTTTATGGGCCCCCCATCGGGAACTTCCGAGCACTTTGTATTTAACTGAGAATTTATCATGAGTAATTCATCATATATGTTTAGTAAAGTGTTGTTGTGCATTTTGAATGAAGTGAAATGCTTTATTTTATTTTATAAGATATTTCTGGGACTTCGGGCCTTTAAGGTAACTCCCGGGATATGTATTTTTTACTCAGTTCTAACTGGAGGACTTGTGTTTTTAAAGGTCATAAAATGATCCTTGATTAACTTCATATAAGTTTTATAGCTTATATAACTTGTTTAGCTTAAGGTCGGGCTTTAACGCTCGTTTTTTACCTTAAGGAGTTTTGTGTGCGTTTAGCGCCTAAGTGTTTATATACTTTCTTTAGGGTTTAATAATCCCGTAAATAATATTTATTTACCATTATTAATATTTAAATGCTAGGGTATTTCACATACTCCATCCTCAGATGATCCAAAGGCTCTTTTTACAAAAAGATAAACATAACAAATAGTTAGAAACAAAAGCAAAAACATAAAAAAAAACACATAGAGATCAGATAAAGGATAAGAAATGAGATTAAAGAGATGAATGCTCACAATTTTTTGGCAAGTTTGGAACTAGAATTCTTCCAATTGAATCCTTGACCTAGATAAGTTTCCATTGTCTGAGCATGTATATAGAGCATTTCTCAAATGCTAAAGTCCTCCAAGGCATTGCAAGATGAAATAGTCAAAATCATTCAAGAGTAGGTATCGCTCATCAAAGAGCGTCTTCAACATTGATGAAAAAGCAGAAAACCTGAAAGAATAAAAACATGAGTTAGAAAACAGTAAAAGAGTTAAAAAATGTTTAGAAAATATTTTTAAGCATTACAAATGATTTTTTAATAAGCTTACCACAGAATCAATACAATCCTCATATCTTTCTTCGATGGAGGTCTTGGAATTACTGTTGTCAATTATGTCTATGCTTGAAGTGATGAAATTAATTACAATAAGAAAATAATGACCATAACAGCATACGAAATAAAAACAGTTTTACTCCAGACAACTTTTTTAAGTCTATTGCACCAATGTCAAGAAGTTGTTGCTCATTCTATCAACAGACAAATCTTCTGGGAAGTGAACATCAGGAACTCCATCATTCAATGGTACGTACTACAACAGTAAGGAACATAATTAGAAAACTGCACATTATGAAACAAAACTGAATCGCAGTATTCAAAGAGAATCTAAAAGCAAGTAAATATAACTTTCTATATAGAGAAACACTTACACAACAAACTAAAGTAAAAAAGATCCTGTCTAGACCAGCAAGACTGTATCTAGCATTGTCGACATTGAAGAGCAGCACATATTATCAATAAGAACTTGGTTGGCTCAACATCACCAACCAGAGTAAGGAAACTCTGGCGAGTGATAGAATGCAGTTCATCTTCAAACAAAACTTGACTGAAAAACATATAAAATTTAAATAAGAAAAAAATAAAGAAGAAAAAAAACAAAAAAAAAAGAAAAAAACTAAAACAAGAAAAGTGAATAAATAACCAATACCTCTCATCAGCCCAGACCGTATAAGTTTGATCACTTTGGGATGAAGAGGTGAGACACTTGAGATTTTATGTCCACTGGTCGAACTCCAAAATGGCAGACAGAGTAGTTGTTTGGCCAAAACTTGATGAAGGAGGAATAGATGCGAGGGGGGTACTGGACAAAAAATTTCATTTGGAGGCTGCTCACTTGTTTTTCCTCCTTTGTTCAATTGGACAGATGTAGTAGACTTTTGGTCCACAAAAGCTACTTTTTTGGACGATTTAATTGGTAGCTCGACCGTTTCATCGACCAAGAACTCTCAGTCATGCTGGTGTGAGCCTCGATTTTAAACCCTATCCTAAGTTGATTAAAGCAGATTAGGATCTAATCGGGTTTTAGGTCCACTTATAACCTAAGATTAACAACTATGTCATAAAACAAAAATTATTAAAACCTAAGCTAGCTCACTGGAACCTGTTACGAGTCGCCACCTAATTTTAACCAAGAGTAAAATTAGGAAATGTAGAGTTCGGGTTCGGGGGCTTGGTATTCAACTTATTTAGGGTTTAAAATTACTTTCATTACCTTCCTAGGTTTTTTCCTACTTGGTTTATTTACGGCTTTCTACAAAGTATTTTTAACCTAGGTGTGCGCTTCTGTTTTTTTTTATTTTTTAACGTTTTTGACAGAAAATTAAAGTGAAATTAAAAGCTACCTAAACTAGGGTTTTCAGAGGCAGAATTAGGTCAAATTTTTATTATGTCCGTAGCCACGGACCTAATGTCCGAGACCACGGACCCCAGTTGAATTAATGATTTCGAAAACAGAACTAAATAAAACGCAAACTTGAAAAGTCCGGGGCCAGGGACAGGGTGTCCGTGGGCCCGGACATGTAATGACAGAAACCCTAAAATTTGAAAATTGAAAAATTAAAATCCCGCCACCGTCGTGGGTGTCCGTGGTCACGGACAACCCGTCCGTGGTCCCGGACAATGAGTCCGAGGTCACGGACAACCCACAGATAGTGAGTTTTTGATGGTTCCCGAAGGTGTTTTGAGCTCAAATTTTAGGGTGTGTAGCCTGAAAGATTATAAACACGTTAGTAATTGAAAGAACTCAATTTGAAATCGAAATTAATACAAAACTTAGCAAAACAAGTAACAAGGCAGTAGCTAAAAAATTAGCAGATACAGAAGCGAAAAAGAGTTAGTTTGAGCCCAAATTTTGAGGCAAGACTGATAATATCGTGGGGAGTTAGGAAAGTGAAGTTTCTACCTGTTTTACCTTCGGATTCACGATGATTCTTCATACCGGGATTCGTCGAGTGCTCCGTTGATGGCAGACCCGAAAGGTTTTCGAACCAAGCTTCTGGTTGTTGGTTGTTCTTGCTGTTCTTCACGTTTTGGTGGTGTTTATGTGGGGTTTTGATGATTATTGGTGCTTTGGGGATTGGAAAACAAGTTTAGATGGTGATTTCGGGGGATTTTCGGTATGATTCGGGTGGCCGGGTGTTGAAAAACGTGAGAGAGAGAGAGAGAGGAGGTTGTGCTTTCTGTCTTCCTAGGGTTCTTTCGCTTGTGCGATCCTCCTTTTATCAAAAAACCTATCCCTTTATATAGATTTTCTTAAAGACAAAGAAAATCTAGTAAAAGTAAGATTTTTTGACATTTTAATTAAATGACTTCCCAAAGGAATTTTGCTGTGAAATTTTAACCACATGTCAAGGATGACAATTATGAATTTTCTGAAGTGGAATCGGATTTTTTAAATGTTGGAATATTTTTAAATTCAATTTCTCACCAGATTCAATCAGAAATTGCTAGAAAATTATTGGAAATTCGAAAAATGAAAATTCCAACGCCATTATGCTTAGAATGTCACCCTCTATCATGGGTAAAAATATCAAAGCATTTCAAGCTGATTTGGGCACCTTTTGTAGGAGAGAGAAAGCCTATAGGAGGTCTCGGGAGCCTTAAGAATTACGAAAACGCCCCTGACAATGACGAAACTGCTCCCATGCCCTGGAATGTGCCGATCGAGCCAGGACCGCTCATTACTTGATTGAAATGCCTCTCACAACACCAAAACCTCGTGGACCCTAGCCAGGGGGGATCAAAATTTTGGGTATAACAGATTGCCCCCCGTCAACTGGACTTTGTAATGGATGTGAAAAGTCTGGTTGATGCTTGAGTGATGCCCAAAATTTTGGATTCTACAGAATCCTCCCTATTGTGCAAATCGCATTGACTACGTCCAGCTATTCGGAGGCGCTGACTACCTATGTAGCAAAACGTTGTCGAGCTGTTCTAAGGCGTTGACTACCTACAAGTGAAAATGTGTCAAACTATTCTAAGGCGCTGACTACCTAGGTGATGGAAATGAAATAATGTCAAGCGGTTCTAAGGCGTCGACTACCTATAATACATGACATGATGTCGAACTATTCCAAGGCGCCGACTTCCTGAAATGATGCGA
The DNA here is from genome assembly GCA_023374045.1 of Limonium bicolor. NCBI lineage: Eukaryota > Viridiplantae > Streptophyta > Magnoliopsida > Caryophyllales > Plumbaginaceae > Limonium > Limonium bicolor. The sequence continues at coordinate 222,197,710 of CM041779.1, forward strand.
TGTCAAGCGATTCTAAGGCATTGACTACCTATAATACATGAAATGATGTCAAACTATTCTAAGGCGCTGACTACCTGTAATAAATGAAACGATGCAATGTCAAGTGATTCTAAGGCGTTGACCACCTAGGATTTGAAAACTGTATGCAGATGCAAATATGCTGAAATGCTAACGATGTTAATGATGCTGATGCTGATGATGCTCGGATGCTTCTGGGGACCGAAACCCGTGCCAATGCTCCTGGCTGGACCCAATGTGGACTTATTGCCATCGCCCCCCAAGCCGGTGCGCAGGGATAACTCCTGGTAAAAACCCTGGGGACTTATTGCCTTTGCCCACCATTCGTTGATCCCAAAAATAAGTTGACATCGCAAAAGGAGGATTTATTGCCATCACCTCGCCAACTTTCTATCGCCAGGTCTTGTGACGTGCCTGGATAATGCAACTAGGTCTTATGACGAGCCTATATGAATGAGATGAATGCAACGTGTTTGACAAGAGTGGGTAAGCTAAAAGGTAATGCTAGGTCTTACTACGAGCCTAAGGAAATGCAACTAGGTCTTATGACGAGCCTAAAGGACGGTTCTAGGTCTTATGACGAGCCTAAGGAAGGATCTAGGTCTTATGACGAGCCTAAGGAAGGATCTAGGTCTTATGACGAGCCTAAGGATGGTTCTAGGTCTTATGACGAGCCTAAGGAAGGATCTAGGTCTTATGACGAGCCTAAGGATGGTTCTAGGTCTTATGACGAGCCTAAGGAAGGATCTAGGTCTTATGACGAGCCTAAGGAAGGATTTAGGTCTTATGACGAGCCTAAGGATGGTTCTAGGTCTTATGACGAGCCTAAGGAAGGATCTAAGTGAAAGTGAGTCAAGTCAAGTGTATGATGGGTTCAAAAGAATGTAGAAGGATTAGGGCTCAAGACGGGCCTGGATGTTTGAATGTGAGGTAGGGCTTTGGACGGGCCTGTGGAAATTCGATGTGGAGGTAGGGCTTAGGACGGGCCTGAGGAAATTTGATGTGGATGTAGGGCTTAGGACGGGCCTGAGGAAATTTGATGTGGAGGTAGGGCTTATGACGGGCCTGTGTGATATGGGGAGGGTTTGACCCTTTAGGCTTCGGGTTTTTTGGGCCTCCATCGGTGTCGTTGTTGCAATTGTTGGGACCAACAATTGCCCCCAGTATTTTTTCCTTAAGGCAATCTAAGTTTTTTAGGATTTTATGGCAATCGAACGGAACGATCGATTGCCCCCAGTATTTTCTTTGATTAATTGCGCAAGAACAAATCTCATCCTCACAAGGTCAAGGTTTACTTTGATGTGGTGCCTTCTATCCTACACTCAAAGTGTTTGATGTTTGCACTCGTGCCCTCCTTTTGGTCAAGACATCTCAACCATTGAATTTGACATTTGTTAGATTTACGCGTTCAACCTGTTACTTTCACGTGATTGGATACACAACTACTAAGTCGGGAGTCTTTAAAGCTTATAACGTGGCTATAAGGTGTGATGAAAGACAAAGGGGTGATGGAGGAATGTTTTGGATATGTGGGGTTATAAGGGTGACCAAAACTGCAACTTGCACCTTCTCCCGGACTTGCCTTCTTCGTCTTGAGGTCGTTTGGCTACTTCGTGATGACTCCGCTTATGAGCTTGGAACTCTGGATTTTTGAGCTGTTCCTTGCACCTTCTCTTTTTTTCCGATTTTAGATTTCTTCGAGGCTTTTCAGGTTTGCCCTTCTTGAATCTCTTTTCCTTCGGGGTTCTTGTGTTTCCTGGCTTTGAACTTTGAGAGCTGTTTCTGATGTTAGCTCGTTGGGATCCTGTGCCACTTTGGGGCCATTTACGGATCATTTCGTCATGTTGGTAGCAGCTTTGCTTCTTTGGGCTTGTGAAGTTGCTGTTCGGAAGTCAGGCTCCTTGCTTCCTTTGGTCACCGGGTTGGTTATTCATCATTGGTTGGCTTGTTTGTGGAGTTTGTAGCGTTGTAAAAGAGGATGTAAACAAAAAGCTTAGCGGGGGTGCCTAGGGTTTAATGTCTGGGTTCACAAGCTTTTTGGCTGTGTGGTACTGTACCTAGGTGCTTCGTCATCCCTAATAGTTGTGTATCCATTCTTTGTTACTTCTCATAGGTTTAAGCGTAAATTTACAAGTTATCTGCTTCGGTCGGAGTCATGCCGTTTTCCTTACCTTTGAATGTGGCCTCTCTGGAGTCGTGTAAAAATGACACGCTCGTTCTTTCTTGGTTTTACCGCTCAAGGCACTCTCGCGAAGTGTACACTTAGGGACTCGCTTGCACAAAATAAACAAGATAAACAAACATTATCGCTCCTTAACTCAGATTGCCCCCAGTATTGTTGTGGGGTTTACTTAACAAACCTTAGAATGCCCAAGTTATTTGTGGAGGATGGTGGTTGTATGTGTAATGGTGAGCGGTGATGGGGTACTCTTGTGAAGGGGTGACGGATGATTCTTTTCCTTTTGTGGCCGCAATTTTGTTTTTATGTGTCTGGTGAAATGGCAAAAATGATGAAGTGATGAGGAGACGATGAATGTATGGATGGGAAGGTGGTTTTGTACAAGGGGCTTTGTGAAAGACAAAGGTTTTGCTTTTTGATGCCTACAAACATGCTTCATGAGTGAGAGATTTTCTTTTTACTTTTCTGATTTTCAGTTTTTTCCACTTTTTTTGGGCACATGAACGAATGTACAAACATTAATTCAAGCATATAGAATAACATGTGCAAAGAAGGAAATGTATTAATAACCGAAAGGGGAAACGTTGACGTTAAGTACTATCTAAATGGAAAAGACAAATGAACTAACTAAGGAGAGGTAATTGAAAAGAAAGAAAAATAAAGAAACTACGCAAAACCACTGAAGAGAAAAGAAAAATAACAAGGATTCCTAGTGGTGCTCCGGCATGGGATTCCCGAAAATATTCCTGTTCTCCGAGAACTGAAGTCCCTGGTCAATCAAGTCTTGCATCTTATGCCGTAAGGCCCTACAATGATCGGTATCATGGCTAGGTAACTGATGGTGATGGCAGAATTGATTAAGATGCCTCCCTAAATGAGCGGTTCCTGGCCGAGGGGCCAAGGGATGTAGCAAGTTTTTTTCTGAAGCTCTTCAAATGCCTGGCTTGGTGTTCGGCCAAAGTCGGTAAACTGTCTTGGCGCAGGGAATCGCCATGGTCGGGATGATGCTTTGGTTCTCTGCTTTGAAACTGGGATTTCCACAACTGGCTTTGCCTTTAAGGACTTGTTGCCCATTCTCCGAGCTTTGAGTTGTCCTACCTGTAACCTGGCACTACAGTTCTGCGGGCACATGGGACTCTCGCCTAGGGCGGGTGTTGGTATTCCTGACTTAGTGCAAGATCTCAAGGAAGAAAAATTTAAACTGATCGCCTTGGGGGTTTCTTCTGGTTGTCTGCTCGCCCTCTCGAGTTCTGCAGCCCCATTTCCTTGGTATCCCCTTGTGAACCTTGGGCCGTATAGAACTAACTTCAGTACAGTTGTGGAGAAAACCAAGAAGCCTATTCACTAGTTCATTTTGGGACTTGACGTCCGGTCTCAAGGGAAAGGGTCTTTGTTTTTAATTCTTCAATTGCTGCAATGTAGTTGGACTCCATGGCGTTCCTGACAGCACTATGTCTCTGCTCCATGGCATTAATGGTGTCCAGGTACTTTCGTTCCAAAGCTGCCAGATCCATGTTGATCGGATTTCCTCCTTCACCACTCCTAGGATTTGGGTTTACTGTTTCCAAAATGCCGTCTGTCAGAAAACTGAAGTTCTGGGCCGGGAAGGAGTACTTGATAAGGTGGTATTCTAACTTGTTTGGGCCGAGTAATTCTTGGTTGGGCCTAAAATGATACTTATAACTAGGGCTAGGTTGGGCCAACGCCCGAGTGGAAAGTCTTCTTAGACTAGAATGGGCCTTGAAATGGAAAAGCCTGATGGATTTTCATGAATTGCTTTAGGTGGATTTATTTTTCGTGGGCCTAGAACTAAATTGATAATTCAAATTGGGCTGAAAGAGAGAAATCACATGAGTTTAAACTTTTGGGCCAGCCCGAACAAACAATTCATTCAAACCAAACAAGGCCTTTGGGCTGCGAACAATAAAGCCGTAAATTCGGGTTGGGCTAGGTTGATGTAGGAGAAATTCCTATCAGTTTTCTAGGCTGGGTAGTGAGCCGATCATACGAGCAAACAAGACCCACACAAATTCACATGTCCTCACTAGACGCTTAAACCAAACTGGGTATAGATCAATCCGAAGAGGTGCTTGGGGCATGGGCCCAGGTCACCACAAAGGAATAGGGCTTGCACGCTATTCTCTTTGGGCTTTCCCACTTTTTTCACATCACGTGAAGGCGTGCGTCTATGGTCGGATCTTTGACTGACCAAACAATGGGCTAGGTAAGGACACTGCCAGGAAAACGTTTGGGGCTAAAGCCCAGGTATTAAGGGGATGTGGTTAGACGACATCCTCCTCTTTTCCCCCGCTTATTCACATCACCTAAAAGGTGTGAGTCCCTGACAGGGGACCCTCAAACGGGTCCTGGGGTGAAATTGGATTGCGTGAACCCTGCCTCTAATATAATGCAAAGGTACAGAAATTAAAGTGCGCACGAAAGGTAAACAAACAAGGTGATAAAGCCATAAATAAACATTTTTCGAGTTAAACCCTCTTTCTTAAAATTAAACAAGTTAAAATTAAGAAGTTGGTCCCCAGCAGAGTCGCCAGTCTGTGAGCCTCGATTTTAAACCCTATCCTAAGTTGATTAAAGCAGATTAGGATCTAATCAGGTTTTAGGTCCACTTATAACCTAAGATTAACAACTATGTCATAAAACAAAAATTATTAAAACCTAAGCTAGCTCACTGGAACCTGTTACGAGTCGCCACCTAATTTTAACCTAGAGTAAATTAGGAAAGGTAGAGTTCGGGTTCGGGGCTTGGTATTCGACTTATTTAGGGTTCAAATTACTTTCATTATACCCTAGGTCGTTTTTCCTCTACTTGGTTTATTTACGGCTTTCTACAAAGTTGTTTTTAACCTAGGTGTGCGCTTCTGTTTTTTTTATTTTTTAACGTTTTTTGACAGAAAATTAAAGTGAAATTAAAAGCTACCTAAACTAGGGTTTCAGAGGCAGAATTAGGTCAAATTTTTATTACGTCCGTAGCCACGGACCTAATGTCTGAGACCACGGACCCTAGTTGAATTAAATGATTTCGAAACAGAACTAAAATAAAAACGCAAACTTGAAAAGTCCGGGGCCACGGACAGGGTGTCCGTGGGCCCGGACATGTATTGACAGAAACCCTAAAATTTGAAAATTGAAACATATAAAATCCAAATCCCGCCACCGTCCGTGGGTGTCCGTGGTCACGGACAACCCGTCCATGGTCCCTGACAATGAGTCCGAGGTCACGGACAACCCACGGACAGTGAGTTTTTGAGGTTCCCGAAGGTGTTTTGAGCTCAAATTTTATGGGTGTAGCCTGAAAGATTATAAACACGTTAGTAATTGAAAGAACTCAATTTGAAATCGAAATTAATACAAAACTTAGCAAACAAGTAACAAGGCAGTAGCTAAAACAATTAGCGATACAGAAGTGAAAAAGAGTTAGTTTGAGCCCAAAGTTTAAGGTAAGACTGATAATATCATGGGGAGTTAGGAACGTGAAGTTTCTACCTGTTTTACCTTCGGATTCACGATGATTCATCACACCGGGATTCGTCGAGTGCTGCGTTGATGGCAGACCCGAAAGGTTTTCGAACTAAGCTTCTGGTTGTTGGTTGTTCTTACTGTTCTTCACATTTTGGTGGTGTTTATGTGGGGTTTTGATGATTATTGGTGCTTTGGGGATTGGAAAACGAGTTTAGATGGTGATTTCGGGGGATTTTTGGTATGATTCGGGTGGTCAGGTGTTGAAAAACGTGAGAGAGAGAGATAGAGAGAGAGAGAGAGAGAGGAGGCTGTGCTTTCTGTCTTCCTAGGGTTCTTTAGCTTGTTGATCCTCCTTCATCATCAAAACATATCCCTTTGTATAGACTTTCTTAAAGATAAAGAAAATCTAGTAAAAGTAAGATTTTTTGACATTTTAATTAAATGACTTCCCAAAGGAATTTTGCTGTGAAATTTTAACCACATGTCAAGGATGACAATTATGAATTTTCTGAAGTGGGATCGGATTTTTTAAATGTTGGAATATTTTTAAATTCAATTTCTCACCAGATTCAATCAGAAATTGCTAGAAAATAATTGGAAATTCGAAAAATCAAAATTCCGACGCCATTATGCTTAGAATGTCATCCTCTATCATGGGTAAAAATATCAAAGCATTTCAAGCTGATTTGGGCACCTTTTGGAGGAGACAGAAAGCCTATAGGAGGTCTCGGGAGCCTTAAGAATTACGAAAACGCCCTTGACAATGACGAAACTGCTCCCCATGCCCTGGAATGTGCCGATTGAGCCAAGACCGCTCATTACTTGATTGAAATGCCTCTCACAACACCAAAACCTCGTGGACCCTAGCCAGGGGGGGTCAAAATTTTGGGTATAACAGCTGGTATTACCAGCTGCTGACCTTTTGGATATTCTAAGAGAGTGTTTCACGGGAATAGGTTGAAAATCATCATCATCATCATTACAATTTCCAGGGACTGTTGTGAAAAAAAGTTTCAGACTATTAATTTAATTTTCGTTGTCATGTCATAAAAAATAATGTGAATCTGTTATATAATTGAAATGAATCAAAGAAGTTATTAAAATGAATATTCTTCTGCAATTAAGTTAATTTAAACAGTCATGTCAACACAAATATGTGAATCATTTGTATATCAGAAATGAATACAGAAAAATATACAAATGAATTTAGTTATGCAAATAAAGAAAGCTTTCAAATTATAAAATATGAAATCTTACTAGGCTTAGTATCAAGTCCTTTACACGTCTTAACATTATCATCAACTTCCACATGTTCATCAACTACAACATCCTCAGGAACCACAACATCTTCATCAACAACAACAAAAACATGTGTAGATTGTCATATCATTAAAGAATAAGTGAATCATTTTAATAATAAAAATGAATCACGACAGTAATAAAAATGAATCATTTTCAATATAGTAAATAATTAAAAATGATATTGTTATAGAAAAGTGAATCAATAATATAATAGAATGAAACAAGAATGCTGTCAAAATAAAACATTGTAAGAAGTAAATTCACAATTTTAAAAATTAAAAATCACAACCTTTATCATGTACAACATTGGGCACTTCTTTAACAACTTCAGAAGAAGGACCAACAGGATCAGAACCAGCATTTCACACCAGAAGGAATAACTTCACATTTGAAGATTGTCATAACAAAAAAAAACAAATGAATCGGTAATACAACATTGTGATCACAACCGTGTCCAATTCTTTGTCAACTTCAACAGATTGAGAAACATAATCAGAAACAGTCTCTTCAAAAGAAGGAATATCTATATTACAACATTGTGATCACAAATAAAACAAATGAAACAGTAATATATCAGAAATGAATCAATCTAGTTTTAAAAATGAACTATTATAACTTAAAAAAAACAAAAACAAATCTCACCAGGCTTGGGATGTACAACCGTGTCGAATTTCTTTGTCAACTTCAACATATTAAGGAACATAATCAGAAACAGCCTCTTCCACAGAAGAAATATATATATTACAACATTGTGATCACAAATAAAACAAATGAATCAGTTATATATAAAAAATGAATCGGTGTAGTTAAAAAAATGAACTATTATGTGAAACTAAATTATTTTCTAAAAAATAAAAAATACAAAACTCACCAAGTTTACCAGGAACATCATTGGGCATATCTGTGACAACATCATTAGGTGGTAGAACATCATCAGAAGCATCTTCTTCAAATGAAGAAATATTGTTATATGTAAATATTGAGACAACAAAACAAGAAAATGAATCAGAAGAATATCATAACTGAATCGAACATCTTAGAAAAGTGAACCATTGAATGAAATCAAAATGGTATTAAGTCTCTTACAAAATGAACTCTTACCTTTTAATGGTTCAGCATCATAATCGCCATTAAGAGTCTTTTCAAATATCTCAAAGCTACTCATCATGTAAGCAAGAGCTAAACTAATATCATTGGTTTTCAATGGAGAAGTGACCAAGCCTTCAGATCTGGCTTTAAGAGTCAATGTTGAAAGTCTTGAAAGGGATGAAGCTATAGCGTTTGCACATTCGCATATTTGACTCACAATATCCTTGAAACATACAAAGAAAAAAAAAGTTAAGAACATTTAAGTTAAAAAAAAGAATCTGTCATAAATAAAACAAGGCAGTAAAAACAGAAATAAAAGATTTCCGAAGAAGACGAAGAACCAGCTTCAACTTGACGAGGTTCACCTTTTGAAAAATTTATGCTGAACTTCGGAATTTGGTCCAGCTCATCAACATACAAAGGGGGTTCAATCTTACCCCGCCCAAAACCACCAGCAAGAGACTCTAACTTGACCCTTTCATAATATCTCTTACGATCCCAACATAAAAGCGAAGGAAAATTCCTAACCCCCGGATTACCCCCTAATGACGTACGATCAAGATAAATCAAATTTAACAACAACAATGAACCCGTAAAATATTTACCCTCCGCTATAGATTTATCCCAACTCATCATTGCTTGATTGAGTTTGCACTTCACAAACTCACACCAATTCATTTGCTTACATAAACTCAAAACCATTAGTGAATACAGAACTTTCCAATTGTAGTGGCCAGTTTGATGTGAACTGACCAAGCATGAAATAGCAAAACAGACAAAATTTCTCTTGAATTCCTCACCCCTAAAAGTATGCACCCTCTCAGCCATTTGTTTTATAGTGGGACCTTTCCACTTCACATTCCACACATCTCGCCAAGAAACAATAAAATCATCATCACAAAATTGACTAGTCGCCTCAGTCACTGTCAAAGCACCATGAGGAAGACTAAGACAAGAATAGATAGCATCAGTAGAGACATCGATTTTCTGACCATCAACCATCCACAGACAACACTGAGCCCAGTCATAGTTATTCAACAACCAGAAATTCAAAGAGCCATTCAGACGTTTGAGCCTTAGATGAAGAAGAGACCCAAAACCTATTTCCTCTACATGTCTCATCTGCTCATTATCTATATTCTGTATGACATGAATCATGTTTTTCAAAGCCATACGGGTCGATACTCTACATAAACCAAGTTCTTCATCAGAATCATCAGAAAGTAAAGTCTCTTTAACTTGCCTTTGCTTTTTTTATTTTTGGAAGTTTAACAGAATCAGAAACAGCTTCATAAGGACCAACATCACAAACCTTCTCTTTTCCTTTTCTTCTTTTTGATTGTCTGAATGATAAAAAAACTATTAGTTATGTAACCAAAATATGTATTGAAAATGAAATACCCCAGACCTAAGTATGCTAAGTAAACATCAAATTATGATGTAGTATAGCTAAAATATGCCTTATAAAGATTGGTAGACAATTTAAACCAAGGAAAACTTAAGAAAATGCCTTAAGGGCAATTAAGGCAAAAATGTGATCTAAGCTTGGAGAGACTTGGGTGAGTACCCAAACACCATGCTAAGACCTTAGTAATATCCTAATGGTCATTTTAAACCAATTAGAAGAGAAAACAACTCAAAAACAAGCTTAAACACAAAATGTGCTTTAAGACTCCTTAAAGCACCTTTTTGAGAAATTGTCTTAGAAATGGGTTTTGAGTGGCTAAATGCCTATGATTATATCTTAATCAACATGTGTACTAATTAGTATCACATTAGGAAGTCTAAATCAATGGGAAACCAAAATTTTCACAAATTTGTGCTCTAATTTGTGAATAGTGCCAAATAGTGCCTAGTTTAGTCTTTAATCAACTTAGTTTAGTTAATTGGTCAACAAAGGCCAAAAATGCCCTTATTTAACAAGGGGCCGATTTTTGAGAGTGGTGAGTCACCACATGAGTCATCCAACTTAAGAAAAGAAGAGGGAAATAAAAGTTACTATTTGTTTTAAAACAAATATCTCCTTATAAGCTACTTTTCCTCTTCTCTCTCTTTATTCTCTTTTTCCACCGGTTTCTTCTTCCTCTTCTCTTCCAAGGAAAACGTGAAGCTCCATCCATGGCTCCTCCTCATTCACTTGCCAAATGCAACTCCAAGCTCCAAATCCAAAACAAATTACATACTTGTCTTAGTTAAGTCAAGGCCCTCCTTTCTATCTTTCAATCATTCAAGGCTCCATTTCGGTGCCATGAGAAAACTCCATTGATAGAGGAGAATCAAGTTTGAAGAGCTCTTTAGCTTCTCCATCCTTTCAAGGTAAGGAAAATGTAAGAAAAACCATGTTTCCACCACTTCTTCTCCATTGCCGAAAATCTCTTCTCATGGGGGCTTTGTTTTTCACCTTGAACTAGCTTATTTTCATTCACCAAGGAATAGTGGAGGTCCCTCTTGATTCATGCCCAAGTCTACTTTGAGACTCTAAAGGTAATCATCCACTTTTATACCTTAGAACACATTTTTAACCTAGGGTTTACTCCTTAAGGTTAGTGTATTATTTAGCACTCATGAGAGCCAATGTATATTGATTAGAACATTGGCAAGGGAAATTTAAATGGTGGCCGAGATTTCCAAGGGAAGAAGTCTAAGGAGAAAGTTGAGAGAAACTTGAGAAAAACAAGGTAAATTGCTTACCTAATGATGGTTTAAGTTTTAAGGGATGGTATTTAGATAAGTACCAATGTTGCTTTAAGCTACATTAGGTAATGGGTTATATAACCTAGAAAAAGGAATTTAAACAAGCTTGTGAACTAGTGACTAAGGAGCCAATGGGAATGAGTTAGTAATATAAGTTTAAGATGGATTTTAAGAGCATTATAACTACTATGAGATTGATGGGTGTATTTGCAGGTTGAAAGCTTTTAATGTGGGAAATTCAGTGTTTAAGTTTAAGTTATTTAAGGGCCTAAGAGCCATGTCATTTAAGAGCCTTAGTGCTATGCAATTTAAGATTATTGCAATATATTGAGTTTGTTGTGAATGAGTTGGTTTGGGTGATAAAATATGATGAGAAAGAACTTGATGTGTGTGAGATGGTTGAATGAGGAAAAACAATGCATTTGGGCATGATAATGTACTAGAGAAGCTATGGCGAAATTTGAGTAGAAAACAAAGTGTTTAAGTGGTAGTGGTGAGTTAAGATGCCCTAGGATTCACTTGGGATCATTAAGAGGAATTTGAGTGGAAATGAGTTAACTAAGGAGTTCTTGAGGATGAGAATGACCTAGAGTTGTCTAGGAAGAATTAGAGGATTGGTGGGTGTTTTGAACACACCAAAGTCATGGTAAGAGGAATGGTAAGACTTGTGCAAAATTTGAAGGAAAGATGTATAATGCTTTAAGGTGATTTAGTTATGAACTAGGGAATATAACAATGAGAGTTTTGGGAAGTTGGTGTAATTAGTGAAGATTGAAGGAGAATGTTGTAGATTGACTAGGAATGTATAAGAGTGTAAGATCATGAGAATGGTAAGTAATTGAGTAAAAGAAATGTAGATGTCTAAGGAGGGTGTAGGAAGGTCAAGGTAAAGAAGAACAAGGTTAAGGGGCTAAGAGGATGGGAAGAAATGTTTAGGTATGTCCAAGAGTTTAGGAATGATGAGTAACAAATGGAAAAGAGAGGAATTTGTGCATGGATATGTAAGATGACTTGAGGAAGTTTTGGTAAATGAACTGAAGATGGAAAACAATGTTTATGAAGTGCTCAAACTGTTAAGGAGGGAACACTTGGGTTGGTTGAAGTTTTGGTAAGGTTACAAGTTGGAAATGTAAGGAATTATATGATAAGTGTTAGGAGTGTTTGTAAGAATTTAGTAAATGTTTAAGAAGATCTTTGGAAGTTGTTTTGGAGAGTTTGGTGGAAGTTCTAAGGTGAGTTTAAGTGCCTAAATGGTATTAGGACACATGGAGGAACTTGTGGAGAAGCTTGGAGTCAAATGGGAATTTAGAAACAAGGTTCTGGAGCCGACCGACCTTAGGGACCGGACCTGCAAGGTCGGTCGAGCTCAGTTTACACTACCGGAAAGAGTTTCTGGAATCGACTGAACTTGGGGACCGGACTTACAAGTTCGGTCGGGCTTGTATTTTGTGTACGAATTGAGTCTCTGGAATCGACCGAACTTGGGACCGACCTTGGCAAGGTGGTCGGGCTTAAATTTTCCACGGGAAAAACTCTCGGGAATGGACCGGCCTTGGGGACCGGACTTACAAGGTCGGTCGGGGTAAAATTTTCAAACGGTAATAAGTTCTGGAATGGACCGACCTTGGGTAAGGTCGGTCGGTAAGGTCGGTCGACCCTTAAGTTGTCAAAAAAAAGAAAGAAACCCTAAGAAAGTTTAGAGGTATAAATGGTACCCCATTAAGAGGGCATTGATGATTAGAGGTATAAAGACCTAAGGGATTAAGTTAAGTATAAACTTAAAAGTTTAAGTTTAAGTTGTAAGAATAAGTTATAAAACTTAAGAGGTGTTAGGTGGGGAATCATTATGGGTTAAGTAAGTTAAATAAGTTGAATTAAGTTAAGTGATTAACAACCTAAAACTGAATGAATGTTTTAGGGCTTAAGTATTTGGACTCCAGAAGAGAGTAAGCAACCGAGCGACCAACGGTGAACGGTACAGTTCTTCTTGTGACCTGCTTGCTAACGAGGTGTCCCTTGGCTTGTGTTCTATTTGTTTTGTGTGTTCACTAAACAAGACAAAGCATGCAACCGGAATATTATGCTTATTGCATTGTTGTGTGATGTTTGAAAACTAACACAACTTACCGCGAGAACTTACTAACTAGTGTTTAGTAAAGTATTGTGTGAGATTAAGGAACACTCCCAAATATTGTTTACTTAGTAACCGAAAGAGGTTAACTAACAAACATTAACCTGAGACTTACTACTAACTGGAACTTGGGGGGAGTGAGGAATCCGGAATGGTACCGGCACATATGTATTGGGGGAGGTCGGTATCCTTATCAGATACCGACTTCCAAATATGACTTGTCTTCGGGCTCGTCGCCTAGAGTCGACATATAGACTCGGCCTCCTCGGACTACTTGTTCTAGGAGGGAGGCATACTAAGATGGCGTGGGGGGATCAAGCCTACATCCCCAACAATTTAAGAATGTTGTTTATTGCCGGTAAGTGCCCTGCTGCTGGCTAGGGTTAACCAAGCCCTACGAAAATAAACAACGAACTAAGGGTTAACCAAGCCCTACGAAAATAAACAACGAACTAAGGGTTAACCAGTTCTAATGAGAGAACGGTTGGCATATATGAGATAAGGTTTGAGATAAGATACAACCATTTCTATTAAAGTATGGTTTGTATTATAAGACTGAGATAAGCTACATCCATTCCTTTTTAAAGGATGGTTGTTTTCTAAAACTAAGATAAGACTAAGATTAAGGTAAGATAAGGATGGATTAAGATTAAGAGGAAACGTTACTTAAGGAGTGAATAATTGACTCTAATTAAGGGAACGCATTTAAGTCGTTCGTTGTGTTTGAACTTTGATTGTTCATAATTGGTTTGTTGTTTACTACACCTTCTATTATGTTGTGCATCTAATCAACCTCCATGCTATCGACAATTAGTGTCGTAGCCACGTTAGCTTGGGGGCCATGATGAGGATCGTACCAGCATTCGTGCTGACCCCCTTTGGGGGCTGTTTTTACTACACAGGTGAACGTCAGGAGGCGGCCGTCACGAGAGTAAGATGGGGTACAAGCGTTACGGGTTAAGTGTGGCCTACGAGTTGTGCATGTACACTCGTGTGGCAATTTGAGTTAGTAAGATGTATAGGATGTGAGGGATTGTAAGAAGGATATGTATTGGTTAAGATTTATATGTACTAATGTTCGGTATATTCTGTCAGTCAGACCGTGGCAAGGTCCTGGAGTGTATTGAATTCCGCTGTGACATTTATATATATGTTGTTAAGTTGCGAAACCACATTTGGATTGAGATGGGGTGTTACAAAAAGTGGTATCAGAGCGTAGTTACGCTCTGAAGACAAGAAATACCGAACTTAGGAGAATACAGAGGTTGAGCTTGAGTTATGGGTTAAGGGTTGAGTGATAGAGTGTGAGGTGCGTTAGTTAGGACTTCCCGGTATTTACCGGATATCCATAGTACCTAGACCCCCCTCCACATCCCTAACCCTGAATATGGGGAACAAACGCCAGAGAGAAGAAAGCTTTCTCTTACTCGGGAAAAACCCGATCTGGTAGTTAGTTAACAGTGAGCAATACGAGAAACGCCTTGTAGTACAACAGTTTACAAAAACTTGGAGGTTTTAACTGGAGCGCAACAGAGAAACAGGTGCTACTAATGGAATTCTATCAATAAGGGAACGGTAATTACCGGCAACATGGGTCGACATGCTACGCAGTCGAAATAGCCCGCCATACCAATGGTAAGAAAAGATAAGTGACATGAGTACCGGACAGTGGTCCGAATAAGCATAGCAGTGGGATAATATAAAGCTTAAGGGATAAGATTACTGGAAAGTCCAGTTAAGAACGGGAACTCCAAACCCCATACAATTAAGGAGGTTGTAAACCTGGCCGACATAACGCAGATGACGGCAAAAACTCATACAACTGTACACCATAATAGGACTACGATGTAGTGCCTAAAGGAGGATTATTACTTAGTAACCACGACAAAATGTGTGGGGACGGGAGCGAGGATTAAGACATAAGAAAATAATAAGGGGTTCCCTCAGAAAGAGGAACGCCCTGATAAATGACAGTACTGTCAAAACGACCAGGAAACTGCCGGATGGCCAGTTATCCAAAATAAGAAACATAGAAGGAGTCCCGAGGACTACCAAAGATATAAAAAGATCAGGTGGAAGTACCACTACCGACGCACACAGTACCAGTAGCTCATCTTGCATGGTGCACTTGCCATAGCAAGTGCTACCACGGTTAAGCTACACGAAAAGCCATCATGGCGAGATAGAGAACGCTACAGTTGTAGTAATACTGGATTGTAAATCCATAAAAACGGGAAAATAAGACCTTGGAAAGGCCCGACGGCCTGACCATGAAGAGATGAGGTGTCACACCAGTCAGTCGGGAACTGAACTTGGACGAAATACTAGATGATATAAATATCAGCAACGGTGCAACCTACTACAACAACAACCGACAGTACGGTAAGAACACCAATCCCGAACTCCAAGAGAAAAACCTAAGAGATCGCTCAGTGATCCGAGCAAAACCATATGTAAGCAATAACCTACCGGGAAGTGATACATAATACAGTGGAGACTGTTGACTCAACGACTTCCGACAGGAACGGGATAGAACTCCCGAGATGACCATTAAGAATACTAATAACAACAATATTTGTTGAATATGTTGGTGAACCCCGGAAACAGGGATAAAGGAAATGAACGTAAGATATAACCTACTAAGGATTAAAGACGTACAACTCTGGAAAAGGAAAGCTCAGAAGACTACCCCCACAGAGCGGGCATAGTCAAGCCGAACAAACTGATGAATGACAGTTAATACTGTTTGTCTAACTCATTAACACCTGAGTACGATTGATTATCAACGGGTGGCGTAGTCAACGGAAGTTGAACGAAGCGTTGAGGTGGGAGTATAAGATGACAGGATGATATCCAACTTGGACACCATAAGGCAAACGCCTAATACGAACTTAGCCTTATTTGCTAAAAGACATAAGTCTAATAAAACGACAGTATTGTCAAAGACACTAAGTAACCTCAGAACACCCGAATAAACTTCCATAGTAGGAAGCAGGATGCAGCAACTTACCATGAAACCCAATACTACATTTAGTACGTAACCTAACAGTGGATAGTGTTCAAGGAAACAAAAACCTTTAAGGATGACCTACAGATGAGTGAGAGTACAAGTAATGAACTGAAGCATTAAGCACTAAGAGCCTACGAGCCAAAGATGTTAACCACATCAGAGCCCGAGGTGCAGTAAGTTGTAAGAGAGCTTATTTAAGCCACAAAGGAACTACAATTCGTAGATATGAACGGTTACCAAACCTATAACTTAGATTGTGGAGAATATTGCCAGGAAAGGCACCAATGAGAATAATGAGATAGTACATTGGCAGGGGCGGAGAACGAACCATGCCTTTTAGGGTGGGGATACCTCTCCTTGTTGTGAGGCCATGAGTGAGAATAAACCCCTAAAAAAAGGGCTTTCACTTATTAGAGATGTAATACACTAACTGTAAACCTTGAGATTACCTTAGAACATACCAGATACACTTGAGAAGTAGGGAAGGCTGCAGAGACAGACCTCATATCCAGCACCCAGGATTTAGGAATCAGTAATCGTCAGAGATAAACATGGTGAGTGCACAGAATGGCACGTCAAATGACCAACGCTCAATAGAGCTTGTGATTAAAGAGATGACTTCTTCAGCAACCGGTTGAATTAGATGGTAAATGACATCATAAAGGATGAACGAATGTGAGAAAAATTAGCCTACTTATGAATCTGAGATTGAATCAGAACATCTTCATATTAAGAGTCAACCATTTTACAACACGGTACGGCAACCGCCAAACACCGAAATTAGAGAACTCCCAGTGTGTTTACACCAAGAGGGGATTGAATGTAAGATAAGATGTTAGAGTAAATGAGTAAGTAGTTGCGCCATCAATGGGCAACAAGGTAAAGGCCAACTACCACGGTAGTAGAGGTCGTGAGTACAATATTTATATGAGGGGATTAAGTCATGGTGCGCGGTAAAGCGACCGTTATGTATGAGCCGTCAAATATTGACACTGAGGCAATTAGATTTATGAGCTAAGACCAGTATAAGTAAGGGAACAAGATGGAAGACAAATTGTGCATCGATGCCAGTAGTCTGGACCTGGTTAGGTAAGCTTTCAAAAGAAGCACACTACCCATTCCTTAAGGAACTGGAAGTGCATTCCTAGTAGAGCAAATATGAGAAACGAGATAAGAGGCCCTAAGGAAAGAGACCTCAGTCACTAAGAGACCGAATCAGTACGAGATACAGAAGGAACTAGAGTATACAATACCCAAGAATACAGTAAATGGATTTCCCTTGATTAAGTTCAAGAAGAACAATAAGTGTTATTATGGAACGATGAAAGAGGAGATCGACAATAGAATACTTCATAGTTAGCAATGGATAAACGTGTGACGGACACTACGAGTTTATTAAAACGAGATGTGGGACGACTGCACCCCACGGGGGCTTGCAGGCCTGACACGCTCATTTATGAGTTAGTCGGGTAAGTAGTAATGTACCAGTAAGGTACCCCATGCATGTAGACGAGTGGTGTAAGGAACACGGGAAGTAGTCGACTTCGTACCACGGACAACGATGCAAGATCAGACGAGAGCAGCCATTACCACAAACAGTTGAAGAGAAAGAATTCAGTTGAACCGACAACACAAAGGAATCAGAGAACAAATAATTAAGGACTATGAAGTGCGAAGAGCATGGATTGTTAAGTACAGACATTGGACATGTCTTAAGATGTAAGAGATTAAACTGTAAAGTGCAATAAGCACTAAACAATAGTTTCAGATTAAGAATCATCCTCGGACCAAAGGTCAGATGGAAAGAACAATTTAGACACTTGAGAAAACACTAAGAATACAAACACTAGATCTCCAGGAAGACTGGATAGACGAGCTACAACTCATCAAGGCCATATATATATAAAGATAACACGTGACCATTGAGGGACCTTTAGTGCTAAACCATAAGCACGCAAGAGGAAGATATACAATACTATAAAAAGGATAAGCGAGGTAGTTAAGCCTAAGACTATCAGAGTTGTGCAGCGGAAGCTAGCAGATCAGTACCTTTGAGGTTAGACCAAACTAAGTTAAGAATATGGTACAAGTACCGTTAAGAATCCTCGATGCAGAGACTAAGTCATTAGCATAGTTATGACCCTCTGATCGAAACGTAAGTGAGATAGATGACATGGAAGCTAGAATGCTTGGTGAGAATTAGACATCTTGAACTTATGTTCAAGAATGATATGGTGTTGATTACGTGGGCGTAATCCATTTTAAGGGGGGTAGAGCGAAAACCGCTTAGCGTATGATTATGTACTTAGTACATAAACTACGGTGCGCATAGCACAAAATAATTTGAGAATATGTTTTACATAAACATTTTGAGATAAAATATGGTTATTGCGCACAGAAGATGTGAATACCATACATATTAAGTACCTATCTTGTTAACTCCGGTGTGAGTACAAGTTAAGAGAATTAAGGAAGAGGATTAAGGAGACTTAAGGAATATGGAATATATGAGATATGGGTCGGTATGAAACTACATGTGAGATAAGAATAAGATAACACTATGAGATATTATTTGATATGAGTATGAGGAAGGAAATTGTAATCCTATGAGGTATAAGATGGTGAGAGTTGGTATGAGACTGTTATAGAACTTAGTAGGAATTTAAGCCCTGAGGTGAGTATTAAGAGATGAATTGGGAATGTTTGATGGACTGAGTCCACACCTTTGAGATGTATTGATTATGATTAGAAGAACTAAAAATAGAAAATTGGACATGAGTGAATTATTTGATGTTTGAAAATGACGTGGGAGGTGGAACTTGATTTTATAGGGATCAAGGGAAACCGAACACAAATTGGGGTGGAAGGATAGTTCAACACTGATGCTGATCACATCAGGGTTGGATGATTCCTGAAACTCCCTACCAGTGGTCACAATTAAATCACGCTATGGATAGAGACTTTAGGATAAAACGAAATTGGAGTTGATTGTATTTTTAATTAGAGGAATTATTCCTCACATGACCTCGTAAAAAGGATTACCTTTTTACTGAGTCTCGCCCATGAAGTCGAGGACGCACGAGCCTTTGTCTTCGGACCGGTGACATGGGGAGACAGAGTTGTTTTGTATTTGGCCCATGCTGACGAGGACGAACGAGCCATTGTCTAGGACCGGTGACATGGGAGAATACGTTGGAAATTATGTGAATGTTTTAATCATCAAAAGGAACAAAGGGAATTTTGAGTGCTATACATGCTTAAGCGTGTTGTGTGATATTTAAGTATACATATGGTGGATCTAATGATTCAATGAGTTTAAGTATACATAAGTATGATCTATATGATCTATGGAATGAGGTAAGACATGTATTCTAATAAGATAAGATGCATGGGAACTTTGGGGACAAAGTTCTTTAAGGGGGTAGATTGAAATACCCCAAACCTAAGTATGCTAAGTAAACATCAAATTATGATGTAGTAAGGCTAAAATATGCCTTATAAAGATTGGTAGACAATTTAAACCAAGGACAACTTAGGAAAATGCCTTAAGGGCAATTAAGGCAAAATGTGCTCTAAGCTTGGAGAGACTTGGGTGAGTACCCAAACACCATGCTAATACCTTATTAATATCCTAATGGTCATTTTAAACCAATTATAAGAGAAAACCAAGCTCAAAAACAAGCTTAAATACAAAATGTGCTTTAAGACTCCTTAAAGCACCTTTTTGAGAAATTGTCGTAGAAATGGGTTTTGAGTGGCTAAATGCCTATGATTATATCTTAATAAACATGTGTACTAATTAGTATCACATTAGGAAGTCTAAATCAATGGAAACCAAAATTTTCACAAATTTGTGCTCTAATTTATGAATAGTGCCAAATAGTGCCTAGTTTAGTCTTTAATCAACTTAGTTTAGTTAATTGGTCAACAAAGGCCAAAAATGCCCTTATTTAACAAGGGGGCCGATTTTTGAGAGTGGTGAGTCACCACATGAGTCATCCAACTTAAGAAAAGAAGAGGGAAATAAGTAAAGTTACTATTTGCTTTATAAAACAAATATCTCCTTATAAGCTACTTTTCCTCTTCTCTCTCTTTATTCTCATCTTTCCACCGGTTTCTTCTTCCTCTTCTCTTCCAAGGAAAATGTGAAGCTCCATCCATGGCTCCTCACCTTCATTCACTTGCCAAATGCAACTCCAAGCTCCAAATCCAAAACAAATTGCATATTTGTCTTAGTTAAGTCAAGGCCCTCCTTTCTATCTTTTCAAATCATTCAAGGCTCCATTTCGGTGCCATGAGAAAACTCCATTGATAGAGGAGAATCAAGTTTAAAGAGCTCTTTAGCTTCTCCATCCTTTCAAGGTAAGGAAAATGTAAGAAAAACCATGTTTCCACCACTTCTTCTCCATTGCCGAAAATCTCTTCTCATGGGGGCTTTGTTTTTCACCTTGAACTAGCTTATTTTCATTCACCAAGGACTAGTGGAGGTCCCTCTTGATTCATGCCCAAGTCTACTTTGAGACTCTAAAGGTAATCATCCACTTTTATACCTTAGAACACATTTTTAACCTAGGGTTTACTCCTTAAGGTTAGTGTATTATTTAGCACTCATGAGAGCCAATGTATATTGATTAGAACATTGGCAAGGGAAATTTAAATGGTGGCCGAGATTTCCAAGGGAAGAAGCCTAAGGAGAAAGTTGAGAGATACTTGAGAAAAACAAGGTAAATTGCTTACCTAATGGTGGTTTAAGTTTTAAGGGATGGTATTTAGATAAGTACCAATTTAGCTTTAAGCTACATTAGGTAATGGGTTATATAACCTAGAAAAGGAATTTAAACAAGCTTGTGAACTTGTGACTAAAGCCAATGGGAATGAGTTAGTAATATAAGTTTAAGATGGATTTTAAGAGCATTATAACTACTATGAGATTGATGGGTGTATTTGCAGGTTGAAAGCTTTTATATGTGGGAAATTCAATGTTTAAGTTTAATTTATTTAAGGGCCTAAGAGCCATGTCATTTAAAAGCCTTAGTGCTATGCAATTTAAGATTATTGCAATATATTGAGTTTGTTGTGAATGAGTTGGTTTGGGTGATAAAATATGATGAGAAAGAACTTGATGTGTGTGAGATGGTTGAATGAGGAAAAACAATGCATTTGGGCATGATAATGTACTAGAGAAGCTATGGCGAAATTTGAGTATAAAACAAAGTGTTTAAGTGGTAGTGGTGAGTTAAGATGCCCTAGGATTCACTTGGGATCATTAAGAGGAATTTGAGTGGAAATGAGTTAACTAAGGAATTCTTGAGGATGAGAATGACCTAGAGTTGTCTAGGAAGAATTAGAGGATTGGTGGGTGTTTTGAACACACCAAAGTCATGGTAAGAGGAATGGTAAGACTTGTGCAAAATTTGAAGGAAAAGATGTATAATGCTTTAAGGTGATTTAGTTATGAACTAGGGAATATAACAATGAGAGTTTTGGGAAGTTGGTGTAATTAGTGAAGATTGAAGGAGAATGTTGTAGATTGACTAGGAATGTATAAGAGTGTAAGATCATGAGAATGGTAAGTAATTGAGTAAAGAAATGTAGATGTCTAAGGAGGGTGTAGGAAGGTCAAGGTAAAGAAGAACAAGGTTAAGGGGCTAAGAGGATGGGAAGAAATGTTTAGGTATGTCCAAGAGTTTAGGAATGATGAGTAACAAATGGAAAAGAGAGGAATTTGTGCATGGATATGTAAGATGACTTGAGGAAGTTTTGGTAAATGAACTGAAGATGGAAAATAATGTTTATGAAGTGCTCAAACTGTTAAGGAGGGAACACTTGGGTTAATTGAAGTTTTGGTAAGGTTACAAGTTGGAAATGTAAGGAATTATATGATAAGTGTTAGGAGTGTTTGTAAGAATTTAGTAAATGTTTAAGAATATCTTGGGAAGTTGTTTTGGAGAGTTTGGTGGAAGTTCTAAGGTGAGTTTAAGTGCCTAAATGGTATTAGGACACATGGGAGAATTTGTGGAGAAGCTTGGAGTCAAATGGGAATTTAGAAACAAGGTTCTGGAGCCGACCGACCTTAGGGACCGGACCAGCAAGGTCGGTCGAGCTCAGTTTACACTACCGGAAAAAATTTCTGGAATCGACCGAACTTGGGGACCGGACTTACAAGTTCGGTCGGGCTTGTATTTTGTGTACGAATTGAGTCTCTGGAATCGACCGAACTTGGGACCGACCTTGGCAAGGTCGGTCGGGATTAAATTTTCCACGGGAAAAACTCTCGGGAAAGGACCGGCCTTGGGGACCGGACTTACAAGGTCGGTCGGGGTAAAATTTTCAAATGGTAATAAGTTCTGGAATGGACCGACCTTGGGTAAGGTCGGTCGGTAAGGTCGGTCGACCCTTAAGTTAAGTATAAACTTAAAAGTTTAAGTTTAGGTTGTAAGAATAAGTTGTAAAACTTAAGAGGTGTTAAGTGGGGAATCATTATGGGTTAAGTATGTTAAATAAGTTGAATTAAGTTAAGTGATTAACAACCTATAACTGAATGAATGTTTTAGGGCTTGAGTATTTGGACTCCGGAAGAGAGTAAGCAACCGAGCGACCAATGGTGAACGGTACAGTTCTTCTTGTGACCTGCTTGCTAACGAGGTGTCCCTCGGCTTGTGTGCTATTTGTTTTGTGTGTTCACTAAACAAGATAAAGCATGCAACCGGAATATTATGCTTATTGCATTGTTGTGTGATGTTTGAAAACTAACATAACTTACCGCGAGAACTTACTAACTAGTGTTTAGTAAAGTATTGTGTGAGATTAAGGAACACTCCCAAATATTGTTTACTTAGTAACCGAAAGAGGTTAACTAACAAACATTAACCTGAGACTTACTACTAACTGGAACTTGGGGGGAGTGAGGAATCCGGAATGGTACCGGCACATGTGTATTGGGGAGGTCGGTATCCTTATCAGATACCGACTTCCAATATGACTTGTCTTCGGGCTCGTCGCCTAGAGTCGACATATAGACTCGGCCTCCTCAGACTACTTGTTCTAGGAGGGAGGCATACTAAGATGGCATGGGGGGATCAAGCCTACATCCACAACAATTTAAGAATGTTGTTTATTGCCGGTAAGTGCCCTGCTGCTGGCTAGGGTTAACCAAGCCCTACGAAAATAAACAACGAACTAAGGGTTAACCAAGCCCTACGAAAATAAACAACGAACTAAGGGTTAACCAGTTCTAATGAGAGAACGGTTGGCATATATGAGATAAGGTTTGAGATAAGATACAACCATTTCTATTAAAGTATGGTTTGTATTATAAGACTGAGATAAGCTACATCCATTCCTTTTTAAAGGATCGTTGTTTTCTAAAACTAAGATAAGACTAAGATTAAGGTAAGATAAGGATGGATTAAGATTAAGAGGAAACGTAACTTAAGGAGTGAATAATTGACTCACTAATTAAGGGAACGCATTTAAGTCGTTCGTTGTGTTTGAACTTTGATTGTTCATAATTGGTTTGTTGTTTACTGCACCTTCTATTATGTTGTGCATCTAATCAACCTCCATGCAATCGACAATTAGTCGTCGTAGCCACGTTAGCTTGGGGGCCATGAGACATCGTACCAGCATTCGTGCTGACCCCCTTTGGGGGCTGTTTTTACTACACAGGTGAACGTCAGGAGGCGGCCGTCACGAGAGTAAGATGGGGTACAAGTGTTACGGGTTAAGTGTGGCCTACGAGTTGTGCATGTACACTCGTGTGGCAATTTGAGTTAGTAAGATGTATAGGATTGTAAGAAGGATATGTATTGGTTAAGATTTATATGTACTAATGTTCGGTATATTCTGTCAGTCAGACCGTGGCAAGGTCCTGGAGTGTATTGAATTCCGCTGTGACATTTATATATATGTTGTTAAGTTGTGAAACCACATTTGGATTGAGATGGGGTGTTACAGAAAAAAAAAGAACAATATGATACAAATAACTAAAATAAAATAGCACATCAAAAACAAGCTAATTTACCTCGTTATAATAGGCTCAGTTACTTCAATTGGAATTTGCACGTTATCTTTGATTGGTTTCTGTTTTTGAACTCGGGAAGGTTTAGAAACAACTTCAGAAGGGACCACATGAACAACCTTCTCTTTTCCTTTTCTGGTCTTTGGTTACTTGTATAATTAAAAAAAACTTTTACTTTTGTGAACCAACCTAAGTATTAATATGAACCAACTGTAACACCCCTACTACGTACTTAAAAATTAACCAAAAATCGCAGCGGAAATAACAACTAAACAATAACTAAACGAGTTGGTGTTACACGCCGTTGACCACCCACGTGGCTAACAAGGCAGAATACATACAATTTGTACCGGTCTGATGATCAGACTCTCGAGCATAGAACTAAAACCACAAATACATAATATACAATACCGAGTATTTAATTACAACTCATAACTGTAAACCGCCAATATACCACCACTGTAACAACAACCGACCCAAATATAACACCACGGGGCACAGGCGCATCCCAGGCCCAACATCCAAAATAGCCAAAAGTATTTCATGATCTAAAATCTACAGCCACTCCGCTTCTTCAATCAACATCCTGCAAGTAAATCTGGAGCCCCCGAGGGGGTCAGCAACCCTTGGCTGGTATGGTTAACGCGCAGCCCATCGGCTACCGGGATACGCAACTATTTGTCATGATAACATGGCATTGATTTTTAAACATACATCACATAACGCATAGCAAGAAATATTGCATAGAACAACATAAACACATAACATAACAAGCACGGTTTCCTTTGGGAATCGAACCAAAGCATAGTCAGTTCACCCGAAGAGCCTAGAGATTATTGCCAAACTCATGCTAAGCTCGTTACATAACTTGTTACCGTCCTGTTAGATGAACGGTTAACTTAACTCAAAGGTGTGTCGGATATAGTGAACCAAGGACACCGAACAAACATAGTATGCCCCTGTGGCCTGACGTGAGTCAGTAAATAGCCTTGGATAAGCTAAAAGGTAGGTTGGAAACCAAAATGGAAAACAACCGCAACATACAAAGTGAATCGAACCAGTTATGACATCGACTCCCATACTCACACGCGTGGCCGGAACGACCGGACTCCTCACTTCCCCCGTTAGTACTTGTTAGTAGCCCATTATTGAAACTTAATAAGTTAATTCACAGGCAAGTGTTTAGGTCTCGATAGACACACACAAGGGAAATGAGCCATAACTCACCATCACAATAATATTAACAACTGTAAACTCGTTTCATGACTTAAGTCTTACAAGGTCATAAACACACAGAAAAACAAACAACACACAAGGTGGTGTAAACCGGTAGGCAACCGACTGCAAGAAAACCATACCTTGGTCCTTGCTGCTTTTGTTTTCCTCCGTAGGTAACTCCTATACACATTTAGTAACGTCGGTTAATTAACTTATTTAACTCCCGAACTACTAAGTATTTTACATGATTATATGATATGTTTTAATGCTTAAACTTACCCTTGATTACCCTCATTATACCCCCTAGGGTTAACTACTAAAACCACATTTAGTTTGTTTTTTTTTTTTTGCTTTTTTTATAGGTTTTGGTCAGACCGACCCAACCCATTGGGTCGGTCCACTCCAGTAACTCTCGGGTTTCAAAAATTCCACTTCGACCAACCCACGTCCGACCCAAGTCCTCTGGGTCGGTCCCTTCCAGAAATTTTCCCGTCTTTTAAAATCTATCCGACCGACCCAACACCATTCCGACCGACCCATAGCCATCTGGGTCGGTCCATTCCAGAATTTATTTTGTTCTTCGTTTTTGGCCCGACCGACCCACCGACCGACCCAACCCCCTTGGGTCGGTCCACTCTAGAGACACATCCGGCTGGTTTAACAGAGGCCGACCGACCCAGCCAAGGGTCGGTCCCCTGGGTCGGTCCACCACAGAACTTGCCTAAAACTTGTCAAATCTTCGCCAAACTTTTCCTCAACCCTACTAACATGTTCCAAACCATTTGGCACACTTAAACCTTTATACAACAACCACTAAACACATTTTCTAACTCCTTTAACATTTACTCTTTTCCTTACAAAATCTCTTATACTATAATGTTTTCCCTTAGACTTGTAAGTGGTGTGTCTTACCTATGATAGCAACTATCCCAAAATGTTTCCTCATCACCAACAACATCATTTCCCAAGCATCTTTTCACCATGACCTTGATGTATCCCAAAATACTCATTTGAATTCTAAATCCTCCAAAAAATGTCTAAGTCCTTTTCACATTCTAAAGCACCTCAATACATGTTTCTTTCTCTAGTAGAACACTTAGTCATTCTTAACACTTCCTAGTTCACCAAAGCTCATTTTAAACACTTAGAACCTCTTGTACATTATCCAAATTTGACATGGGTTCTACTAGTACATTGTTACACCAAAACACATTATTTTCACCATTAAACATCCAAGAACACTTAAATCCATCAAGAACATTCTTACACACAAAACTTCACCATATAACACTACATCACCATATAGTGCATAATTTAAATTGCTTGGCACTTAGGCCCTTAAATAACATGGCTCTTAGGCCCTTAAATTGCATAAACCTTAAACACTGAATTTCCACATGTATATATTGCCTTTGACCTACAAATACACTCAACATCACATATGCCCTTTAATAATCTCTTGAGAATAGTTTTCTAGCTCATTGTCATTGGCTCCTTAGGTAGTTTTAATAAGCAATATAAGTTCATTTTTCTTAAGACATTAAACTACATTAGGTTAGCACATTTACCTCTTTTCCTTCACAACTTTCTCACTTATTTCTCCTTGCTCCCTCTTTGATTTAAAAACCGGCCAGGATTTGGTTGCTTGTCAACTTCTAATCAATATACAAGCAATGTAATGAGCCTTCAAGCTTCATACTCAAGCTCAATTATAAACCCTAATTTACATATTGTCTTAAAACATTAAGATAATTGTTTTACCTTGGTATTGGAAGAGAGTTTGAATAAGTAGCAAGAGAAGACTCCACCAAGCCCTTGGAAGATTAGAATGAAGCTAGAACAAGGCAAGATAAAGACACCATCAATGGTGATTTTCGGTCAACATCAAAACAAGAGGGAAATGGTTGGTTTTTCCTTACCTTGAAGCAAAGGTGATCAACAAGGCATAAAAATATAAGCTCAAGCTCCTTCAATGGTGGATCTCCATGGCACCGAAATGGTGGTCTTGAAGATTTGAGAAGACAAGGTTGAAGAGCTTGATGAGACTAGAAGAATGGTGGTCTTAGAATTTGATTTGGTTAATGGAGCTAGGAATTACAAGAGTTTAAAGATGGAGAATGGTGTGTGAGCTGTAGCAAGCCGATGGATAAAGGAAGAAGAAGGGTTGGAGATGGTGGGAAATGAAGAAGGAAAGAGAGAATGAAGATAAGTAGCTAGTTTAGATATTTAAGTAAAAAACAAATAGTAACTTTGCTTTATCATTCTTTATTTACTTGTTAACTAACAAAGGTGGTGACTCACCTTATAAAAACCGGCCCCCTTTTAGTAATTAGGGGTGTTTTGGTCTTTGTTGACCAATTAAATCACTTATATTGACTTATGTTATAAACTTGCACAATTTGGTTACTATTCACTAAACAAGGCACATAATTGTGAAAATTTTGATTTCCCATTGATTTAGACTTCCTAATGTGATACTAAGTAGTACACATGTTAATTAAAGAGTAATGATGGTCATTTAGCCATTCAAAACCCATTTATAAGACATTTTTTCAAAAATGTGCTTTAAGACTCCTTAAAGCACATTTTGTGTTTTAACTTGTTTTCAAGCTTGGTTTTCATTAGTAATTGGTTTAATATGTTTATTAACATATAAATAAGGTCTTGGTAAGCTTATTAGGTCTTAACCAAACTTATCCCAAGCTTAGAGCACATTTTCGCCCATATTGACTTTAAGGTATTTAATTGTGTTAACTATGGTTTAAATTGTTCACTAATGTTTCTAAGGCACTTTTTAGCCTTATTATACCATAGTTTAATGTTTAAACAACATACTAAGGTTTGGGGTATTTCAATCTACCCCCCTTAAAAGAACTTTGTCCCCAAAGTTCACACTTCCCGCATATCTTTAAATATTAAAACACAGGGATTACTTATAAAACAATACTTCCATAACAACATTAACAACATACTTACATAACATCGGACACAAGGTCCAAACCACATAACAACATAACATAGACAATGTATTTAAATACATGTCGTACACACATAACCGAAACGGCTCTACCCCCCTTAAAATAGGGGTACGCCCCGTACCCTATATAAATAAACACTAAGAAGTAAACAGTGACGGGTACTTCGTCTTCATCTTATCTTCCAGCTCCCAAGTGGCTTCCTCGACGTCCTGGTTAGACCAGAGGACCTTCACCAGTCTCACAGACTTATGGCGAGTGTCTCGAGTCTTAGTGTCCAGAATCCGTATGGGAGTCTCCACTGATCGCATGGTCGGCTCTAAGGTTAGCCGTTCAGGCTGAAGTACATGAGACGGATGAGGCATATATTTCTTCAACTGGGACACATGAAACACATCATGTACCTTGCCCAGCTCGGCAGGTAATTCTAGCCTGTAAGCTACCGGACTATCCGCTCCGTCACAACATAAGGTCCCACATATTTCGGGCTCAACTTGCCTTTCTGGCCAAAACGAAACACTCCCTTCATGGGGGATACTCTAAGAAATACCTGATCGCCCACGGCGAACTCCAGGTCACGTCTGCGCACATCGGCGTATGCTTTCTGCCTATCCTGAGCTACTTTTATGTTAGCCCGGATCTGGCGTACTTCTGATTGTACTTGCTCTAGATACTCTGGTCCTATAATGACCGTCTCACTCGACTCATCCCAGCATAGTGGCGTGCGGCATGGTCTACCGTACAAAGCCTGGAAGGGAGACATCTTGATCGAAGCATGGTAACTGTTGTTGTAGCTAAACTCGATCAGATGTAACTTATCAATCCAGCTGGTCTGAAAGTCAAGTGCACATGCACGTAACATATCCTCTAGCGTCTGGATGGTGCGCTCACTCTGACCATCAGTCTGCGGGTGGAACGCCGTACTCAGCTTCAGCTCGGTACCCAGCGCTTCTCGTGTGGATTTCCAGTACCTCGAGAGGAACCTGGTATCCCTGTCAGACACAATCGTTTTCGGTACCCCATGATGTCTTACGATCTCTCTCTCAAAGAGCTCTGCTAGCTTCGCCACTTTCCAAGTGTCCTTTATCGGAATGAATCGGGTCACCTTGGTCAGTTGGTCGACAACAACCCAAATCATATTTAGACCTCCCCTTGTAGGCGGAAGCCCTACTACGAAGTCCATGGAAATGTCATGGAACTTCCATTCAGGCACTGGCATTGGCTGTACCATACCACCAGGCCGTCGGTGCTCAAACTTGACCTTCTGGCAAGTGAGACACCTCAACACATAATCATTCACATCTTTCTTCATTCCAGTCCACCAAAAATATCTTTTCATACCTTTATACATCTTTGAAGCTCCGGGGTGAATCGAAGTAGTAGAACAATGGGATTCACTCAGTATGCGCTCCTTCAGCTCAGCGCTACTTCTCGGAATACACAGTCGGCCATTAAGCCTAATCAGGTCATCATCGTGGAGTTGGAAGTCGTACTTCTGACCCTCGAATGTGCCATCAATAAGCTTCTGCCTGATCTCCAACATATACTGATCCGACATCTGAGCACTTTGCACCTCTTCAACCAAGCTAGAATGAGAGACTAGCGAATGGAGAGAGTGTGCTCGGCGACTCAGTGCGTCAGCTACCACATTTTCCTTACCCTCTTTGTACTACAGGTTGATGTCATAGTCATTCAGAAATTCGACCCACCTTCTTTGTCTCATGTTCAAGTCCTTCTGAGTGAACAAGTACTTTAAACTTTTGTGATCAGAATATATTGTCACGCTTACCCCATACAAGTAATGTCGCCATATCTTCAATTCGAAGACAATGGCACCCAGTTCTAAATCGTGGGTAGGGTAGTTCTCTTCGTGCTTCTTTAGCTGTCGGGAGGCGTATGCTACGACCTTCCCGTGTTGCATCAACACACATCCCATACCTCTTCCTGATGTGTCGCAATAGACCTCGAAACCATCTGAACCGTCTGGTATAGTCAAGACCGGTGCAGAGGTAAGGGCATCCTTGAGACTCTGAAAAGAACTCTCGCAGTCGCCTGTCCACTCGAATGGTGCATCCTTCTTCATTAAGGAAGTCATCGGCTTCGAGACACTGGAGAAGTCCTTCACAAATCTCCTATAATATCCTGCCAGACCGAGGAAGCTCCGGATGTCGGTAACTGTCTTCGGCCTAGGCCAGGTGCGTACCGCAACTATCTTTGCCGATCGACAGCGATCCTGGCCTCAGAAATCACATGACCAAGGAATGAAACTTGGTTCAACCAAAACTCACACTTAGAGAATTTGGCATACAACTGATTCTTTCTTAATGTTTGTAACACATTCCTCAGGTGGCTTTCGTGCTCACCCTTCGATTTTGAGTACATAAGAATATCGTCGATGAAGACTACTACTGACTTGTCCAACTGGTCTTGGAACAAGCAGTTCATTAAGTCCATGAACTTGGCTGGTGCATTGGATAAACCAAACGGCATAACCGTAAACTCATAATGACCGTATCTGGTTCTGAAAGCTGTTTTCTCAATGTCACTTTCCCGGATAGCAATCTGATGGTAACCGGATCGTAAGTCTATCTTGGAGAATACTGATGCTCCTTTCAACTGATCAAATAAGTCGTCGATGCGTGGTAAAGGATAATGGTTCTTCACCGTAACTGCATTCAGCTCTCGATAATCGATACAGAGGCGGAGACTACTGTCCTTCTTCTTCACGAAGAGGACCGGCGCTCCCCATGGTGAAACGCTCGGGCGTATAAATCCCTTGTCGAGTAGGTCTCTCAGCTGCTCCTTGAGCTCTTCATCTCGGTTGGAGCCATACGATAGGGCGCCTTCGCTATTGGTCCGGTTCCCGGAACCAAATCAATCTCAAACTCTACTTCCCGTGGTGGCGGCATGCCTGTCAGTTCCTTGGGAAAAACATCAGGAAACTCCGACACTACCGGCACATCTGAGCTAAACTCTGAATCTCTCTCTATATCCTGAACATAGTAGAGGTATACATCATTCCCTCGTCGTAACTCACGATACATGGCCATGGCGGTGATGATCTGAGTCGAAGGCTCCCTGGGCCTCTGGCGGTATGATATAGTAACCCCAGACGGACTCCGAAGAAGCAGACGATGCTCGGCACATAGGATTCTGCCCTTGTACCGCTCCAACCAGTTCATCCCGACAATCACATCAAAACCAAGTCCTTCGAACTCTATCATGTCGATCGGAAATTCTTCATCTTTAATTCGTACAACAGCATCTCGGTGGTAGCGGGTACACCTGATCCGCTCTTTTGACGGGAGAGTGACTAGAAAGTCAGGCATCTCTTCAC
The DNA here is from genome assembly GCA_023374045.1 of Limonium bicolor. Taxonomy (NCBI): domain Eukaryota; kingdom Viridiplantae; phylum Streptophyta; class Magnoliopsida; order Caryophyllales; family Plumbaginaceae; genus Limonium; species Limonium bicolor. The sequence goes on from CM041779.1 coordinate 222,229,163, forward strand.
CGTCTAACCCCAGCCTCTTCGCAAAAGATAGCGAGATAAATGTATGTGAGGCTCCGGAGTCGAACAAGATCGATGCGTCCACTCCATTTACTAGACAGGTACTGTAACACCCCTCTCCTTAATCACGTAATAATATCTCACGTAGCAATAAATAAAACGTCCTACAGCGGAAGAATTAATAACAATAACAATACTCACTCGGGTGTCACCGGCCATTACTCGCCCATGCGAGCAACGAAGCCAAACTACATCCAACTTCCAACATAAACAAACTGCTAACCGCTGTGATAACGAGATAACTCCTATACATCATACTAAGTCCATAAACCATAAACGTCGACAAGTGAGCATCTACCCAAATCCCAAATATACACAACCGTACCATAATACAATTCACCATCTTCTTTGTTATACAAACAAACTCCCTGTGCGGTAATCAAATAAACTCTAATTACCCTGTTCCCGCACTTCGGCTTCGGCAATAATCAACAACCTGCATAATGGTGTAGTATCAGCGATAGACGCTGAGTATGCCGGGCCAGGACCCTAATGGTCACTTAGTCATTTTAACCATCTTATTATTAGATTGGTTTCATGCTTTTCCATTTACAGTTATAATTAATACTGTATATACATGTATAATATACATAATCATCCATCCAAACATTCATTTAATATTACAAACAACAATTGTATATCGAACGTATCGAAATATTATCAGTATAATGTACAATGTACAATCGTCGTAGCGTACAGTTTCCATATTTAATTTAATTAGGCCTTTAAGGCCCCATCCATCCAAACCATGTTTAATTAAATACCAGTTGGGCGTCATGTTAAGACAACCCGATAACCTCACCATGGACAGTAGTCCTCCCGTACACACAAAGGTGCTCATTTCGCCAGAGGTCCGGAGGCCCCTGAATATTCACTTTGCCTCGTAAGGCGTCCATATAAAAGGCCGTAGCCACCTGACCCACGATCCAAATAGGGCTCGTTGGGTATAAACCTGGAGCGGAACCCGATTGGGAACCCCTCAGTGATCACAATGCACAACAAGTAGTTCGTAAATACCAGGATTCCTCACCTCAACTCATACCATCTCTCTCTCATAATGTTTAAGATATGCTCTTAGTCTTATGAGAATAATTATTAGTTAGCTGCCCAATGGGTCTCACGCATACCTAGAAGTAATCTAGGTCATATTCATGTCTCGAGATCCATGCACTAGAGACCGACAATGTCGTGATCGTTCCTAAGTGTTTTACTTAGGTTGCATTACTTAATATTAATACTATAGTATTATATCAAGTAACCGTCTTGTCATCACAGTAAACGTACATGTATGCTTATATAAGTCGATCTATAGTCGACGTAGTGTTAGTCCCGTTAGGACGCTCATGCATAAATAATTAATGCAGTAGCACACAATCACATACATGTATCCAAAAACACTTAACACACAGTGATATCAACCAAATCCGAGCCCAAGGAGCTTCCTTAGGACAACTCGGATCAAACCCCTTTACATACCATTCACCAAGACCTAGGATGCGCAGTGTAGTCCACTAGCTCGTCAAGCGTCCTCGTCTGAAGTATGATCTAAACGGTATTAAAACTATAAGTCAGTCTCCATGACTAACTACATCCGGTATTTCCGAATAATAAGTAACCCCGATAGTTCATCCCCGGATTTCTACAGTTAATTGTTACGGGTTTCTCTAAACCAGTCGGCTTTGTTACTAAAACTCATATGCCAAAACATTTCAACTGTTAAGTTTATTCCATTATATTTCTTCAATCTTCTCCACCATTAAATCTAGGTATATAACCTATAGTTGCATGTATGCATGCATTATCATATTATATTGTATTATTTTCCATACTGTATCATTTTCCCACCATCCATTATAATACATTGTATTATATTATCCATTATCTTTAGCAAATTATATTTGCATTCAAAAACTCATAACTTATAGTTTGTAACTATTTTTTATGAATAACCACCCACCATTATATTATATGGTTTCCAACCATAATATATATCCATCCTTATATACATTTTTCTTGTATATATATATATGTACCATCTAGGTAATTCCATGAGTTATAAAACTCTTATATTGTATGTTACATTTTATACCTTATATTAGATGATTATTCTCATTAGTTGTATTTATAATTATACAACTTATATTAAGATTATTATCCTAATATTATGTAACATCTTATGTTGTATATTTACAACTCTAAGGTTTATTCAATGTATACCTTAGTTTTATAATTCCTATTTATTTATAGTTTGTCACATTATTTAATGTGAGTATCCTTACTTGTATAATTCCATTTTAACCACATTAATACCATATAATTGTTATAACATTTATAACATTATAGACCTTAGTCTAAAATTCATACTCCAAACTTTTATAAATTCGGTACAGCCCTTTTCTTTATTTAAATTCTATTCTGACCACATAACATTATGTAAGGTTATACCATATACTACTATCATATAATATGATATTTTTATTCCTTTAAACTTATAACTTAGTTTTTATACAAAACTACTTATATTGCCGCATAGGCACATATTTAAAACCTTATTCTTTTCCATATTCCATAATTTCCTTATTTACAAAAATCACCCCATTATTTATACCATGTTATATATCTCATAATAATATAACATTTTAAACCTTAATATAAATATAACCCATGGTTATATAATATTCAAATTTCCGAACAGACCTCAATATATATTCTATAATTGCCATTTGGCCCATTTATAACATATAGTTTTATTATATCTTAAAAACTATATATTATACATATATTAATAAATACCCTTATAAATTCCCAAAATCACCAAATTTCACCTAAGGGTTATAATTACCCTTACTAACCCATATATATATTCGGTTATCACCATTCCACCACATATATTTATCCAAAGTGTCATAATGACATCATAACTATATATTACGCATATATAGTTTATTTTAATTCCAAAACCAACCCAATAAATTCCTAAAAATTCCTAATAGCCCATGGGTGTTTATAATACCATTTTACACCCTTAACTTTCGGTAATAACATATATACCACATATGTTATAAAATTGTTACAATTTAAATACTCATCTTATAATAAAACCTTAAATAAGTTATTTAACTTATCAAATTTGGTCAAAACCTACCATATGGTCAAGGTTGACCACCTTAATATTTCCTTGACCATCAATAACCATATATTATGGTTTGTACCCTTATTTTTCAGAAATTACCATTTAACCCCAAAACTTTATATAATCTTATAATTTTTATTTAAAATCATTTAAACCTCTAGTTTTCGGCCATATCATTATATAGCCCCCAAATTTAATTTTATTACACTATGACCCCAATTCCTTGCGGTAATTTATTTTTAGCACCTAAACTTAATTAAAAGCTTATAAATGCATAAGTAAAATGGCCTAAAGTACATGGCCTTATTACAAACATTAGCTTATAAAATAAATTACACATAAATGCCTAAAAGTACTATAAACTCTCGGCCTTACCACCATATTTACCAATTTTCCACATAATGTCTTAAATTTGACAATTATGTTAATTAATTAGTTATAAAATTTACTAAACAATTTCTTAATCACCTAAGGTCAAATAAGACCTTATATAACCATTCACTCATGGCACATTTATATACATATGTAAAACACATATTAATATACCAAGTGTAGGTTTAAGTGATTTATACCTTGTTTTTGCCAAGTTAAAGCCTTGTTTGGCCACGGCCAGCTTAGGATAAAATCTCCACAGCTTAGTTTTACATGTTTTAAAACAGCAATTAAGGAATGATAGTCTCCAAGCAATATCTAACCATAAGAAGTGTTTAATGTCAATTTTCAAGGTAAAATTTACCTTAGAATACCAAGGTAACCAAGCTTGAATTTGGCCTATATTTACAGAAGTTAAAGAGCATCAAAAGAGCTACTAAAACCAAGCTTTAAACTGGTATAACTCAGATTAGAAGATGGCTATTTTTACCTTGATTAAAATGCCTAAAATGGTGTTTTTGGCTTGGATCTGGCTATACCTTGAAGCTTGATATACCAACTGAATAATTATGTTAAGATGAAGATTATAAGCTTAGAAAACAAAGCTTTACAACCGGAATTGTAATACCCCGGATCTAAAAATGGCGATTAAATTACTCTAATATGATTATAAAAGGCCTAATGGTGCCTAAAGAGTATTGGTAAAAAGAATAAAACCAAAAGAAAAGAGAAAACGCTTGAAAAGCGAAAAACGCTAAAATGCGCGTTAAATGAGTATAAGAGATATATGATCTCGAGAGGGTCCGAGATGGATTCCTAAGGCTTAGTTAGGCCTAATAAGTATACGGGAATGATTCCCGAAGAAAACGGATCCAAATAATGGATTAAAACGCTAACGGAGTTTAAAAGCACGTTTTTCGAGAAAACCCGAAAACGTGACTTTAAGTGGTCAAACGGACCCGTAAAAATTATAGTTGATTAAATAACTATAATTAAGTATTAATGGAAGTTTAATAACCATTAAAAATAAAGAAACGAGAAAAATCCGAAAAACGGGCCCGGTAAGTGAATAGTGCCAAACCGGGTAAATTAACGAGCGTTTTCTGTAAAAATCGAAAACGCTCTCAGCCTATATTAATTAAGTGGGCCGATTTTTAGAGCATGAATTAGCTCTCTCTCACACTATATTCTAGCTAATTAAGTGGTGAGTCATAAAGCAAATAGTTAGAAAGTGAAAAAGTAAATAACTTACTTTCCTTCCTTCTCTCTCCTACTCTTTTCCTTTCTTCCATCGTGAGCTGCCTTCTCCTCCCTTCCTCTGGCGATTTGAGCTGCACCAAAGAGCTTCCATGGCTGCTCCTCTTCCCTTGCTTCCTTAAGCCACATAAATGCTCCAAATCAAAAACAAAACACATATTTGTGTTCCTCTCATCAAGCTCCACACTTCCCTCTTTTCAAAATTTGAAAAGGATGAATTTCATTTTGATGGGTGTTGGCCATTTGAAGAGAAAAGCACACCATTTAGAAGCTTGAAGCTTCCTCTTCCATCCGAGGTAAAAATATCCAAAGAAAATGGCATTTTTCTTCATCTCCTTTTGTTGGCCGATTTTGGCATGTGTTAATGCCTTGCTTCTCTTTGTTTTGAGCTACTCTCCAAGTCTCCAATGGTGGGTTGGAGCTCCTCCTTTGATTTTTGGGCAAAACCAATTCTAGGGTTTCTTAAGGTAATGTCCAATTCTATGCCTTAAGCCTTTCTTTGAATTCATGAGTGGTTGCCACAACTAAAAGAGCTAACTTGTACTCCTCATGTCCAATGGTATATTGGTCTAGAGAATGGGGGCAAGTGAGTTGCCTAGACCGATTTTGGATGAAGAGAAGATGAGAGAGAGGAGAAGTGTATTAACAAGGAAACTTAAGAGAATTCAAGGTAAGAAACCAACCCTAAAGTATATTCTATATGTGTTAGAATTTGGGATGGGATAATTAAATGAATGAACCCCACATGTGTTGTGGTAGCAATGTGCTTGTATAAAAATAATGCAAGTAAGTGAGAAAACATTGTGAATTTAGTGTTCGATTTAAGTGTTATGCATTTTATGAATTATGCATTATATTGTATTTGGAGAATTGATGAGTATTGGTGAACTTGTGTGTGTGCTGGTAGAACCCATGATGGGTTTGGTTAGTTTTAGGTTGAATAATGTGATGAGATGAACTTTGGGCAAGGTTAGAAAAGTAGCCAAGTTATGGCAAAATTTCTATAGAAATTTGAGTGGTTTGAGCATTGTTGTGAGTGAGGAATGACCTAGAGAAGCTAGGTATGTTTAGATATTGAAATGAGTTAGTAAACCACCATAGGAATGCTTGTTCAAAGATGAGAGATTTGTGCAAAAATCTGTAGCAAAAGAGGTTGTTTAAATGCTTGAAGAGTTGTAGAAAAACAAAGAAGATTTAAGGTTTTAAGAGAGAGATATGAACCTTGGTATGAGTTGTGCATTATTGGAAGATTGGAATGGTAAATGAAAGAGAGCATAATGCAAAGGGTGAGGAGAGTTAGAAATGCACAAGTGTGCATTAGTGTAAAAGAGAATGAAAATGTGTGAATTTGAGCAAGAGTTTGAGTAAGGTTTGAGCCTATGATTTGAAGAGTTTTAGAGCATGTTTTAAGGTGATTAAACATGTGGAAAACTTGTGGAAAGTTTATGGAAAGATTAAGGGTGGTTTAAGGATTGATTTGGAGTGGAAAAATCAAGTTTGCAGGTTTTAGCAGGGTCCGGGACTTGGTCCTTGGACAAAGTCCCGGACCACCCTTTAAGGCCGAGAGTGCAATGCTGCTTTGGTCCGGGACTATACTCCAGGACAAGGTCCCGGACCAGGTGTAATTTCACCCGAGAGTTAAGTTTGCAATTGGTCCGGGACTTAGGGTAAGGACCAAGTCCCGGACCACCCCCAGAAACCTACAGAGAGTGTTTTAAAGGTTTAAATGATGGGGGTTTGAATGTTAATGATGTTATAAGATGTTAAGGCCTTGTTTGGTGACATGTAAAGGCCCTAGGAAGTGTGAGAAAGTGTTAGAAGTGATTGAGAAGTGAGAACTCAAATTAACAAGAGTAAAACCGAGATGGGATAACGGGGTAAATACGGGAATAGCATTTAATTATGTACCGTATGAGTTAGTTAAATAATGTTTGAAACATTATCAGAGAGTCGTGCGTGACCCGAGCATGGTGAGATGCCACGGTAAAGTAAAAACCCCGGTGAAAGGTATGATTTTCTCATGCCCCGTATGCTAACCGAGTTACTCTGATTTGTGTGTTTGTGTGCCGGCTTAATCAAGATTAAAGCATGAAAATAATCCCTTGTTTGATTATGTATCTTGTTGTATGTTGTATGAACTAACATACTTGTATGCCGGTGTGGTCTAACATAGTGTAAAGACCGACTCATAGTGAGTAACGTTGACTAGAACCCGTGAACGGGTATGCGTATGATAACAAAACATGCAAACACAAAGCTATCGATTAAAGTATAACGATAACGCAAACATATGAACTCCCTAGAATGTGAGGAGATGTACGGGTTGAGTAAATACCCGATAACGGTTAGAAACCTTATTGAAACAATCCACGAAATAAATATGAGTGGAGGGATAAACGAACCTCCATCGAGAGGATCGAAGTTAGTCCAATAATGTAAACATATAAGAAAGGTAAAAGAGACCTAAGGGACTGTGTGACTCCCTTGAGATACGGTCGACCTCTTATATGAGGATTTTACCCGGTAAAAGAAAATATCCGAATGTATAATCATATGATTGTGAGGGTAACCCTTAAACCTAAGATTACCCGAATTTAAGTGAAGTTCCCAAAGTCATTAGAAACATCGAGAATGATGCTTCTAGACTAATATACATGATATTATTATAACTCCGAGAGAGGAGTGTACGGGAACGAGAGTAGTCCGAGAGTAGTCGGACCTAAGTAAAAGAGATAGGAACTAAGAGAGAGTTCCGTGAGCTAGTTGAACCTTCCCACCATGCTAGACCCAGAGTAGGGTCGAAACCGGGGAAGTAAGACTATGCTAGAGAGCCATGAGTTTTGGCTTAAGTATGTAATAAGAGTAACAAGCGTGACGTAGGAGACCTGTAGTGTCTCGAGAATCTACAAGAGCTTGAGTATGAATAACCCAAGAGTGTGGGTGAGATAATGAGTATAAATAACCCGAGAGAAAGGGGTGAGTATATGTATGAGTAACCCGAGAGAATGGGTAAGTATAAGAATGAGTAGCCCAAGAGAATGGGTGTGTATACGAATAAGTAACCCGAGAGAGCGGGTGAGGTATTGAATAAGTAAACAAGGCATAGTGAGGAATAACCCTCAATGCCTAAGAGTAACCAGTTACCACTAACAACATTGTTATGTTAGTTAGGAATCGTGTTCCGTGATTGGATGTAGATTCCTTGTGTGATATACATATATATTGTATTGCCATGATGCATGTTGTTTGATTAAAATGAACTCCATGTATATCCGACCCAAAGTAGTCGGCGTACCGCGGTTAGCACGCGGTATATGCGAATTTCATGCGCAGCGTAAGCTGACCCCCTAGGGGGAACGTTTTTAGTGTGCAGGTACTTGAAGCTGACCACCGTTCGAGAGAGTAGGACGGGGACTGCTGTGAGCATGGGTAGTTAGATTGTAATTACTTATGCGTTTGAATGAGGTGTAAGTCCGAGTATGTTATCGGCATCCGTATATTGTAGACTCGGTATAGTAGAGATATGAATTGAGTATTGTATTTGTATGAAGTACTCGGTTGTTCCAGTTCATCAGACCGTTACGGTATGTAAGAAAGGCCTGGTTAGCCACATGGGTGGCTAACGGCGTTGTTTCACCCCTCGTTGTAATTAGAGTTCCGCTGCGTGAGTAGGAGTAATTAGTAACAGTTTAAGAGGTAATGACGAGTTAACGGTTGGGGTGTTACAAAAATGGTATCAGAGCGAAGTATCGCTCTGATGACTGGAAATACCGAGCTTAGGAAATACCGAGTTAGGATATAGAGACTTAGGGCTAAGGGTTGAGTGGTAGCGTGAGAGATGCGCTAGATAGGAACTTCCAGTATGATCTGGATACCTACAATACCAACCCGCCCTCCACAACCCCGTATTAAAAGTTCGGGAAAGAACGCCAGAGACGGGGAAACCCGATCTGGCAGTTATTTAATTCAATGAACAGAACCTGTCATGCGGTAGATCCCGAGAACCGGAAATCCCGGAGGCGGATCCCGCTGGAACGACAATAACCGCACTTAATGGCGGAAGATCGAGAAATCCTAATCCAAGGAGACCGAATTTGTGGCAGCCTGGGGCGACATGCTTAGCAGTCGCGAGAAACCAGCTGGCGGCGAGCAGCAGCAATAAGGAAGCACCAACCGTGCAAGAAGGCGGATTAATGAGAAGCTACAAAACCGAGACACATGTCTACGGACCGCCATAGCTAAGTAATACCAACATCGGTACACTAATCGACTAAGAATCTAGTCAGGAGTAGATACACCCACCCTGCCACACCCGAAGAGGTTGCATACCTAACGGGCACAGCTTAGACAGCTACGAGCATAGCTACGGGATATACCCGTATAGGACTACAAAAGTGGTACCTAAATAAGTTAAACCTCGGTAACCACAGTAAAGACGTGGGAACGAGCAACGAGGTAAAGCCTAGAATTAAAGTAATTAAGGAACTCCGAGAGTGGAGGAGCACCTAAATGAATGACAGTCATGTCAAGAGGAATGAGAATCAGCTCCAAGGAGCAGTTATCCAACTACGGGATCAAGGAAGAGCCGACTAGGCTACCAAATACAATGTGAACAATACCGTGACCGGTATGAGTTAACCAAAAACCGCCAGTACCGCGCACTTGCCACGGCAAGTGCAGTAGTAATAGCGGGACCAATAAGAAGAGCTTTGACAAGCGACCAGTACTTAGTAAGTACCAAGACGGCAAGAGAAGCCAATATAGCACCACAAACCCTAATGAATTCTGAAACGAAACCTTGGAAAGGCCTAAAGGCCTGACCACTGTATAAAGAATATACCGGTCAGCAAGAGGCTAGACCTGGTAAGAAGCAACCGGCATTGAAATGCCGCAAAGAGTTTACTTTCAAGACTCAAACTTTTCTTCAAAACATGAAATTTTCCAAAAACCCCCAAATTTAAAAAAAAACCAAACCAGAGAATCACGGTAAGTTATTATAGGACCATAAGAGGAGTGGCAACAGAATACTTCACTTAGGCGTGACCGACACTACAAGTGTACACAAACGAGACATGGAACGACCGCACTCCAAAGGAGCTTGCGGGCCTGACAGACCAGTTATGAGTTAGTCGGGTAAGTGGTAACGTATCAATAAGATACTCCATGTATGTATACTAGTAGAGTACGGAACACGGGAAGTAGCCCACTCCATACTACGGACGAAAGAGCCAATCCAAACCAAGACAGTAGACACCTCGAATGATCGAAGAACAAGGAAGCTTACCAAGATTAAGGAGTCTAGAATCCAGTAAGGTGACGGACCTAAGGATATAGCGTTAATAAGCGCGAGAAGCACAGAGTATTAAGTACAGACATTGGATATGTCTCAGGAAATACCTAATAACTGGGTGAATACCAGTGTAAATAATACGGCGAATGCCTAAATGAACTTATTAATGTACGATAAACGGGATAGAATTCCCACTTTATACCTCACTGAAGAGAATAATGACCTGACCAGAAGGTATTAGAAGGTACCAAGGATCTACCCAATAATGGGAGACATTACAACCCTAAACGGGATAGTCAAGGACATAGCCGCAAGGCGAAGTCACAACTGAACATAACCATGAGTACAAGCCAGATGTAATGGCATTACTCAGTAACACCCAGGAGCAATCCGAGAAGGGTGCCGGAGTCAACAGTAGTTGAACGAAACATCGTGTTGAGAACACAAGTGTTAAGAAACACTCGGGTAGAACCCGAAGGGATCCCATGTAACACGGGTACCCTAAATTGCCAGGCATGAATTAATGTCAAGATACTTAAAGGGCCTTCCATGAACGGAGGTGAGAAACTACCATATCAAAACCCAGTAATACCTCCAAACCATTTAATGGTATACGGAGAAGCGGAAACCTGTATAAACAGCCCGCAAGGAGCATGGCGAGGCAATGTGGCTTATAAGCCGGTAACTAACTGCAACTTGTAGATCTAAACGTTGTAAACCTATGCATAGAAGCATAAGAGGAACAGTGGAGAATGAACCACTACCTTAGAGTGGGGATACCACTTGTTATTATGGGGCCTATGGAGCGGCATTTGCGTGAATCCTCCAGAGAAAGGCTACCACCTAGGTATGAAATGTGAAACCGCTAGTGCGGTGTAGTAAAACTTGAGCATGTGTATAATGCCAATGAGTATATGAACTATAGTAGAGTGTAAAGAGGAACCTCAATTGTAGCAATTCGAGACCGAAGAGTAATCAGTTGAGTAGTAAACACTGTATGTGTGCAATATGAACTGCAGAGTAAGCAGCGCGAAGTGCGCAGAGAGACTTTAAGATAACGTATTGTTGAGCCAAATGAATGGCAAGCCATCGTGTAAATGGCGAGAACATGAGCGGAAGCTAAGTAGTAGCGGATGCCATATAAGCGAATGTTGTAACGAGTAGAAATGGTACGCAGCAAGCGACCATTGTAAGAGTATACAGTTCATGATATGAAGTTGATGAGAAAATGTGGAAAGGAGACATTCATTCCTATCCATGAGAGATTTACTGTCAAGGGTTTACGCTTCTGCACTCTGTATGACTGAGTGTTTTGGTATTGCACTTGTGCGGTGATGATCGAGTGGGAGAGCCAGGAATTGAGAAATGTCAACAAAGCCTGTTGAGTGAGAATTTAGAGAGATAACCGTGCGGCCATTGGCTAAAGATGCACAAAGAACGTGGGCAGTAACCCACAGGGCCCAGGATCGATATGTGGAAAAATGCAGAGTAGTATGAATGAAGAACTCTGGTACAGAACCAAGAAACAAACATAATCCATGAGCCACTATTAAACGAGGAAGCACTACATGCTAAGTAGTAGCTTGACCTCAACCGACAAAAGTCGGGAAAAATAAGTGAATAATCACAAAGGTATACAGTGTTATACGAAGTAGATTCCAGAGAACTGGAGAGACAATCTAAAATTCATCGAATTCGCATACGGTAAGAGATACCAAGCGACGATTGAATACATTGAGAATACCAAAGAGCGAATTAAGCTCTAGTTATCAGGTCACGCAGCAGAAGCTTGTGGACCGTGATTCAGGGTTAAGTATACCTATGTCATAAACCCCTTGAAGCCTTAGAGGCTAGAACCGAACCCGGTTATGAGTTAATTAACCGTACTGAAGTTAAAACACTTCATAATACTCGAATTAATGAACCAATGTTCAGTGATAACATATGGTTGGTTACGCGGGCGTAACCCCTTTTAAGGGGGGTAGGGCGAGAAACCGCTTAGAGTATGTTTTACGTATTGGTGCGTAAACTACTATGTGCATAGCACAAAAAGAAATTGTTTTGATGATTGGAACTTATGTTACATAAACATATGTACCCATTCATTGTGTAATAATGATTATGTGCATGAGTGATGCAAGTAACGAGTATGTAATATTTATGAAAAGAGGAGTAGAGAGACTCCTAGGGAATGAGAATCCCTATAGTATATGTCTAGTGAGATTAGACATGAGTTATGATGAGTATGAATCGGCATGAAACCGATGTGTAACCTAAGAGGGAGTGAGTTCCCTAGGTGATTTTATTTGAGAATGATTGATGGAGTGAGTTCCATCCTTTGGAGTTGTATGTATGTTTTAAGTTGAGTAATAATTTGACTAATGAGGCCACAAGTATGGAATGCCTAGGCAAGGTAAGTGAAGCAATGAGAATGACAAATGACCTAAGTACTAGGAACTAGAGATTAATTGAAACGAATTGTTTCGTGACTATGACTAGAAAGAGTAAAAGATAGAAAACAAAAATGTTTGACTATCTGATTGTTTGAAACTGACGTGGGAGGTGGAACTTGATCTGCTAGCGATCAAGGGAAACCGAACACAAATTGGGGTGGAAGGATAGTTCAACACTGATGCTGATCACATCAGGGTTAGATGATTCCTGAAGCTCCCTATAGTGGTCACAAGTAATCACGCTAAGAAAGATACAGCTACCATAAATCTGATTTGGAGTTGTGTGATGTTTTAAAAAGAATTTTCAAACAGATTTTGAAAAAGAATTTCCTTCAAGTATGAAGATGGAAATGAAACTGGTTTTGAAACCGCTATCACCCGCCGATGGCTGAGCCTTAAGTCTTGATGACCGGTAGAACGGTGGGCGTGTATTAGTTTTGAAACCATTGCACCGTACGTGCGGCGGTCCTAAGTGACCGGTTGGGGCGGTGTCAGTGTGTGATTTTTCCAAAGGCAGCGGGAGGGGGGAGTACCCTGAGATGTTCCTGTGTTGAGTGAGTCAACCAGAGTGCCTGAGGATATGTATATGTGTAACGTTTTGATCAGAACCGAAGGGACCGTGGGCCAGAGAGAGTAAGTGCCCATTTGTCATGAAACGGCCGTGAACCAGAAAGAGTAAGTGTTCAACGTGACCGGTACCTGAGGGATCAGTAGTATATCACTCAACATGGATTCGAGGACTGTAGTGCCTTCTTGTCTTCGGACCGATTCCATGGAGAGAGTAAAAAGAGTATTTTTGATTGCTATACATGCTGTGATATGTGTGTGGTATGTGTAGTATGAAATGAGACTGACTTGTGGAGTCAGTAGGGTTATACATGTACTATAACCTTGGCATTGAATGCCATGAGAGTAACCACCTAGATTCATCAACTTTGAGGACAAAGTTCCTAAGGGGGGTAGATTGTAATACCCCGGATCTAAAAATGGCGATTAAATTACTCTAATATGATTAAAAGGCCTAATGGTGCCTAAAGAGTATTGGTAAAAAGAATAAAACCAAAAGAAAAGAGAAAACGCTTGAAAAGCGAAAAACGCTAAAATGCGCGTTAAATGAGTATAAGAGATATATGATCTCGAGAGGGTCCGAGATGGATTCCTAAGGCTTAGTTAGGCCTAATAAGTATACGGGAATGATTCCCGAAGAAAACGGATCCAAATAATGGATTAAAACGCTAACGGAGTTTAAAGCACGTTTTTCGAGAAAACCCGAAAACGTGACTTTAAGTGGTCAAATGGACCCGTAAAAATTATAGTTGATTAAATAACTATAATTAAGTATTAATGGAAGTTTAATAACCATTAAAAATAAAGAAACGAGAAAAATCCGAAAAACGGGCCCGGTAAGTGAATAGTGCCAAACCGGGTAAATTAACGAGCGTTTTCTGTAAAAATCGAAAACGCTCTCAGCCTATATTAATTAAGGGCCGATTTTTAGAGCATGAATTAGCTCTCTCTCACACTATATTCTAGCTAATTAAGTGGTGAGTCATAAAGCAAATAGTTAGAAAGTGAAAAAGTAAATAACTTACTTTCCTTCCTTCTCTCTCCTACTCTTTTCCTTTCTTCCATCGTGAGCTGCCTTCTCCTCCCTTCCTCTGGCGATTTGAGCTGCACCAAAGAGCTTCCATGGCTGCTCCTCTTCCCTTGCTTCCTTAAGCCACATAAATGCTCCAAATCAAAAACAAAACACATATTTGTGTTCCTCTCATCAAGCTCCACACTTCCCTCTTTTCAAAATTTGAAAAGGATGAATTTCATTTTGATGGGTGTTGGCCATTTGAAGAGAAAAGCACACCATTTAGAAGCTTGAAGCTTCCTCTTCCATCCGAGGTAAAAATATCCAAGAAAATGGCATTTTCTTCATCTCCTTTTGTTGGCCGATTTTGGCATGTGTTAATGCCTTGCTTCTCTTTGTTTTGAGCTACTCTCCAAGTCTCAATGGTGGGTTGGAGCTCCTCCTTTGATTTTTGGGCAAAACCAATTCTAGGGTTTCTTAAGGTAATGTCCAATTCTATGCCTTAAGCCTTTCTTTGAATTCATGAGTGGTTGCCACAACTAAAAGAGCTAACTTGTACTCCTCATGTCCAATGGTATATTGGTCTAGAGAATGGGGGCAAGTGAGTTGCCTAGACCGATTTTGGATGAAGAGAAGATGAGAAGAGGAGAAGTGTATTAACAAGGAAACTTAAGAGAATTCAAGGTAAGAAAACCAACCCTAAAGTATATTCTATATGTGTTAGAATTTGGGATGGGATAATTAAATGAATGAACCCCACATGTGTTGTGGTAGCAATGTGCTTGTATAAAAATAATGCAAGTGAGAAAACATTGTGAATTTAGTGTTCGATTTAAGTGTTATGCATTTTATGAATTATGCATTATATTGTATTTGGAGAATTGATGAGTATTGGTGAACTTGTGTGTGTGCTGGTAGAACCCATGATGGGTTTGGTTAGTTTTAGGTTGAATAATGTGATGAGATGAACTTTGGGCAAGGTTAGAAAAGTAGCCAAGTTATGGCAAAATTTCTATAGAAATTTGAGTGGTTTGAGCATTGTTGTGAGTGAGGAATGACCTAGAGAAGCTAGGTATGTTTAGATATTGAAATGAGTTAGTAAACCACCATAGGAATGCTTGTTCAAAGATGAGAGATTTGTGCAAAAATCTGTAGCAAAAGAGGTTGTTTAAATGCTTGAAGAGTTGTAGAAAAACAAAGAAGATTTAAGGTTTTAAGAGAGAGATATGAACCTTGGTATGAGTTGTGCATTATCTGGAAGATGGAATGGTAAATGAAAGAGAGCATAATGCAAAGGGTTGAGAGAGTTAGAAATGCACAAGTGTGCATTAGTGTAAAAAGAAAGAAAAATTGTGAATTTGAGCAAGATTTGAGTAAGGTTTGAGCCTATGATTTGAAGAGTTTTAGAGCATGTTTTAAGGTGATTAAACATGTGGAAAACTTGTGGAAAGTTTATGGAAAGATTAAGGGTGGTTTAAGGATTGATTGGAGTGAAAAATCAAGTTTGCAGGTTTTAGCAGGGTCCGGGACTGGTCCTTGGACAAGTCCCGGACCACCCTTTAGGCCGAGAGTACAATCCTGCTTTGGTCCGGGACTATACTCCAGGACAAGGTCCCGGACCATGTGTAATTTCACCCGAGAGTTAAGTTTGCAATTGGTCCGGGACTTAGGGTAAGGACCAAGTCCCGGACCACCCCAGAAACCTACAGAGAGTGTTTTAAAGGGTTTAAATGATGGGGGTTTGAATGTTAATGATGTTATAAGATGTTAAGGCCTTGTTTGGTGACATGTAAAGGCCCTAGGAAGTGTGATAAAGTGTTAGAAGTGATTGAGAAGTGAGAACTCAAATTGACAAGAGTAAAACCGAGTTAATGGGATAACGGGTAAATACGGGAATAGCATTTTATTATGTACCGTATGAGTTTAGTGTTAACAATAATGTTTGAAACATTATCAGAGAGTCGTGCGTGACCCGAGCATGGTGAGATGCCACGGTAAAGTAAAAACCCCGGTGAAAGGTATGATTTTCTCATGCCCCGTATGCTAACCGAGTTACTCTGATTTGTGTGTTTGTGTGCCGGCTTAATCAAGACTAAAGCATGAAAATAATCCCTTGTTTGATTATATGCTTGTTGTATGTTGTATGACTAACATACTTGTATGCCGGTGTGGTCTAACATAGTGCAAGACCGACTCATAGTGAGTAACGTTCGGACTAGAGATCCGTAGAACGGGGTCGATGCATAACGAAAACATGCAAACACACACAAGCTATCGATTAAAGTATAACGATAACGCAAACATATAAACTCCCTAGAACGTGAGGAGATGTACGGGTTGAGTAAATACCCGATAACGGTTAGAAACCTTATTGAAACAATCCACGAATAAATATGAGTGGAGGAATAAACGAACCTCCATCGAGAGGATCGAAGTTAGTCCAATAATGTAAACATATAAGAAAGGTAAAAGAGACCTAAGGGACTATGTGACTCCCTTGAGATACGGTCGACCTCTTATATGAGGATTTTACCCGGTATAAGAAAATATCCTAATGTATAATCATATGATTGTGAGGGTAACCCTTAAACCTAAGATTACCCGAATTTAAGTAAAGTTCCCAAAGTCATTAGAAACATCGAGAATGATGCTTCTAGACTAATATACATGATATTATTATAACTCCGAGAGAGGAGTGTATGGGAACGAGAGTAGTCCGAGAGTAGTCGGACCTAAGTAAAAGAGATAGGAACTAAGAGAGAGTTCCGTGAGCTAGTTGAACCTTCCCACCATGCTAGACCCAGAGTAGGGTCGAAACCGGGGAAGTAAGACTATGCTAGAGAGCCATGAGTTTTGGCTTAAGTATGTAATAAGAGTAACAAGCGTGACGTAGGAGACCTGTAGTGTCTCGAGAATCTACAAGAGCTTGAGTATGAATAACCCAAGAGTGTGGGTGAGATAACGAGTATAAATAACCCGAGAGAAAGGGGTGTGTATATGTATGAGTAACCCGAGAGAATGGGTAAGTATAAGAATGAGTAGCCCAAGAGAATGGGTGTGTATACGAATAAGTAACCCGAGAGAGAGGGTGAGGTATTGAATAAGTAAACAAGGCATAGTGAGGAATAACCCTCAATGCCTAAGAGTAACCAGTTACCACTAACAACATTGTTATGTTAGTTAGGAATCGTGTTCCGTGATTGGATGTAGATTCCTTGTGTGATGTACATATATATTGTATTGCCATGATGCATGTTGTTTGATTAAAATGAACTCCATGTATATCCGACCCAAAGTAGTCGGCCTACCGCGGTTAGCACGCGGTATATGCGAATTTCATGCGCAGCGTAAGCTGACCCCTAGGGGGAACGTTTTTAGTGTGCAGGTACTTGAAGCTGACCACCGTTCGAGAGAGTAGGACGGGGACTGCAGTGAGCATGGGTAGTTAGATTGTAATTACTTATGCGTTTGAGTGAGGTGTAAGTCCGAGTATGTTATCGGCATCCGCATATTGTAGACTCGGTATAGTAGAGATATGAATTGAGTATTGTATTGTATGAAGTACTCGGTTGTTCCAGTTCATCAGACCGTTACGGTATGTAAGAAAGGCCTGGTTAGCCACATGGGTGGCTAACGGCGTTGTTTCACCCCTCGTTGTAATTAGAGTTCCGCTGCGTGAGTAGGAGTAATTAGTAACAGTTTAAGAGGTAATGACGAGATTAACGGTTGGGGTGTTACAGGAATTGAAGAATCAAAGGATAAGTGCTTAAAGCACATTTTTATACCTTAAGAACAAGATTAGATTTCTCCACCTTATTCCCTTGTTAATGCCGAGATACACCCTCCATTTAACCTCCAAAACAACCTAAGAACATTGATGGAAATGGTTGATGCTTGCTCCATGGAAAGAGGAAAGAATTGTGAAGAGAATGAACATTTAAAGGCTTAATAAGCTTACCTAGGTAGCAAGGTGTTCTTCTCTGTTCTTGGTGTGTTATCCACGGTTTTGGAGAAGCAAATAGAGAGGATAGAGCTGCTGTGTTGGCAGGGAATGAAGGAAATGAAGTAAATAAGCTAGATTTGTCCTTATAAGTTAATTAACATTACTTTAGGAATAGTAATAGGTGACTCACCAAATTAGCTGGCTGATTGATTAGAGATGATTAATGAGTGGGCATGCCAGCACATTGAAGTCGGCAGCACATGGTCAAGGCCAAAGGAGATGTGTTGACTTGTAATTTGATTTAGTAGTTAAATGTTATTTTTAGGTACTATTATACTAAATTGCCCATTTTGATTTTATTTTTAAACTTTGATTTAGACTTTATAATATAGTCTATCATATCACATTAATGTTATAAAGAACTTAATATAGTCTTTACAGTGACAAAAAGTCATTATCTTAGAGCTCATACACAAAAAACGTGCTTTAAGGTATTTTAGTGCACATTTTGTGTCACAAGGTGTTTCTGAGCTCAGTTTTCTTTGAGAACAGTTTTTTGTGTTCCTTACATGATATTTGATCATGGAATCCAATTTTATATCATTTAGAGGTCATTAGACCTTTAAGGTTTCTTAGAGCACATTTTTGCCCTACTTGACCTTGAAGCATGTAAATGCTTGTTCTTTGTGTTGGAGTGTTGTCAACAATTGTAATATGTTTAGTAATGTGTTAATAAGCTTAGGACAAAATTTTAGGTCCTAATAAGTTCATTTGGGTATTTATTTACCCTAAACAGTCAAAGGGTGCAATATGTTGCTTTGTGTTGACCACTGTGTGTTCTTAGTGACTTTTAAGGCATGTTTAGGCCTTAATCAATGTGATTAGATGTTTAATCCATGTTTTATTGTTGGGGTATTTCAGGTACCCGTGAGGATGGTGCCGCTTCCGGCTTCAGCCTCATTACATACTCCCAGTATACCTCCCTTTCCGAGTGCACAGCCTAATACAATTCACAAACTCGTAAGTACACGTAACAACAGGTTGATATGCTCCAAAACAACGTCTCTTTATTCATTAACACACTCTTTACACCATAGGTCGGTTTACACTGTCAATGTAACTAACTTATACATAACATCCTTAACATACAACTGGCTTCATCCATTACATGGTTACACAAGGCTTAAAACTACCGAAATGTCAAATTCAAACGTCTGGGTTTCATATGTGTGGCATTGATCACTATCGAAGGTGCGGTATTCAGTTTGATCTTCTTGATACCATGATATAACATCCTTGACTGTCCACCCAAGATTAACACATCTCCTGACTTAAACACTAATTTCTTCGGGAGATCACCTCGCTTCTGCTCGCCATACAACACTGCGGTATCACCAATGGACCAAGACACCACGGGTACTCCCTTACTTAGAGACTCGGGTGTTCGTCTATCTTGGTGTAAACCCAACCGTCCACCTTTCTGGTAGAAGTTCACAATACATAAATCTGATTAACACATGGAATTGGTTCCGATTCAACTTGCTGAGCAATTCCCACGGCGTGGTTAACGACGCAAGGAACTCCTGGGATCATCGGTACTGTTGCTCCGTCCTCCGCTGCACACCTTGATATGTCTTGGTGTAAGGGTTCCAGTCCTTACCCATGCACATCATCTTCAACTTCATTTTGATCTTCTCGGGTACTCTGGGGTGTAGAAACCACCAGGTGCTGCTCCTAGCTCATTACATCGCCGGATGATGTGGATTTGTGCTTCAGGTGTCAGGTATCCACTTAAGAGTATTACCTGGCTGATAACCGACATTGCCCATCGGGTACTCGATGATGTGATGGTTGTCTCTTCGGGGTTCGTTGTGGGGGTGGGATTGGATAACAAATTGAAGGTCCTAAGTTTTCAAATACCTAATTTAGGTGACTTTCACATTATACTTTTAACTCATTAATTATGTGGTTGTACATTTAGACTCACTAACACACATGCATGAAATGTGGTAGCAATCACTATTTCACTTAACCGTTTAGGCGGGTACCTGGTCTAGAAGAGGGTCCTGGTGCCTCAGAACGGTCCACCACATTCAGGGCGGCCTTACGGATCCTTGACCCTTCCCTTCTGGAATCAATGTTCCTCTGATGTGGGTGGCTGGTTAGCCGTCTTCGGGGCCATCGGTGATCGCGGCGGTATTACCTTCCACTGCCCCTTTGGCCTGTAGTTTCTGTCATTCGGGTTCTGAAGCACTCGTAGTCACGATGCCCCATCTTCTGCAAAATCGGCACTGCACATCATTGCGTTGTTAGTCCTGCCGGGTGGTCTCCGTTACAATTGTAGTAGTAGTGGCGATCGAATCCAGAACCGTGCTAGCTGCTAACACATACACATTCAGTACACACTTCACATTATAACATCACATTAGACTCGGTAATCAGAATTAACTAGTTACCCTGAATGGGTTGAGAGCATAGGGCTTAGCCGCATATGCATAAGTGAGCTGCAACGGCTCCTCAACAGTGGTGGTCGGGGCTTGGCCCTTGCCACCCTGTTGCTGACCTTTCTGGGACTGGGGTAATGCTTCTTCTTTTCCCTCCCCCGTACCTTGCGTGCTTTGACCCTCGCTCGTGGCCTTGCGCTGAGCGCATTCTCCTGTCCTCAGACGGACGGTGATCTCTACTATAGCAGCGGCATGATAGCACTCCTATATTTAAGGTGTTAGTTATGCCCGCAAAACATACTCACAATTACATTCACACTTGTACATACTTATTCACATCACACTTAGTCCATTACCTGCAAAGTAGATATCCGGTTGGCCCCATACATAGCGTAGGCGGTAGCTGAGTCCGTTGTAGAAACGGTCACTAGTGTCCGGTTGAGTAACCCAGATCTGGTAGCAGGTGGATTAGTCCGATGAAGGATGAGTAGTACTCATCTACCGTATTTCTTATCCCTTGTCTCAGATTGTCCAACTCTAGGAGTTGGCCTCTTGCACGTGTAGGGTAGTACTTGGCTCGCAGCAGAGCCGTGTACTCCCTCCACTGAAAGGTAGGGTCAGCAACTCTGCCCTCCCGTACTAGCTTCCACCAACTCTGTGCCGATCCCTTCAAGTAGTAAGTGGCAAGTCGAACTTGGCACTAGCAGGCACACAAGGTCTCGAAAGCGGTCTCCAATCCAGAGATATACGCCTCCAGCTTACTAGGGTCGGTCTCCCCACTAAACGACGGGGGTCTCAAATCAGCCAACGCCTTGACCCAGTTGGTCTCGCGCGGCGTGTTGTGGTTGTGGCCCTTGTTGGTCCGCACCGCCTTGCTGCAGATGCATCACAGTACTAACTGGGACCACTGGTACGGCGGCTGCCATGCCTCAGCCATAACCTGTGTCGTAGTGTTCTCGCCCTGGTCACCCGTATCATTAGTGTCGCGCCTGCGGCCTCCACCACGTGGTCTACCTGACATCTGTATTCACAAGGTCACTCATTAGCATTATGCTTTCATACTTACGGTTCAACGGTTGTAACGCGTCCCCGACATTAAGGTTACACATTAGTTAGTGGTTAACCTTCCCATAACTGCTCACTACAGTAACTATAGCTAGATTTCCTAACTCGGTGTATTCCTAAGCTCGGTATTCTAGTCATCAGAGCGATACTTCGCTCTGATACCACTTTTTGTAACACCCCTACTACGTACTTAACAATTAACCAAAAATCGCAGCGGAAATAACAAACTAAACAATAACTAAACGAGTTGGTGTTACAGTCGTTGACCACCCACGTGGCTAACAAGGCAGAATACATACAATTTGTACCGGTCTGATGATCAGACTCCCGAGCATAGAACTAAAACCATAAATACATAATATACAATACTGAGTATTTAATTACAACCCATCACTGTAAACCGCCAATATACCACCACTGTAACAACAACCGACACAAAATATAACGCCACAGGAGCACAGGCGCATCCGGGCCCAACATCCAAAATAGCCAAAAGTATTTCATGATCTAAAATCTACAGCCACTCTGCTTCTTCAATCAACATCCTGCAAGTAAATATGGAGCCCCCGAGGGGGTCAGCAACCCTTGGCTGGTATGGTTAACGCGCAGCCATCGGCTACCGGGATACGCGCAACTATTTGTCATGATAACATGGCATTGATTTTTAAACATACATTACATAATGCATAGCAAGAAATATTGCATAGCACAACATAAACACATAACATAACAAGCACGGTTTCCTTTGGGAATCGAACCAAAGCATAGTCAGTTCACCCGAAGAGCCTAGAGATTGTTTCCAAACTCATGCTAAGCTCGTTACATAACTTGTTACCGTCCGTTAGATGAACGGTTAACTTAACTCAAAGGTGCGTCGGATATAGTGATCCAAGCACACCGAACAAACATAGTATGCCCATGTGGCCCGACGTGTGAGTAAATAGCCTTGGATAAGCTAAAAGGTAGGTTGGAAACCAAAATGGAAAACAACCGCAACATACAAGAGAATCGAACCAGTTATGACATCGACTCCCATACTCATACGCGTGGCCGGAACGACCGGACTCCTCACTTCCCCCGTTAGTACTTGTTAGTAGCCCATCATTGAAACTTAATAAGTTAATTCACAGGCAAGTGTTTAGGTCTCGATAGACACACACAAGGGAAATGAGCCATAACTCTCCATCGCAATAATATTAACAACTGTAAACTCGTTTCATGACTTAAGTCTTACAAGGTCATAAACACACAGAAAAACAAACAATACACAAGGCGGTGTAAACCGGTAGGCAACAGACTGCAAGAAAACCATACCTTGGTCCTTGCTGCTTTTGTTTTCCTCCGTAGGTAACTCCTATACACATTTAGTAACATCGGTTAATTAACATATTTAACTCCCGAACTACTAAGTATTTTACGTGATGTATGATATGTTTTAATGCTTAAACGTACCCTTGATTACCCTCATTATACCCCCTAGGGTTAACTACTAAAACCACATTTAGTTTGTTTTTTTTTGTTTTTTTTATAGGTTTTGGTCAGACCGACCCACCGACCGACCCAACCCATTGGGTCGGTCCACTCCAGTAACTCTCGGGTTTCAAAAATTCCACTTCGACCGACCCACATCTGACCCAAGTCCTCTGGGTCGGTCCCTTCCAGAAATTTTTCCGTCTTTTAAATCTATCCGACCGACCCAACACCATTCCGACCGACCCATAGCCATCTGGGTCGGTCCATTCCAGAATTATTTGTTCTTCATTTTGGCCCGACCGACCCAACCCCCTTGGGTCGGTCCACTCCATAGACTCATCCGGCTGGTTTAACAGAGGCCGACCAACCCAGCCAAGGGTCGGTCTCCTGGGTCGGTCCACCACAAAACTTACCTAAAACTTGTCAAATCTTCTCCAAACTATTCCTCAACCTTACTAACATGTTCCAACACCATTGGCACACTTAACCTTTATAACAACCACCAAACACATTTTCTAACTCCTTAACATTTATTTCCTTACAAAATCTCTTATACTATAATGTTTTCCCTTAGACTTGTAAGTGGTGTGTCTTACTATGATAGCAACTATCCCAAAATGTTTCCTCATCACCAACAACATCATTTCCCAAGCATCTTTTCTCACCATGACCTTGATGTATCCCAAAATACTCATTTGAATTCTAAATCCTCCAAAATAATGTCTAAGTCCTTTTCACATTCTAAAGCACCCCAATACATGTTTCTTCTCTAGTAGAACACTTAGTCATTCTTAACACTTCCTAGTTCACCAAAGCTCATTTTAAACACTTAGAACCTCTTGTACATTATCCAAATTTGACATGGGTTCTACTAGTACATTGTACACCAAAACACATTGTTTTCACCATTAAACATCCAAGAACACTTAAATCCATCAAGAACATTCTTACACAAAAACTTAACCATATAACACTACATCACCATATAGTGCATAATTTAAATTGCTTGGCGCTTAGGCCCTTAAATAACATGGCTCTTAGGCCCTTAAATTGAACCTTAAACACTGAATTTCCACATGTATATATTGCCTTTGACCTGCAAATACACTCAACACACATATGCCTTTAATAATCTCTTGAGAATAGTTTCTAGCTCATTGTCATTGGCTCCTTAGGTAGTTTTAATAAGCAATATAAGTTCATTTTTCTTAAGACATTAAACTACATTAGGTTAGCACATTTACCTCTTTTCCTTCACAACTTTCTCACTATTTCTCCTTTCTCCCTCTTTGATTTAAAAACCGGCCAGGATTTGGTTGCTTGTCAACTTCTAATCAATATACAAGCAATGTAATGAGCCTTCAAGCTTCATGCTCAAGCTCAATTATAAACCCTAATTTACATATTGTCTTAAAACATTAAGATAATTGTTTTACCTTGGTATTGGAAGAGAGTTTGAATAAGTAGCAAGAGAAGACTCTACCAAGCCCTTGGAAGATTAGAATGAAGCTAGAACAAGGTAAGATAAAGACACAATCAATGGTGATTTCGGTCAACATCAAAACAAGAGGGAAATGGTTGGTTTTCCTTACCTTGAAGCAAAGGTGATCAACAAGGCATAAAAATATAAGCTCAAGCTCCTTCAATGGTGGATCTCCATGGCACCGAAATGGTGGTCTTGAAGATTTGAGAAGACAAGGTTGAAGAGCTTGATGAGACTAGAATGAATGGTGGTCTTAGAATTTGATTTGGTTAATGGAGCTAGGAATTACAAGAGTTTAAAGATGGAGAATGGTGTGTGAGCTGTAGCAAGCCGATGGAGAAAGGAAGAAGAAGGGTTGGAGATGGTGGGAAATGAAGAAGGAAGAGAGAATGAAGTAAGTAGCTAGTTTAGATATTTAAGTAAAAACAAATAGTAACTTTGCTTTATCATTCTTTATTTACTTGTTAACTAACAAAGGTGGTGAGTCACCTTATAAAAACCGCCCCCCTTTTAGTAATTAGGGGTGTTTTGGTAGATTCACCACAAAAATGCAAGCAAAACCTGTACAGATAAGAAATAACACTAGAAATAGCTAGATTCACCACAAAAATGGAGCAAGAATAGCTCAAATCACAAAAAAAAAACACAAAAAGTCGATAAAGTAAGCTGTAATGACAGATCTCTGGGTAAAGAGCAAGAAATATGAGATCCTAGGGCTTAGGACCTAGTTTTTAAGGTTCTCGCCATGATCGACTACTTCAAAGTAAAAAAAAAACACAGAAGAAATACAAACAACCGTGAAGTTAGTAAAAGAAGACTAAAACAAAAGAGAAGATGAAAAATGCGGATGAAAAATGCGGACTTACTATATGCAGAACAGTTGACGAGAAACGATACTCGAAGCATAACGATTATGAGCTGAAGCAGACAAGTTAGGGTTAAGGAGATCGAGAGGATGAAGACACGGAAAGAGAATGATGAAGATGATCAGAAATTGGAGGAAGATACAGAGTTTTTGAGAATGAAAGTGATGAACGAGAAGTAGAAGAAGAAAGGTGACAAGCTGCATGAGGGAGAGGAGAGTCGAGGGTTTCGATCGTTCAACTTGTGTTTACGAAATGAAAAGAACAGGACATGAGAGGGAGAAGACAAAACAAGACATAAGAAATTATAGAATTACCCTAAAACGAAGTTACAAAATTGGACATCGCCACATTAGAACCTGGCGCAAGCGCCACATTCGAATTAGTTTCAGAACTGATTATAACTGAGTATATACAATAAAAACCCTCAAATATAAATCTCACCCGTATAATATTTAATGTTCACTGCTATGAGAATGTAACTTTCATTATATTGTTTGTCATATATAATTGGTTTCTATTATTTAATTGAATAATCAATATTGTATTATGTTAATGATACATATCTCATTAATAAAATAAAATACATGGATAAACCGTAAAATTAAACCGAACTAAAGGTTAATCGATTAAATAGAATGGTAATGAAAATCAATTTTAAAAATCTGAATTAAATAGTTAACCAAATCGATTAAACGATCTAAATGAAATAATACTGGATTTGAATTTTACAAAACCAAATACCCGATTAATCAAAACTGAAACTGATTAATCAAGACCAATCTAAATAAAAAGATAATGAGATTGATAATGAAATTAAATATTAAAAAATTGAAACCGTTTAATCGAATAAAGCGGTTAACATAGTTCCTATATAGAATGTATATGGTCATTTGGAGGTTTTTCTTGCTATAAAATGTCACATTTGACAAAATTCAAAGGCCTCTAAGGTCTGATTAATGTAATTAACCAGTAATAGATTAACATATAATAATAATAACCAGATAAATGGATCAAACAAATAACAGATTGACACATGAAAATAGATAACAATTTAACAATAAATAAAAGTCTAATTTACTACCAAAAAGCTTGTCACAATATGAGATCATAGAATCAATAGCTTTTTTTTTTTTTTATAAATTAACGTTATTTACTCTCGCTTATCTATAATCCATTTTTTTTCAACTTCAAATACCCACACCATCACTCACAAAAATATTTGAACTTAACAAACACCTAACTTCAAATTAATTTGGCAGGGGCTTTGTATTTTACATGACAGGTAAACAATGACAGTTTACAAGGCGCGATGCGTTTTCCAATCTCATAGGCAGAAATAATGCGTTACCATAATTTTACTGAACTCGGGTCACTTTGGGGAAAAAAAAGACCGGAATTATTTAAGAAAATCAGAATTCACCGATTACATACCCAATAACATTCAGCCACGTCGCCTTGTAATATCCTCCGTTATCTACCTATACGCTTTCCCTCGCCTCACAGACAGAGATGAGACACAGAGATAATGGAGCTCCTTTCGCCTTGTAGCAGTAGTGTCTCCATCCCACTCAACCACCCAGCACCCGCATTCGCTTCATCGGCAATTGCCTATAACGTCTACCGTTTCTCTTCGTTCGGACTCAGTTCGCCGACGCCGGCTCCAAACGGTTTTCTGTGCGCTCAACGGCTTCGCTTCCTCGTCGCCCACGGTGCCCACCCATAAGGTTACCGTCCACGACCGGGAGCGCGGCGTCACGCACGAGTTCGTTGTACCAGAGGTAAGGGAGCTTTTTCCGTTTCAAATGAGGTATAAATTTGGGTACAGATAAGATGTTAGATAGCAAGTGTTGCTAATTGAGCAATACCCAGTGATTACGCAAATTATATAATGCCAGTGGACTCTGTTTGTTTGACTACAGGATCAGTATATATTGCACACAGCTGAGGCGCAGGACATTACGCTTCCTTTCGCTTGCAGACATGGTGGGTGACAAGTAATGTTCCTTTGTTTCTCTACTAATCAATGAAAGACTGGATATTTTATAAGTATCGAGGGCTTTACGGCTGAAATTTGGAATGTGTAGTGTTTTGTATCAGATGATATGCTCGTTGTAAACAATAGAAAGCAAGCTTAAAATTTATCACCAGTTTGATTATTATGTGGCTTTGATGGTCAAGGTGGACAGACTACGTTACCGTTAACCTAGTGTTGCGTAGCGAGTTGAAAAAGTTGAACAGAAGGAAAATTTGTTCTGTTTGTAAATAGAAGAGGGGAAATGTATTCGAATCAAATGTTGTGGTCTTTACTTACATACTGATAAACCCTTGACCATTCTAACACTCAAGTTTATTAAAATGTCATGAACAATTTGCACCGAGGTAGCGTAATACTGAAATCCTGAAGGGAGTTGTCTGGCCCTGATAGTAAAATGTTCAGATTGTCATACAGTGGCATGGATGATTATAGAATGAGATTGCAGATAATTGAGGTTTATGTATTAAACAAAGGAGTTACCCTTTTTGGCTTCCTTAGACGTGCTGGAGAAGTTTCATCAGTAAAATTAGGGTAGACATGATGGGTCATGTGTGAACTGCTGTAAACTGTGATGTTGGGGTTGTTTCTCGACGTTCCAGAGCAGTTTAGGAACTCGGAGTCAATCAAGGGCGTGCATTAGATGTAATTTGAGCATTGGAAAGATTTTCTTGTGAACTTGTCATCGACAACCTTGATCTTTGGAACACTGAATGTCCCAAAATACTAATTAGATTTATAATATCAATATTTCTGTTTAAGGTGATTGAATGATGAAAATAGAAAAAAACAATTGAGTATCAAATATAATGAAAGAACGAGCTGGTGGATGTGGACTGAAGTTATGAGGGATAGAAAGTAGAACTCAATTACAAAAGAGAGTTTGAACTTTACAAATTCTGATTAGCTTCACGAGGATGCACCTTCGGATTGAAGCTTTATCTGGAGCTGGAACTGGTGAGTGGGCCATTTTTTAGAGTCTTAAATTTTATTTATGAAGCGGTTTTCTTGGTTCAACTTGCTGGAGCAGGTTGGAAACGTACCATGAGATAATGCCGTGCCGGCAAGTTTAATACTCCCTCTGTCCCACATGCATTGTCCACTTACAGTTTTTTCCTTGTCCCAAAACAATGTCTCCTATAGTGTATAAACTCTATATCTCCTCTCTACTTTTTCTCATCTTCTTAATATGCGTGTCAAAGTAAAATGTACTCTGGCTGTGGGACGGAGGGAGTATGTTTTTCATACAAAAACAAGGTCAAAAGAAGACTAACAAAACATCAAGTGATATCCTCCGAATTAGCTAACTAGAAGTGAAAACTATAAATTGTCAAAAAGCTAAGCTGAGGAAGATATATATCAATTTCTGCGTGCAGGTTGTTGTACGAGCTGTGCTGTTCGTATTAAGTCTGGACAAATCAACCAGCCAGAAGCCCTTGGTATATCTGCTGAATTGAAGTCAAAGGCATGTCTCTATTCTGTTTAGATAATGAAAGAAGATGTGAAAATATTTCCTGTCTTCCTAATGTGGGATGGGTTCTCATGTTCTAGTTAAGTAATTCTGCCTTCATGAATGGCTGACTGGATCACTGACGGTTCTGCTGATATTTTGTTTCACTCTGTAGGGTTATGCACTCCTGTGTGTTGGTTTTCCAACTACGGATATAGAAGTAGAAACCCAAGATGAGGATGAGGTGAGTAGAGTATTTTAACTAAATTTATCTTATGTGTATGTGAGGTCCCTGTCATATCATTCGTCCTACCTACTATGTATGATATTCCTTGTATGTATGGTTCCTGGATTTTATCTTCTTTTGCTTGTATGCTTATAATCATAAGCTTATATTAATGGAGTCATCTTCTCTGGTCAGAAGTCAAGTCATATGCCTCCTTTCTTGGCTTTCTATGAAGAATTTTAGAAAAGATCTGATCAAAGAATTTGGAACTATTTCAGGTGTATTGGCTTCAATTTGGGAGATATTTTGCTCGTGGACCAGTTGTAAGTTCTGAGACTCTACTGAGGGATGATAAATTTGAACTGATAACTATTTATATTTTTGATTAAGAGGTTTTGACTTGTTGGTGCGTATTGATAGATATAATTATTTTATAAGACCCCAAACGCTAGAGTATGAAATGTTCGTCGTTGCAGGAAAGGGATGACTATGCATTGGAACTAGCCATGGGCGATGAGTAGAGAGGCAGGCGGCATGTACGTAGAGGACCTGTGGCTGTGTTTCAGAAATGGCGTGACTGGCTATAGAGTGTGACATTGAAGTTCTAATCCCATCTATCCGTGTATAGTGGGTTTATTACTGAAACCTTCCATTCACCTCACTTATTAGGGCCCTAGAGTCCTGATATGTTCCCAACTGAATGGCTCTGTCATTGACAACTGCGTCCAGGGAAATTAAATGTTGCTGAGATTGTTGTATGTAGAAATTCCTATTTTTCTGACAAAAAAAGAAAAAGAAATTCCTGTTTTTACTCCATGAACAGGAAGTATGTGATTAATTAATATGACCGTAAATCTATATTTAGTGTATTCTTTGTTTGCAGTGTTCATGCTAAAAGAAGTGATATCTTTGAGTGTTTTAATTCTCCAAGGGATTGCAAGCTGACCCAGCCCATCGAATATCCTGCCTGTATATGTACGTTCTAGAATAGAAGTGGGCTGACCATATTATATCCATATTACGCCCGTTAGTGAAATGAGTGCTCACAGTCCATATGTTCAATAATTATCAAGCCCGTGTAATTTTGACTGAAATATCATTTGTCAAAAAAAATTACTTGCCCTGGTTTTTTTTCAAAAAAATTACGCGAATGTACCAAAACTGGCTGAATAAACCCACTAAGCTAATGCAGCTTGTCGTAAACCGCATTAAGACAATGCAATTATGGGTTAATTATGTCATAAACCGTATCAGTTGAACACGTCTTTGTCAGAAAATGGATTCGAGCGATGCAGCTTATTTGCAAACTCCGAATGAATATTAGCCGTCCGTATTCCGTGATTTCCGCGATTTTGTCGGATAAGATTATCCAGAACCTTGCAAAGAAACCGCACTGGTGCGATGCGGTTTATGACAACCAAAAATGCCTATAAAAACCAAACTCAGCCAAGCTCATTTCATCAACCACAAACACCAAAAAAATTCACTTCAACATTGACAAATGCTCCGAAGTTGAAGAGGTTAGTGTGGTTATTTTTAATTTTTATTTCTCATTTTTTTGTATATTAAATGTCTTTGTTTACTAGGTTTCAATATATATATATTTAAGTACTTGTCTAATTAGTTATGATTAAATTCGTAATTAAGTACTGTCATTACTGTATAACTTGTTATTCTTTAAATTTGTTGTAAGTTAAAATAATATGTAGACATCTTGTTAATGGTTTACATTAATTTTTTGTAAGTTTTAGTTGTTTAATAATATATGTAATTCGTAATTCGTCATTTATTATTGTTATTAATTTATAATTAGTTGTTATTACTTGCGAATAATAAATGGTGTATAAATTAGTCAAATAATTAAGTAGGTATTATAATGTTATAGGAAAAAATTAATGTTGGTAGTTTTTTTTTAATTAGTATTTTAATTCGTAATTAATTAATACATTAATTTGATAACTTGTTTTTAACTTAAAATGGTGTATAAAATAGTCAAATAATTAAGTAGGTATTATTATGTTATAGGAAAAAATTAATCTTGGTAGTTTTAGTTGTTTAATTAGTAATTTAATTCGTAATTAATTAATGCATAAATATCATAACTTGTTCTTAACTTAAAATGGTGTATATATTAGCCAAATAATTAAGTAGGTATTACTATGTTATAGGAAAAAATTAATCTTGGTAGTTTTAGTTGTTTAATTAGTAATTTAATTCGTAATTAATTAATGCATAAATATCATAACTTGTTCTTAACTTAAAATGGTGTATATATTAGCCAAATAATTAAGTAGGTATTATTATGTTATAGGAAAAAATTAATGTTGGTAGTTTTAGTTGTTTAATTAGTATTTTAATTCGTAATTAATTAATGCATAAATATCATAACTTGTTCTTAACTTAAAATGGTATATATATTAGCCAAATAATTAAGTAGGTATTATTATGTTATAGGAAAAAATTAATGTTGGTAGTTTTAGTTGTTTAATTAGTGTTTTAATTCGTAATTAATTAATGCATAAATATCATAACTAACTTGTTCTTAACTTAAAATGGTGTATAAAATAGTCAAATAATTAAGTAGGTATAATATGTAGACATCTAGTTAATGGTGTACATTAATTTTTGTAAGTTTTAGTTAATTAATATATATGTAATTCATCATTTATTATTGTTAATAATTTACAACTAGATGTTTACCAAAATAGGTGTATAAGTTAGCTACAAAATATGTAGATATCTAGGTAATGGATTAAACATATTTTCAAATATTTTAGTCGTTAATATATTAATTAAATTCATAATTAACTATTACTATATTACTTGCTATTCTTCAAATTAGATGTATAAATAAGTTAAAATAATATGTAGACATCTAGTTAATGGATTTCATTAATTTTTGTAAGTTTTACTAAATTTGTGTTGTTAAATTTATTATATTTAGATCTTGTAAATTGGTTGTAGTTAGCTAAAAAATGTTCGAACTTGTTTTTACAATTCAATATTAATTTTTTTTTTGCATTTAGTTTATCGTTCATTATTTTTTGTTGCTTACATTTTAAATATTGTTTGTTTGTGCAGATCTAAACTACCTTACTCGTCCGGATCTTAATTTCACTTGAAAGAATGACATTCTCTTGTACAATTTTTGTTAATGCCCAGCTATCATACATGGAACATGGAAGTCTCTACTTCCAAGTCAATGAAGACACCAAAACCTTTTATCTTCGCGTAGCTGACGATTTCACCATCCAAATGTTAAAGTATTCTGTCACAGAGGCCATCAGTCAATTGAAGTTTGGATTTTCTGTTTCGAGGATGACATATCGGCAGTTGTTCAGCAGGGAGCCTTTACAGTTTACAGGACTTGTACTAGAAATTGATGAAGATGTTCAGGCAATGCTTTGTAACTATAAGTGTTGTTGGGAAATCTCTCAGTGCATGGACATTCATATAGAAATTGATGGTGATGATGACGATGATGATGACGATGGCGAGTATGAGCCTGCAGATGATGAAGATGTTACATCAGATGATGAAGTTGAACTCATCCCAGAAGAATTTCTTCACGGGCCAGATATAGATGGCGAAAGTAGTCAGCATATGCCAGATGCTTCATTTTATCATCACGTGGACTGGGATGCCATCAATGTAATGCAATCAGATGTGGATCGCCCGGTGTCCCAAATTGGAATCCTGTACAAGAGTTCGATATAGGCCAAGAGTTCGATGATAAAGAGAGTCTGGTATCTGCTGTCAAGGAGTATCACATTCGTAAAAATCTGGATATCAGTGTTGTCAAAAACTCAAGGAAAGCATACGTTGTCCAATGTGTTAAACACGACGAATGTCCATTTTACTTAAGGGGCACATTGTTGAATGGTGAGAGCGAATGGAAAATTACGAGACTCACTACCCATCGTTGTGCTCCTGCAGATGATGGACAAGATCATCGGAAAATGAACTACAATTTCATTGCTGAAGCCCTTCTTCCCCATATTAGTCGTAACCCAGGTATGAGTGTTCTAGATGTCATTGAACAGATTCGTGGCAGTACAACAGAACAATTTCTACAGAAAAGCATGGTTGGCAAGATGTGAAGCGACAGGAAAAATCTATGGAGATTGGGTTGAGTCTTATAATCAGCTACCAAGGTTATTCATGGCCATCAAACATTTCATACCAGGTTTCATTGTTGCTCTAAAGACAGTCAGGGCTTTCGAGGATGAATCACAAACAACCCAAGTGAAACAATTCCAACGGTGTTTCTGGGCGTTCGGTCCATGCATATCTGTATTCAGACACTTCAAACCCATGTTGCAGATAGATGGTACACATTTATATGGTAAGTTCAAAGGCAAGCTTCTGATAGCGCGGCCAAGATGGTAACAACAAAGTCATACCTATTGTGTTCGCTATTGTTGAGTCTGAAGACTTAGCTAGTTGGAAATTCTTTCTC
The DNA here is from genome assembly GCA_023374045.1 of Limonium bicolor. Classification (NCBI taxonomy): domain Eukaryota; kingdom Viridiplantae; phylum Streptophyta; class Magnoliopsida; order Caryophyllales; family Plumbaginaceae; genus Limonium; species Limonium bicolor. Next base: position 222,262,745 of record CM041779.1, read on the forward strand.
GACAAGGTGCGACTCCATGTGATAGGTCAAAGAGCGGACGTGTCAATAATTACGGATCGTGCCCCAGCTATCATAAGTATCGTCGAATCAGATTGGAAATCCCCCATGGCTCATCACTATTACTGCATCCGACACGTTGCATCGAACTTCCAGACAAGGTTTCACAACAAAAAAATGAAGAAGTATCTCATTAACACAGGTACAAACTTCTATTCATTGTGATGCTTCATTATCAAACTTGTCCCTAACATCTCTTATTAATGATATATCTTGTTGTATTTAGCTTATGAGTTTAGGAGGCATCACGTTCAAAGAAGGTACGATCATCTTCTATCTCAGATCCCTGGTATTGAACGATTCTTCCATGATCTTCCATTTGATAAGTGGTCAAGAGCATATGACGACGGCAAGAGATGAGGCCACATGACTACAAATTTGGTCGAGTGCATCAACGGCGTACTGAAAAGCGTCCGTCTACTGTCAATTAGTGCTATTGTCAATAGCACACTGCACAAGCTCGTCACATATTTCAATGATAATCTTGCTACATACAACGGTCAACGAATCACTGGAGCATCGTTGTACACAGACTACGCCACAACCAAGATTGAGGAAAATCGAGGACTATCAAACAGTCACAATGTTAGGGTTTTTGATGAAGTACAACAAGTGTACGAGGTTGAGGATTTTGGATCTGTGGCTTTGAGAAGAAACAAGGGAAATTACTAAGTCGATTTCAGTGACCTGACTTGTGAATGTGGTGAGTGGAAAACATTCAAATACCCATGTTCTCATGTCATGGTTGTATGTTGCAGAACAGGGTTACTGTGGGACAATTACGTGCATCGTGTTTATAGGCTTGAGACAATGATTGAAGCTTATGGTGGTCAACCTTTTCGTCCACTTGGCAACGAGCACAACTGACCACCGTGTATAGATGCAAAAGTAGTTCCACATCCAGATGCGATACGAACTATACGGGGACGACCTAGGTATTCACGCATTCGGAATGAAATGGATGAAAACGATGACACAAGTGCAGAACGCAGACGCTGCCGTCATTGTTTACAACCGGGGCACACTAGAAGAAACTGCCCAAACCGTGGTTACAACTAGTTGGAAATTAATCTTCTTGTGTGTTCAGCAAGTAACTTTGTTTTTTCAATATGTGCTAGCTCTTTGAGCATAAAAGTCTAACCGTTGCGGATGTATGCTTTTGTTTTGTCCTAATAGTAGGAAGTGTTTGTTTGACACTTCTGTATGAATGTACTGCTGGTTTGAACCTAAATTTAAGAAGACACATGTTATATGTTATAATTATATAAAAACAACACGCCTTAGTGAGGACCTTTTATTCATACCTTTTTTTTGTGCTTGCTTAAGGCACAACCTGACTAGCAAGAGCAACATGATACATTAAACTATAAAGATAAACATAAAGCGAACAATCGCTTACTTTTATTCTATCCTCCATCACAATTACACATAAAGTGAACAATCATCTAGTTTTTTTCTGTCATCCGTCACGATTAATCATCAACCTCGGGTTCATATTCCACAAGCAGTTCAACCTTACCCATGTATCGGTGGTTCCTCATGTAGTTGTCGAGCATGATACGATAGTCTTCCTCATTCGCAATAACTATTTGACTCCAAGAGGGTGTTGGGTAAGGAGAAACCATTCTTCGGTATACAATGAGTGTGGCGGTGAACCTTTGATCACCACAATCTAAGCAACATTCAACCAGGTACTTGAAATAGTTGAAGTCGAAGCAAGGCGATATGGTCAGTGGCGTGTTGTTGAGTGCTCAGTAGGCTCAAAGTTAAAACCATCATCATCCATGCACGGGATGTACTGCAGATATAACTCGCAAGGAATAAACATTTTTCAAGCATAGAGCACTACTGCAGTTGGATGTTTGTGATGAAAAGTGAACCATATGGAGATATTTATAGATGAAAACCATTTCGGTTTGGACTGGGGAAGGTTAGGATATTAGTGTTATCATCATCGAAAGTATCTTATTCCTTCATATCCTAGATGATAAGGATTATATTCCTAGATATGGTACATATGCTTAAAAATATAAATGATATGATGAGAATAAGATGCCATGAACAATTTAAACGCATTTATAAGCAACCACTTTCTCTGACCAAAGTGGTGAACAGCTTAACTTGCTTGGTTTTTTGTAATTGAATTGTTGTGCATGTTCACTAGTTCGGTGATTTTTTTTGAAGCAGTATCTGGTGTCGGTTGAGGCTAATTTTTTGCGAGTAAAATGACTGCATATAAGACATCACGCACACAAATTTACAACCAAAACGGATGTCATATGGTACTTCGAATCCCATCACCAATATAGCACCAGGAAGCAGTTTTTTGTAATTGAATTGTTGTGCATGTTCACTAGTTCGGTGATTTTGTTGAAGCAGTATCTGGTGTCGGTTAAGGCTAATTTTTTGCGAGTATAATGACTGCATATATTACATCACGCACACAAATTTACAACCAAAACGGATGTCATATGGTACTTCAAATCCCATCACCAATATAACACCAGCAAGCAGTTTCTTGTAATTGAATTGTTGTGCATGTTCACTAGTTCGGTGATTTTTTTGAAGCAGTATCTGGTGTCGGTTGAGGCTAATTTTTTGCGAGTATAATGACTGCATATAAGACATCACGCACACAAATTTACAACCAAATTGGATGTCATATGGTACTTCAAATCCCATCACCAATATAGCACCAGCAAGCAGTTTTTTGTAATTGAATTGTTGTGCATGTTCACTAGTTCGGTGATTTTTTTTGAAGCAGTATCTGGTGTCGATTGAGGATAATTTTTTGTGAGTATAATGACTGCATATAACACATCACGTAAACAAATTTACAACCAAAACGGATGTCATATGGTACTTCGAATCCCATGAACATATAAGTACCATTACGTAACATGCAAGATTCATTACGAGACATAGCGAGATTCATTACATAACATATCAATAAAAATTTCAATATCCATTACAAGCTCCAAACGAGTCAGACAAACAAAAAAATAACAATGCATAGTAGTATTAAGCTGCACCACCTTTATCTCTTCTACCCCTTCGTCCTCTTCCACCTACACCTCCTCTCCTTGGTTGTTTGTACTCACTTGGTGTATAACGCTGTGAAGGGTTCATTGAGTTTGGTCCCCTCAAAGTCATGTCAAACGTGCTAGTCTGTGGTGGAGTAACCGGGTTGGACTGAACATATGCGTCCATGGAAGTTCGAAGTGCTTCGTCTTCATCTTCATCATCAAACACATTAAGATTCGCAAAACTAGCACTCATGTGTGCCGACCTTTCAGCTTGCGTAGTCGCTACATTTGCGCCTCCACCTCTTGAAGACCCTTCACCGTATGGTGTGATGGATGGTGGTGTGGGATCAACGTACGAACTTGAAGAAGAACTCCAGTGTGGTTGATCCCATCTAGCTTGTGGGTCTTGAACTATCCACTGACTCGTTTGACTCGGCTGACCACCAATTTGAAGATCCCACTGACTTGAACCACCCTATTGATCCCATTGACCTTGGGTACTTGTTTGAACCCCATATTGATCCAGGGTGCCTGCTTCACCACCCCATCCGCCTTGGGTGGATGTCTGGTCAGCTGAGTCATCGTGTGTGCTGGTCTGATAACCCCACTGACCTTGTTGCTGGCCACCGAATGATGATCCCCACATACTTGACTGCTCAGTTGGAGGGGCACGATACCATGGATCATAATCATACTGGACATCTTGCTGGCCAACCGGATAAGATGGTTAAGGAGGATATGTCCAGCTAGATTGAAAGATAATGGGTGCAGGCTCAATCTCAGGTTCAGCCTGTGGTGGTTGACGTAATTCACTCTACGGTCATCGACGTGAAGACCTTCTGCTGGGGTTGTCATTCAATGAGAAGGGAGGTTGGTAGATAGTGAACGTAGGGGGTGCGTGATGATCAACTTGAGCCTGGACATGTCTATAGCGTTGGTGATACATTGTCCCTGATTGCTGGGAGAGATAGCCGACATAATCTCCTACATCAGCATCATGTCCGTAATGTCGCAGCTGGTCTAATCCATCAGCCTGTTGTAGAAGATACAAAGCCGTAAGGTAAATATCTAAGCAATTGTACTGCATTAACCATTATATACTACCGAAAACAGTAATATTTTGTAAGTGCATACCAATATGGACTGTCGACGTGCTTCAGTAGTATACCATCGTAAGCTATGTTGTTGATACCATATCATGTACTCAGAACGTGTAGTCAGTGGAACAGCAGGAGGAAATCCTTCCAAGTTTATCCGCCTATGTTCTCTGTCATTCCACAACTCTATGTATACTACATTAATCATAGACCAATTTGCTTCAACTCTGCCTGTGCGCTTTTGGCTATGTACCCTATCATAATCTAGTGGTACTGCAGGTATTGGTTGATCACGTCCGAATTATCTCATAGTCCGGTCCGGCTGATGACCCTCTATGATGTTATTCAAAATTAAAGGAACAACCATGGCACCCTCGTCCACAGAAGTGTCATCGTATGGTTGTCAGACCCACTGCCATAATAAGTTCTGAAATTAATTAAGAAGTGATGACATAAAGAATAACAATATCAATTATTGAAATAAAAATATACCTGTTCGTGTGTGGGTGGGACGAGAATCGAATCAAGTATGCTACGAGCGTCTCGTAACGAAACCGCGGGAACGTGTGGACTATCCCACCTGCACATGTTAAAGAAAATTGAGCATGTACAGAAATGAAATCTATAAGTAAAATTAGCTAACAACACGCCTTACCTTTCCCCATATATCTGTGCATCAGAAAGCCCCTTAATGGGAACTGGAAAGAATATGGGAATTCGAGAATACGCCCACAGTGTTATTAACTTCGTCGCCCCAACGATGTATGGAGTGTCGAACTGGGTAGCATTGCACAGACCACGGTACGTGTGTGCCAACACTACAAAACCCCAGCTTAATTGACCTGATTCGTCAAAGTCTCTCAACAACTCCAGGTATCCACAGTCCATCATACGACTGTCCTGGGTCGGTATCAACACTCCACCAATTAGCCTCATAAGGAATGCACGGGCGTACTATTGATTCACCACAGCTGGCTGTCTGGAGAACTTGTTATAAAACTTGTCAGGCACTTCAATATTCTTTTGCAACCATGACAAGGAGATCTTGTGACCCCTAATTATGCGCTCCTCTGGTTTCTTCCCCAGCAGTTCCAAACATAAATCAGCCACAGGTAGGTTCATAGGTGCAATCACCACATCCTCATCAATTTTCAGACCGAGTAAACGATGAACATCCTCCAAAGTAATGGTTGTCTCACCAAATGGTAGCATAAAGGTGTGAGTTTCAGGCCTCCATCTCTCAACTAATGCACTATGGAATTATTTGCTTTAACTTGTAAAAAGGATGATCCAAGAAAACCAGCATCTCGGATGTAATTATGCAAAGCCAAATGTGGAGGCTCCACATCAACATTCCTAGAACGTAGTCTCCTTTCGGTATATTTTCTATTTCTCATGATCTAGATTGCATGACAATAAAATAAATGATGTTCATAACTTGAGTAAAAAAACATAAAACGTATTACGTTGAGGTTTCATGTGCTCTTTACTTACATGGTCATCCGAAAAAAGTGCTGCAGAAATATGGGTAGTCTGGTATGTGAACAGACTTGCGTCATCTGGCCCCACACCAGCAACTTCTCTCTGGAATGCCATCTGCACAAGTACACAACAATTCAGTAGACAATAAACAACTAACACTTATTAAAAATAATTTATAGAATTAACTACATGTGCAAATATTTTTTAAGCCAAATTATACAATTTCTTGTATGAAAAATAACTTACACCATTTTAAACAACTTTTCATATAACATAATAACACCTACTTAATTATTTGACAAATTTATACACCATTTTAAGTTGATAACAAGTTATAAAATTAATGCATTAATTAATTACGAAATAAAATACTAATTAAACAACTAAAACTACCAAGATTAATTTTTTCCAATAACATAATAATACCTACTTAATTATTTGACTAATTTATGCACCATTTTAAGTTAAAAACAAGTTATAAAATTAATGCATTAATTAATTACGAATTAAAATACTAATTAAACAACTAAAACTACCAAGATTAATTTTTTCCTATAACATAATAATACCTACTTAATTATTTTACTAATTTATGCACCATTTTAAGTTAATAACAAGTTATAAAATTAATGCATTAATTAATTACAAATTAAAATACTAAAACTACCAAGATTAATTTTTTCCTATAACATAATAATACCTACTTAATTATTTTACTAATTTATGCACCATTTTAAGTTGATAACAAGTTATAAAATTAATGAATTAATTAATTACGAATTAAAATACTAATTAAACAACTAAAACTACCAAAATTAATTGTTCCTATAACATAATAATACCTACTTAATTATTTTACTAATTTATGCACCATTTAAAGTTGATATTAAGTTATAAAATTAATGAATTAATTAATTACGAATTAAAATACTAATTAAACAACTAAAACTACCAAGATTAATTTTTTCCTATAACATAATAATACCTACTTAATTATTTTACTAATTTATGCACCTTTTTAAGTTAAAAAAAGTTATAAAATTAATGTATTAATTATTTTTGAATTAAAATACTAATTAAACAACAAAAACTACCAAGAATATTTTTTTCCTATAACATAATAATACCTACTTAATTATTTTACTAATTTATGCACCTTTTTAAGTTAAAAACAAGTTATAAAATTAATGTATTAATTAATTTTGAATTAAAATACTAATTAAACAACAAAAACTACCAAGAATATTTTTTTCCTATAACGTAATAATACCTAATTAATTATTTTACTAATTTATGCACCATTTTAAGTTAATAACAAGTTATAAAATTAATGCATTAATTAATTACGAATTAAAATATTAATTAAACAACTAAAACTACCAAGATTAATTTTTTTCCTATAACATAATAATACCTACTTAATTATTTTACTAATTTATGAACCATTTTAAGTTGATAACAAGTTATAAAATTAATGAATTAATTAATTACGAATTAAAATACTAATTAAACAACTAAAACTACCAAGATTAATTTTTCCTATAACATAATAATACCTACTTAATTATTTGACTAATTTATGCACCATTTTAAGTTGATAACAAGTTATAAAATTAATGAATTAATTAATTATGAATTAAAATATTAATTAAACAACTAAAACTACCAAGATTAATTTTTTTTCTATAACATAATAATAACTACTTAATTATTTTACTAATTTATGCACCATTTTAAGTTAATAACAAGTTATAAAATTAATGCATTAATTAATTACGAATTAAAATACTAATTAAACAACTAAAACTACCAAGTTACAAGTATCTAGTATAAAAATGAGGAATTAAAATTAGAGAGCAACATACTAACCTCAAGAATTTTGGATGGGATTAGAAGTAATTAGTGAGATTCCTACACATTAAAATTGATTGCAAAAAATCAGTTAATTAATTTAACAAAACAAATATGCTAAAACCTTAAGATTAGAACAACTTAATAAATACAGAAACTGGAATGTAAATTGCAAAATATGAAACTAACCTCTTTAATTTCAAAAGGGGGAGAGAGTTGTGATTTTGGGTTGAAGCAAATGGGGAGGATGATGAAGATGCATCTGGCGGCTGCGTTTTTATAGGCATTTTGGCTATTATAAACCGCATCGGCTCGATGCGTTTTATTTGCATGTTATGGATAACCTTATCCGGAAATTGCGAGAATCGCGGGAGACGGATGGCCACGATCGCACCAAACGCACGGCCAGGATCGCACCGACGCGCGAGTTGCGGATCGCTCCGTGGTGCAAATAAACCGCATCGGTGTAGTCCATTTTATCGTAAATACACATAATTAACCCATAATTGCATTGTCTTAATGCGGTTTACGACAAGCTGCATTAGCTTAGTGCGGTTTATTCAGCCAGTTTTGGTACATCCGTATTTTTTTTGAAAAAAAGCCAACGCAAGTAATTTTTTTTGACAAATGGTATTTCGGAGAAAATTTTCCACAACTAGTATGTATGTACACATTTCATACCCTAATGAATTGATTACAATAGACTTTTACACAAACACTTGATGACCATCATTTACATCAATACGTCTAACTCTATTACGGTACCAGCAGAACTTAATTTCTGGATCCCCTTCTTCCTTTTCTTTTAACTTCTCTCTTCTTTTTTCTTGTATTTGATCATGATGGAGAATTCGCCTTTTGGATCAGCCTTGAGTGGATCTCATGCTCCAAAAAGATTGCCACCTTTAGATGGAAATAGATGTGTAACGGGTTAACAAGAACCTAGTTCATCATCTCATAAGTGGAAGGACAACTATAGAATATGGAAAGATATGATGCTACCTTCTAAAAAAATGATCTCTATAAACTTGTAGGAGGAGGCTATACATGTCCTTCTGAATGTATGAAGGGTCAATCAAACTGAGATTTTGCTCGCTGAATCCAATAAGATCGCCCAGTAATAACAATTTGATTCAAATTTTAAGTTAGTCTATAGTTGGTCAAATTTTGGGCATTGTGTCAGCAATTATGGCATGAAAAACTTTAAATTAAAGATATATAATGCTTAAACAAATACTCAAATTGACCAACTTCACCTACAACTTGCCTCATTTGAGATGAGAGAGAATATCACTACTTATTACAATAGGGCACTAACCTTGGTTGATTCCCTTCTAATCATTGGCCATACAATGTTTGATAAGGAGTGATAAAGCTACATCCTTAAGTGACTTCCCATAAAATATGGTCCTATGGTCTCAAATGTTTTCATTAAATCATACTCTTGTACCCCTATGCAACAACACAATTTCATGCTCTTCTATGGAGCTTGGATCAAGCACCAACATATGACAACTCCATCTATATTAATGCCACCACAAATAGTGGTAACTTGTCCTACTTTAGAAGAAGGGATTAGTTCCCTGATATTAAACAATATTTCCACCAAAATCAACATTACTTTATAAGCTGGAGTAGTGAATCTGACTCTCAATTTTCAAGGGATGAACCAACAAAGTTATCATGGCAGGGGGTCAATATCAGGAAACCTTGTTTAATGGCCAGGCGAACACCAGAGTTGTTAAGATATTAGGTTGTGTCTGCTGCTAATATCAGTTAAATTAAGACAGTGGTCTTATTACCATTAGAGAATGGGCTGTTAGCAGAATTGTATTTAATAGCAGTCTTGGCTTATGTTTTTTTTATCCCGTTAGTTTTAAGATTGGTGCTCTCTGTTGTATTCTTTCTAAGTCTTCCACTTGCGCGTTTTTCCTTCTCTATAAGCCTTCCACTTGGGTGATATAGGTGCAATAAAGAAGTTCTTCTTTTCTTCACTATCTTCGTTCTCTCTATCTTCTTGTTTTCTTGCGGTGAGTTCAATCTACCGGATTTGCAAGATAATTTCATGGTATCAGAGCAGGGAAGTTCTCCCCCTCTCTCCTGGTAATTCTTGCGCGCCTTAACCCACCAAGATGTCTGGGATGGACGACGGAAAGAATGAAGGCAAGAAGAGCGATGAGCTCGTCGAAGAACCAGAGGACGACGGGTCGAAGGACGACAACACAATTTCGGCGGGAGATCCTCTATATCTTAGCAATGGAGATCAACCGGGAGTACCGATTGCCAGCAAATTCACTGGAACTGTTTTCCGACATGGAAACAGCACGTCGACATTGCCCTAGGGCCAAGAACAAGACGGGTCTGCTAGACGGCACGCTCACTCGACCCACAGGACCGCCGTCGAAAATCCAAGCTTGGGATCGATGCAATAAAATGGTCATGTCGTGGATTCTTTGCAGTCTAGACAAAACGATTGCCGACACCATTATATTTCGAACAACGGCGGCTCGCATGTGGAAGGATTTGTGCACTCGTTACGGCCACAGCGACACCACGAGAATCTATCAATTGGAGCAACAACTCAGCTGGGTGACGCAAGGAAACAACACCATTAGCCAATATTTCAACCAAATTCAAGGGATTTGGGATGAGATCGACTCTACGGAAGTCATTCCTGTCTGTAGTTGCGAAGCGGCAGATTTGTTCAAGGATTACATTCGGCAGTGAAGAGTCATCAAATTCTTGATGGGCCTCAATGAGAGATATGCCGTGGTACGGGGCAACATCCTAATGATCAATCCGCTACCAGACATGGAGAAAGTCTTTGCGTTGCTGATTCAAGAAGAACGACAAAAAGACATTACCGCATCTGGTGGTTCTTCGACACAAGCTGACGGGTCTTCCATGTCTTTCGCCGTTGACCCAGCGTGACGGCAGAACCTTAGGAACCAGATGCCAGGACCAGCAAGGCGTAACCAGACGGTTAGCACTTATTGCGGGAAGGCTGGGCACAACAAAGACAAATGCTATCAGAAGCATGGTTATCTCCAAGGATGGCGAACCACCAAACCAAGAAGACCTATAGCTAGTAATTTTGCGGTTGAAGGAAAGCAAGCTGATGCAGAGCAAGATCCGTTTGGAGGAAAGCTGTCGAAGGAGCAGATTTCTTAGCTTCTCGCGTACATTAGCCGATCTCAGGCGGCCACAAATGACACGGCGCCACCGCAAGAAGAGGAACTGAAATGTGGTTTTGTCGGTAACCCTCCTAAACCCTACTCTTACCCTAAAATTCGAACATCTGATGATAATAATAGAACTCAAAATATGAGCTTGAATTTGAATGCTAATCAACATGGTTTTCTGGATAAATCCACCTGGATTCTTGATTCCGGGGAGACTGATCACATGTGTTGCGATTATCCTTGTTTAGTCACTATTGTATTCTTGATCAAGCTCATAGGATTGGGATGCCTGATGGACATCCCCAGTATGTTAGAATAATAGGGATGGTCAGAGTAAATTTGTTAATTATCTTGAATAATGTCCTCTTTGTCCCAAGATTTAAATTTAATCTCATAGCTATTAGCAAACTGACCAATGATATGTCTGGAAAGGTGTGTTTTAATTCTGGTTATTGTGTATATCAGGCCTATAGATTGAAGAATGAGGTGCAAATCGGTTTCCTTAACAAGGGTCTATATGTCCTTGATAATCACTGTGACAGAAGAGGAATAGCCAGCAGTTTAGTCAACAAGGCTTACTCTGTAAATGTAGGAAGAAGTCTAGATCCCAGTTTTGATGCTAATGACTTGTGTTCTCTTTGGCATTTTAGATTAGGGCACCTACCCAAGAAGAAATTAGTAGACCTAGATCTTATAAAGGGAGAGGGGGCAAATCATTTCATTTGTGAACATTGTCATAGGGCCAAGGGCCACAGATTACCATTTGGAAACAACAATAAAAGATCTGAGGAAGTTTTTGACTTGATACACGTGGACTTGTGGGGTCCCTATTCTCAAAAATCGTATGATGGATTTCAGTATATTCTCACCATAGTTGATGATAAAAGTAGGGCAACTTGGGTCCACTTATGTATGAATAAGTCTGAATCATTTCAGATTATAGCTGAGTTTCTAGAAATGACCGAAAGATAGTTTAACAAGAAGGTCAAATACATCAGATCTGATAATGCATATGAACTTGGGAGTTCTAGATTTGGGATAGAATTTTTGAAAAAGAAGGGTATAAAACACCAAACATCTTGTCCTCACACTCCACAACAAAATGGTGTTGTGAAGCGAAAACATAGGCATATAATTGAGACAGCAAGGGCCTTAATGTTTCATTCAGGTTTACCCAAGAAATTTTGGACTGAAAGTGTTTTGACTGCAACCTTTTTAATAAACAGAACGCCTCTTTCTTCCCTGGGGGGGGGGGGGGGTCAAACTCCATTCGAAATTTTCTTTGGAAACAAACCAGATTACAGTTATTTAAGGTGTTCGGATGCTTGTGTTTTGCTAAAATTAATTCCAATCAGTATGACAAATTCTCTTCTAGATGTGTCAAGGGCATTCTTCTAGGCTACTCTCCTAATAAGAAGGGATGCAAGATATATGATTTGGATAACGAAAGAGTCATTCATAACAGAGATGTATTTCATGAAAGTGTTTACCCTTTCAAGAATTCTGAACAGAGTTAGAATATAGATCATAGCAGAAAAACAGATATGGTTCCCACTGCTAATTTTGAGAATGATGATGTATTGACTGTACCTGTTGAGTTTTTTGAGGAAGAATTGCAGGAAACAGGTACAGACCCTCCAATTCAAATGGAAACCCAGACAAATGACAACGAGCAGAACATCCAGGAAGCAACAGAGAATCAAGGTGAGGGAATACAACCTTCAGAACAGATCCATCAGAGACGCTCACAAAAGGAAAGCCACGGACCTGCTTATCTAGAGGAGTATGAAGTTGGCCACGTCTCGAAGGACACAAAAGGGAAGTTCCCTCTTGATTATTTTTCGAGTATACTATCTGATCGAATAAGTGTTGCTGCTAACATGACAGTAGACCAGAATTACAAGTGTTTAAATGATTTTGATCTGATTTCTATTAATGATAGTGATAGTTTAATTTCATCCTTGTGTCCTCTGAAAACGATCTGTCTATCTAGGAATAATGAGGGAGAGATTAGGGAAGTTGAGCCCAGCTGTTATGAACAGGCAGTAAAGGAAGCTAAATGGAGAGATGCTATGAGAGAGGAGTTTAAGGCCTTAGATAAGAATCAGACATGGGTTTTAGTTGATTTACCGAGAGGTAAGAGACCTGTGAAATGCAAGTGGGTATACAAATGTAAATACAAAGCTGATGGAAGTCTAGAGAGGTGTAAGGCCAGGTTAGTGGCAAAAGGTTTTACACAGAAACATGGCATAGGCTATCAGGAAACATTCTCACCGGTTGTCAAGTTCACCACTATAAGAGCCTTGGTAATCATTGATGTTAAGAAAAATTGGATAGTTAGCCAGCTAGATGTGAACAATGCATTTCTGCATGGTGAGTTAGAGGAAGAGGTCTATATGGAGGTGCGTGAGGGTTATAATGTGCATGATACTAATAAAGTTTTCTTGCTGAAAAAGTCACTTTATGGTCTGAAGCAAGCTTCGAGACAATGGCATCAAAAACTAGCAGCTTTCTCAAAGGTCTAGGTTTCACACAGTCTATGAATGATTATTCTCTTTTTACTAATAAATGCAATGATGGGGTTTGTTTCCTTGTGGTTTATGTTGATGATGTGCTTTTAACTGGTGATAATCTCCCTCTGATAAAGAAGGTTAAAGAAAGTCTAAACAACAGATTTCAGATCAAGGACTTAGGAAATCTATCGTTTTTCCTTGGAATGAATTTTCTTTACACATCACAGGGAATAGTTCTAACCCAGAGAAACTATGCAGAGAGTCTTGTTAAAGAATTTGGCTGTTTTAACAAAAATAGGTCGGCTTTGGCCCTCTGGAATTAAATAAGAAGTTGTACAGAAATCAAGGAAAACCTTTAGAGGACTCTTCTGTTTATAGGAGATTGGTAGGAAGGTTGAGCTATTTGTCACATAGTCGACCAGACCTTTGCTTTTCAATTCAGGTCTTGAGCCAATCGAAAGGCCAACTGATATACACTTTGATGCAGCCTTACACACTGTTAGTTATGTTTCAGGCACTTTAAACTATGGATTGTTGTTCAACCGGAAAGACAATTTTTATCTTGTTGCGTTTTGCGATGCGGACTGGGCAAGCTGTCCAAACACTCGAAGGTTTGTAAGTGGATATTTCATTCAGCTGGGAGACAGTCCACTGTCCTGGAAATCGAAGAAGCAGACCATAGTCGCATTATCATCGGCAGAGTCTGAATACCGCTCCATGAGGCAGGTGACTGCAGAGATAGCCTGGTTGACAAGGCTGCTGTTCGAGCTTGGGATAGAAGAAATCAAACCATCCCGATCAGATCTGATAGCCAGTCAACAATATATATTGCTAGGAATCCAGTATTACACGAGCGCACCAAACATGTGGAGTTGGATATACATTATGTGAGACAGCAAATACAGGAAAGGTTGATCTGTCTACAATTTACACCTTCCAACTCGCAGCTCGCAGACTTCTTAACCAAGGTTTTGCAAGGAATAAGTTATCCAGAAATTTTGCAGCAGCTAGGTGTTACAGATTCCAGCTTGGGCTGTACAGTTTCAAACCATACATGAAATGTATGTTTTGAGGGGGCATGTTAAGATATTAGGCTGTGTCTGCTACTAATATCAGTTAAATTAAGACAATGGTCTTATTACCGTTAGAGAATGGGCTGTTAGCAGAATTGTATTTAATAGCAGTCTTGGCTTATGTTTTGTTTTATCCCGTTAGTTTTAAGATTGGTGCTCTCTGTTGTATTCTTTCTAACCCTTCCACTTGTGCGTTTTTCCTTCTCTGTAAGCCTTCCACTTGGGTAAGATAAGTGCAATAAAGAAGTTCTTCTTTTCTTCAGTATCTTCGTTCTCTCTGTCTTCTTGTTTTCTTGCGGTGAGTTCAATCTACCGGATTTGCAAGATAATTTCAAGAGTTCAGTGTCAAATTTGCGATACGAGGGGCCATGAGGCCAAGAGTTTAAATCATCGTTTTAACCAATTCTATCAACCTAAGCACCCTTCTTTTATAATGCTACAAGAACTAGCTTTTCTGCCTAGCTGTTAGACGTAGCAGCTGCCCTCCATTTCTCAGGAGATTTTTCCAGACTCAATATATGTGTCGTTGACAATTAAGGAATAAATATTGTCGCCAAGGGGATGGTTCATCAGCTCCCATTCATTCTTCACCAGGGCACTAGTTCATTCCATTCCGATAGATGTTGAGAATGCAAATTATCACAAATCTTTCATTATCATTACAAGATAGTGGCCAATCACACAGATAGATGTTGACAATGCTCTTTTACATTATAAGTTGGAGGAACATGTTTTAATTAAGTGACCAAGTGGTTTTGCTAATCCTACATACACTAATCAGGTTTACAGACTGAGAAAGGCTCTTTTATGGCCTAAAGCAATCATCTAGAGCGCAGTTTACTAGATCAAGTGTGTTGTTAATCCAAATCGAGTTTAGATCTTCTTCCTTATACCCATCTCTGTTCATTACAACCATGGTGATGAATTTGTCTATATTCTGGTTTATGCTGATCATATTCTCATTATAAGTTCTACCTCTGTTCACCTAAAACAACTTATATGTGCAATTTCCATATAATTTCCAATTAAATATTTGGGGACCACTTAGACATTTTCTGTGTTTCTTTTACTAGTGATGCTTGAAGTCTTACTCTATCTCAATAACATTATGTTCTTGACCTAAGCTCAACTTTCCAGTGCAAATCCTACTTATACACGAATGACATATAGCTAGTACCACATCACCCCCTAACTGATGACCCAATTCAATTTTGATGCATCTGACGTCCACCAAAATTAAATTTGTGTGGTTAATTTAATGATGGTTGTACACCATCACCATCACACAACACAGAATCATATAGTATTATTAGGAATTTATGGGTATAATCCAGAATCCAACACACCCAAAGATAAAAAATGTAAATAAAGTAAGACTCAAAATTTACAAGGAAAACCCCTCCAACTCAAGGTAAAAACCTCGAGATCACAATATGATCCAAACTTCCACTATAATATTGTTAAAGTATAAAAGAGACACTCAATCCTCACCAACTTTCTAACTTCAGCCCGAAGCGAGTTCATAACTTGGTGTAAAATACTACAACTTCTCTTTTCTCACACTCACAAAAATACAAACCTTAGAAATTTATCACCCAACTCTCTCAAAACTAGATCTGTTGTTGGATGATCAGAACTAACCAAATATGTCACATATATATAAAGGATAAGACAAACCGTTTCGAAAATTCAAAAGACATGTCTCTTTGCATCCTCCATAACATCTTTCTGTTTACTCTCACACAGAACTTCAACAGTTTAATTAAAATTCAAACATAATTAAACAACCAATATTCAAGCCACATCAGGGTGAGATCGGACGGTAAGATTTACGTCATTTGAAGAAACAAAACATCAGCATACACACTTTCTAAATAATGAATGTTACTGGACATACAAATCTCTATCTAGGGATTGTTATTGAATAAAAGATAAGATGGAGGGGATGAACAATAACAATTGAGAAGAAAAAAAAAACTAACTGGTTCTTCATCTTCGTCCTCTCTTATAGTCTAGTAGTGAAAAACTGAAGAACTCTATATATACTGGGCCGGAGTTATATCGTCTTTTTTCATTTAAAGACTAGTAATTTCTCCGGTTTAAACGCAATGTGTTAGTTCGTTCTAATAAGGTAGGTAGTGACCCGCTTCAAGTAACTCACTCAGTCTCAGTAGTCAGTAGTAGTAGTGGTTCTCCTTCTCCCTTTCCCTTCCTTGAGTAATTTCTTGGTTGGGTGTGTGGGTTCAGCTGCTGGTGGTGTTGAATTTCTGGTCAGTAGTGCTTGACGAACCCTGTACAGTGCAACAAATCAGGCGTAATAACTTTATAAGTCGTTTATCTATCAAAAAGCTGCAACCGGGCTGGCCGGACCGGACCCGGTATAAATAATTTATTTATGATGAGATTTTGGATTTATACGGCCAGGCCAGGTTGTGGTTGTTGTAAGTTGTAACTTGCTTTTTGAAGCGGGCAAGAAATTGGACTGGAGAGGAGGCCCATTCTTTTGCATCGGGTTTATTTGATCAACTAGTTTATTGTCTCTGTATGTCACATACATCAATTGTCATATCAACTATTTTTCTCTTCTACTTTTTCTAACTTTCAGCTGACAACTGACATCAGCTAGATTATCAGCCAAGAATGAGGCCTGTAAACCATCAATCATATTGTGGTGGGTGGGGGTGGAGAGAGACTGGGACTGGGGTTGGAGAGAGTGGGATAGCAACAAACAAAATACTACCCAGAAAGACGACCCAGAAAAAAAAAACAAAGTGTTTTGGATGAATTAATGATGAACAACAAGTTGTGAAGGAAAGTGAGATTAGATATGTTTTACCCCAATCTGAGTGACGAAGTTACAGACAGCACATTTAACAGACCTAGCACCATACTGATACATAAGAAGCATCCTGCAATTCCCACAGTTGACATGCGCCACTTGATTTGCTGCATGTACTCAAAACAATTAAATTTCATTCAATCTGATTACCCAGTTAATGAATTGATTGAATAGGTCGAATCTAACTAACCTTCAAGTGCTAGATTGATGGTATGACAGCATGAACATTTCACACTAGTTGCACCTCGTATATACATAAGAAGTGTATGACAACCACCACAAACAAGCTGTGCCATCTCTGTACCTGGTGGTGGTACCGTTGTGACTGCATTACAAATTGCACAGCAGACGGAGGTTGCTCCGGAAGGGTAAAGTAGTAAATTCCGACAACCAGAACAAACTAGTTGAGACTGTGCTGCTCCTCCACCTGTATCGTTATTTTAATTTTGTTGAAATGATATGGACGAATTGAATTGAACTAACATGAAACAGAGTAAAGGGTGTCTGTCTGTCTGTCTCTGTCTTACCGTTAGCTGCTGCTGGTGGTGGTTGTGGTGGTGTGAAAGGGATGGAAGGAGGTGGAGTTGGATATGGAGCAAGGGGAACTGGCGACATGGGTAATCCGTGAAGAAGCACGGTCGTCGATCACTTCTTCTTTAGAGGACAAGGTAGGTAATCTCTATATCAATTCTTTTAATTTCCTTATCTGTGTAAGAGTGACTTGGTAGACGAAGATGAATGTCAGAAACAGCAGAGGATATACTAACAACTAATCACCAAGTGGGTTAAAGCGAAAGAGGCAGAGTAGTAATGTGGTGGAGGAAAGGATACTCGGGCCAAACAAATGCCCAGCCCAGTTGGGTGTAAATTTAATTAAGCTGATTTGGAGGAACCAACCAACCAACCTAGAGTGATGAATTCATAGAAAAAGGGGGATAGAAGAAAGACACCAACGGCCAACCCCAATTCAATTCATACTTGTAATAAAAGCAGCTACGGAATCAGAGCACCTCTCACTACCAGTTTACCTATTTTCTCTTTCTCCGTTTAGTAGTAGTAATATAGATGATAAGATGTGGTGGTTACCAGCTCTCTCGTTTCTTACTTTCCATGTTTCCTCTTCCCTTGCTCTGCACTTTCTTTCTTTCCCTCTCTGTTCCTGCAGCTGATGTGGTGATGATGATGGTTTATATCATTGAGGGGTCCCTTCTCTTCATACTACCATCTGACACACACAGAACAAGAAGAGAAACACAGCACAAGCACATATACACATAAACGTTGTATATTATTTTTATTTTGGGTGCCGTCGGTTTTGTACATGAGCCTGTCCGCCACACGATCCTCGTTTTATTAATTCCCTTCCTTCCTTCCTTCCGTCTTATGACGGTTTCTCTACCTCATTTCCTCTCGCCTTTAGAATAGGCACAAAAAGTCATCAAATGGTCCAGCAGCTAGACTAGACATAACGTCAAATCGAGGCCGTACCACCATCATGCCCATACTCTACTACTTATAACCAAATAACAATTAAAACCATATCATTTTTTTTCCTTTTACATAGGTTCCGTTGCAGGTACTACTACATTTATGATAAATGTGTAATAAAGATGTCTCTGGGTTTTTTTAGAGGGTCACTACGCTCAGTCGGGTTTTCACTTCGCTCAGTCGGAAAAAGACTATTTTGCCCCTACTACAATAATTTTCAAATATTTCTATATTTACCCACAATTTATGATATATTACAAGGTGACCCCAAATTTCATTATATAAAGGAATTGAATATGATATGAAATCATATTCAAATTCAGAAATTCTAAAGTTAGAGAGATAAAGAGAGGAAATGGTTTCTTTCGGAAGTTTGAAGAAAAAACTGTTCGGTAAGAGTAAAAAAGATGGAGGAAATGCTGAAGGTGGTGTTCCAGAAATACAAGACGAGTATGCAGATGATGTTAGGAGCGAAGAGTACTCACGAGGAGCTCATTCTGAGGTATTTTCTGTTGTTATTTTAGCAATTTATGTATAAAAGTAGCTAGAATATATACAAAACTGAACGAAAAAAGCAAGGAAAAAACGCCGTGCCCACCCCGGAAATGGCGCGCCTGCGCCGTCTCTTTCTCGCGCGCGCCTGCGCGCACCCAGGCTTAGCCGCGCCCGCGCCCACCCCTGCTCACCCCCCCCCGCGCCCACGCTGGCCACCTCGCGCCCGCGCCCACCCTGATCAACGCGCGCCTGCGCGCATCCCTTGATGCGGACGCCGGCGCCGGCGTCTTTAGGTCGGCGCCTGCGCCGGTGCCCGTTTTTCAAATCGCTGTATCTTCTTTTTTGCTCGTTTTTCGATCCGTTTGCGCCGTTGCGTTTGTCTTTTCATGTACTTTACGATGATATACTTTGTGATTATTTTGATGGCTTATGTGTGATTTATTCTAAAGTACGTAGTATTAGGGTTTACGAGTAGCACTTGATGAATAACGACGTTTTTCTGCTTAGGGTGATAACGATGATGAATTCGAGGATGCGAACGTAGACACAAGTCATGTATTTAATAGTAGCCTAATCTTTGGCGATGCAGAGGAGGCGGTTGGTTATGCGTTTCGCACCGGAGAGGCTAATAATATTTATCTAATCAGACAGACTAAGCGAGACGACGGTGAAGTAATACTAACGTGTGAGAGGTACGGCAAGCATAGGCCACGGGTTAGCACAGGAGAATCGTCATCGTCGAGTCAAAGGCCACGGCGTGCCACGAAGAAATGCAACTGCCCTTTCCGCCTAAGCATCAGGGGTGGGGTTCAGACGGGCTGGTCTGTCTTGGTAATGGTCCCGACGCACAACCACGCGTTAGCGAGGAACCCACAATCTCACTTCGTCCGGCCTCGCTTTAGCGTCGACGAAAGGGCAAGCATGAAAAGTTTGTACAGGAGTGGTGTTGCGCCTAGGCAGATGTGGGCCCATTTACATGACAAGAACCCTGAAAGTACTGCAGACAAGACATCGATTCATAACCTAGTTTCGAAATTCAGAAAAGAAGATCGTGGCGGACGTACAGATGTAGCGTCCTTCATGCACTCGCTAGATGAACGTAATTATAGTTGGTGGTCCGAGAAAGATGCAAGTAAGTGTCGGCACATCTGTTCAGTGTTGGTTTATTTGTCTGTTAATCACTTTAAATGTTAGTTCTAATTAAATGTCCATTTTGCAGGGAATCCATCTAGGCTGGGTCTTGTCTTGTTTGCGCACCCTTTTTCGCTGACGCTCGTTAAGATGTTTCCTTATGTAGTGCTCATTGATAGCACTTACAAGACGAACATGTACAAGGTGCCTCTAGTGGAGTTCGTCGGAGTCACGTCGTGCGGCAAGAACTTCTGCATAGCGTTCTGTTTTGCGGTCAGAGAGGATGAGTCTGCATACACGTGGATGCTTAATCAGCTGACGAAGGTGTTGATCTATCCTCCAAATGTGTTTGTCACTGACAATGAAAAGGCGCTAGTGAAAGCACTTTCAGTGGTATATCCTTCTGTACCACATCTTCTATGTCGTTGGCATATATGCAAGAATGTGGCTGCCAATGCGCTTAAGATAATGCATATTGACCGTGACAGAGTCAATTTAGTAGTGCATCGGTGGAAGCGACTAGTTTACGCCTCAACTATTGCGAAGTACGATGAACAGTACGGGAAATTAGTACACTCCTACGGCGCCAACAATCCTTTCGTTGTGTACTTGAACAACACATGGCTATGTCAGCGTGAGAAATTTTGTGAGGTATGGGTTAAGAGATTCAGGCATTTCGGCAACACATCTACCAACAGGTTAGCTTAACTTTAATTGTCAACATGTTCTGTTGTTTGTATTGGTATGTTTCCCATTTATCTGATACTAATTGACTTCCAATGTGTAGGGCGGAGAGCGCCCACTCAGCTCTAAAGTGTTGGCTTCATACATCCACCGGATCTCTAGACACATGCTTCGACAGCATACATAGATTCGTCGAAGGGCAACATTTTCACATTAAACAAGACTTCGAGTTCTCCATTGACAGAAGGGTTTCGGAAGACCAGCAAGTCCCATTTTTATTTCTGGTCAATCAAGTGAGCCTCAAATGTTTGGAAATACTCCAGGATCAGCTGAGAAGCGGGAGGTGCGATATTGACCACACAACATCGTACGAAGATGTTTGTGCGTTTACTTCGACCATGGGATTACCGTGCGCGTTTCGTATGTTTCAGTACATTCAAGCCGGTCTGAATATACCAGTTGAAGAAGTGCATATCTTCTGGCGAACACTCAGATACGACGCACAACAAGAATTTGAAGCACAACGCCAAACATACGATGAGTCGTATAGCACAGAGGAACAACTCTCATGTGTAGGTTTATGGTATGATGATCTGTCTCAGCGGTATGATCCTACGACGATTGAACAAGCGTTCAACGCGTGGAAGCCAATATGGGAGCCCGAGGATGATCACACTGGTTTACAGCCACCAGAGGTGAAGGTGCCTAAGGGAAGGCCCACTACCAAAAAAAGAAGAGGCCAAACACTAGGGACAAGTCCGAGCACGAGCATTTAGGTCTTGGAAACCGTGGTCCGCCCCTACGACGTTCGCAGTCTCAGCGACGCTCGACAGCACCCCAAAGTACAAGTGATCATGGGCCGTCAATGCAACACAGTCAATCACAGCGTTGGTCATCTGAGCGAATGAGTCAAACTGGAGAAGGACCGACAATGCAACACAATCCACCTCAACAACATGCACCATATCCGACATACTGGAGCCCCTGGAAATACTCGTCGTATTGGACTGACCTCGATCCGCAATTAGGTAATTATATTATAGGTTACAGGGAGATAGTGGGTGATGGAAACTGTGGGTTTCGA
The DNA here is from genome assembly GCA_023374045.1 of Limonium bicolor. NCBI lineage: Eukaryota > Viridiplantae > Streptophyta > Magnoliopsida > Caryophyllales > Plumbaginaceae > Limonium > Limonium bicolor. Next base: position 222,284,747 of record CM041779.1, read on the forward strand.
GCCATTGCTGATGCCGTGTACAACGATGAAAGCCTATGGAAACAGGTTAGACGTGCATGCTTGGATGAGCTGGAGGATAGAAGAGATTGGTGGTTAAATAAAGTTGAACGAGTTTGGTACGATAGACAGTACCATCGACTGAATTGGTTTGCAACACATTTGCACCATCACAATACTGGATTGAAATTCTAGATATTGGTGTCATCTTGTGCACTGTATACCACATTGCGCTTATCAGTTTTTCAAAAGGATACGATGGTAAGGCTACTGGGTTGGTCGCACTGCCGCTACGTGATGATCGGGGGTTAGGTCGTCCAACAGCAGAGGTCACTCTTGCATGTGTCGCTGAGCAGTCTCATTTCATTAGACTCCAAACAGTCGAAAATTGTCCAGTCCCAATCTTGAATCCGATGTGGCGACGTTGGCATGAGCCCTCAGTTACAGCTTATATTGATCCGTACTTACCGCGCAATGCAGAGTGGTACAGATTGTTTCCCCCAATTGGTGAACCAGGACGCTTGATTATAGAAGATTAGAATTTGTAAAATTTTGTTGAATTCTTTGTATGCCATTAGTATATTCAAGAAGCATTGTGATGTTTTGCAAGATTAATGTATTGAAGAAGGACATTGAAAATTTTGAGTGTTTTAGTGTCTCATGTTGATACAGTGGATTATACTTTATCTAATAAAAGCAAATTCATCGTAGATACAATGCGTTCTAACACTACTGCTGTTAGCGACTCAACGTCCTACAAAGAATTTAGACCACCCAGATTGGCATTGATCTTAAGAAGCACATATGACACCTAATTTACCAAAAAAAAAGTTGTACAATATTTCATCTGTTGCTAATGATCGAATTTTGGCCCATCTGTGTTTCTAACCGCTGGACAAGATGCTGATCCTTACTTGGTCAACCAAGGGTAACTTTTCAAGTATACCTTCGATCACAACATCAGCAAGGTTACTGGTAATGAATGCTTTTTGGCCATCAGTAATCGTAGGTTGAATACCATACTAATAGTGAATACGTATAGTGACTTCATGTTGAGTGGATGCTTTTATCCCGTTAGTGAACAACTTTGTGATGTTTTGCAAGATTAATGTATTGAAGAAGGACATTGAAAATTTTGAGTGTTTTAGTGTCTCATGTTGATACAGTGGATTATACTTTATCTAATAAAAGCAAATTCATCGTAGATACAATGCGTTCTAACACTACTGCTGTTAGCGACTCAACGTCCTACAAAGAATTTAGACCACCCAGATTGGCATTGATCTTAAGAAGCACATATGACACCTAATTTACCAAAAAAAAAGTTGTACAATATTTCATCTGTTGCTAATGATCGAATTTTGGCCCATCTGTGTTTCTAACCGCTGGACAAGATGCTGAAAAAAATGTTTTTTTTACTAATTAATTGTACACATATTTGAAACATATTTTTAAGACTTCAAAAGCGATTATATTTTAGAGTTTCATTTTCAATCAACATTGTTCACACATCATTTCTCATAATGTTACAACTTATTCCACACACATCATTTTAAACCTTTAAACAAAAAACGGTTGTGATGACTACTAGTACATGAAAGCCAAATATGGATGCACTGATCAAGCGGGAGGAGGTCGTCTCCTCGTACTAGCCCTGTACCGTGAATTGTGTTCCCTACGGTCCGCCTCAGCCCTGCTTCGTATTACATCTAGGTCTTCGAAGTCTGAATCATCTTCATACTTCACAAGAATCCTAACTCTTTCCATTATTTCTCCAAGGTCTAAGAAGTTCTGCAACATCATGCATACGTCCGCATCGGTTAGTAAATCGACGATAGAGTCGTTGTACAGATCTTGGTCCATCCTAAGGTAGACAATGGAAAAGACGTTGAGTTGCTGATTATCAAAATGTGATCTGACAATTTGATTTAATGAAGCTGTTAGGTGGTTAACACTTCTCGGAGTTCTAATTTCTGTATTGATCACTGCCCATCCCGGAGCACGTTGGAACCGTGCCCCGTATTCATTGAGTGCGGTGTAATGGTTCACGTGAATTGCAAAGGGAATTGACATCCTAATGACATAAACAAGAATGAATTATTTAAAAATGAAATAAACATAAATTAAAATTACAATAACCACATCAGTTTAAGCATCAATACAGAATGTTCAAAAACAACATAAACTAATAACTCTACTAATATCCAAACCCACCACCACTATACCCACCCCTACCATACTCACCACCACCATACCCACCCGCCCCAGAACCACTACCAGCATGTCGTCCCCTGCCATCACCACGCCCACCCCTCCCATCACCATGTCCTCCCCTCCCATCACCCGGTCCCCTCGCATCATCACACCGCGCCCACCATCACCCCCACCACGACGCGCCTGCTCCATGTGCCTACGGTACATACCCTCCCCTCTAGGCCTAAGGCCTCTGGTGCGATGCCCCGCGATGTACCACTCCATGCCAGCACGAGGCTGGTTAGGGTTCCTGTGACGTGTGGCCGAATCAGGGGTGGTCGGGACATTAAGCCGGCAGTACTCAAAGGCCATCTCCAGCGTATCAGCCGCCCAGGCGGGGAAGCCGGTGGGCCAGCCCGGGTTGTTCTCCGGGGCTCTCATGATAAGCGGCGCTGTCTCATCCCAATACTGCAGTAAGATAAATGTGAAGTTAGTATTTAAAAACAATTACAAACAAAAAAAATTAACAAGACTAAGTATTTACCTGGAGCTGATCCTCTCGTCGTGTACTGGGGCCACCGTCCGCTCCCAGGGGACGCACCTGAACATGAGAAACGCGCTGGAACCACCGGATGTAATCCGGGGCCACGGCCCATGGCATATCCGCACGTGCCAGAGGAAACCTCCACCTGCTGGGCCCTGTCGTGTTGTCCCACACGGCTGTCCCGTAGTCGTACGAAGCAAGGTACGTCTTCCCATGTCTGGGACGATAATGGCTGTCGGGTCTGATAGGCTGAGGGGGGATAGTCTGCATGTATCCAAACTGGCGCAGACACCGCTCGGGCATATACGGCTCAGCAATATCCAAGAACTGTATGGTGCCATAATACCGGGAGCGCGCCTGTGATACGAGGGCACCCTCTGCCTCAAATGGCAGCCAAACAACCTACGTTTCATTTAATGGAAAACAATTAACAACTTAAATGAGAAACAATGTTTGACGATACGTTAACCGTCAACTTTTAATTACTACAATCGCTAAGCAACTCGTACCTCAGTAGAGGACATCATGTCCAGCCGTCCCCTCACGAAACGTAGCCTCTCATCGTCCATCAAATTCCTCGTGTAACGAGGCCACCTCGCCGCCGCCGGGGAGCAACCATCCCAGTCTGAAAGGGGCTCCGGTCTGAACATGGGGAAGTACTCATAGATCCAGCACTGCGGTGATCATCCGAAAACATTAGCCAACATAGTCAATCAACAAGTTTACAATACTTAACTCGTGAGCTCACAATCAAGTTCTCACCTGAAACAACGTCAGGCAACCAGCCAGCTGACGTGTATCCGCCCGGGAAGCGATGCCGAGCTGTCGGTACAGGTATGCCAGTGTCCCGGTCCCCCACGCATACAAGTGGACCCTACTAGGGTCACGGATCGGCCAGTAGGACGAGGGCATAACACGATCCCCGCCCTTGTCGATGATCAATGAGTGGGACACCAGCCACCAGAGGTACGCCGTCGTCTACTGAAGTGTGTACAGTATGGACCGCCACAAGTATCATGAAGAGCTCGGTAACGTACCTGGCTCTTCTCCAGGAACCTACAGTCTATCAGCTCCTGCTGGTCCGCCGCGGCAAACAGCCGTAGGAAGTGGGGGATGAGAACATGTAATGGTGGGGCCGCTATGCCGACCCGGGCGCCATCCTCGGGCTGGTATGAAATCGCCATGCCAGTGATGGGGATACCCAAAATGTGGTAGACGTCGTGGAGAGTAATAGTCATCTCTCCGAATGGCATGTGAAAGGAGTTCGTGTCAGGCTGCCATCTCTCCACGAACGCTGAGAGGAGCGCGAGGTCAAAACAACCATGCGCTATGTCGACAAGATGCGCAAGTCCGCTATCCTCGACCGCTGCTAGACTCTGGGTGCCTCAATGTACTCGGAGTCCACGCCTCCAAATACTTCGTCTTAGGCTTGAAGCTAAGACATCCCTTCTCCTGTTGAATATTTATGATTGAGTTCACACTATATTAACCATTTCCTAAACAATCTTAAATTTTATGGAATCTATTACCAGACGGAAACATACCACTCCTCGCCACACGTCAAGCGCGACGTGACCACCGAAACTCGGATCAAACTCGTATCCTGAGGGCCTCCGGGCACTGGAGTCTGCCCAAGCAACCAAGCATCAGCAGGCCATCTGCGCCACCCCCTCTACCGGACCATGTACTGGGGACCGGCGACGACGGCGCACCCGTGTGGCCACCTCAGCAACCGGCTTATCTATGTCCTCGTCATCAGCGTCAGCCTCGTGATGACGTGCGTCTCCGGCCCCACTCTGTCCAGGAGTAGGCCAATCAGGACTATCAGACCTCACGACCAGCGTCCCATCGCCGATCAATGAGTCCAGATCCACACTATGCATCTGGTCCACCTCCTGCTCCTCCTCCTGCTCCTGCTGCTCTTCCTCCTCCTCCTCCCCCTGCTCCAGCTCAAACTCCGCCCGCATCCTCTCCTCACGGGCTCGTAGAAACTCAATCTCCCTACGCTTCCTGGACGAAGCTGTAGCGTACTGTGTACACCTCCTCTCTGCAGCAGCAGCATCAGGCCCGCTCACACGAGGTGTGATGAACTCTCGCCTCGGTCAGAAATCGACTTACCCTTACCCAGACCGAACCTACCTAGCAAACCCTTGCCCTTTCCTCCCGCCATCTGTTGTTTACCGTAGAATTTAGTCATACTTTTTTACAATTAGTCAAGACCGGTCGAGGTTAGTCAATACCGGTCATACATGCATCTCAGTAGTTCAACGTCAAAAACAAATTCATACAAATCCTGGAACTGATTAAAACACGCATAATAGAGGTATACAATGTATGACCGCCCTAAGCAGAAAAACGTCGTTACTCACGAAGTGCTACTCGTAAACCTTAATATTACGTACTTTAGAATAAATCACACATAACGCATGAAAATAATCAACAAAGTATATCATCGTAAAAACACGAAGAGACAAACGCAACGGCGCAAACGGTTCGAAAAACGGAGCAATAACGAAGAAAATACAGCGGTTTGAAAAACAGGCGCCGGTGTCCTCTCTTTCTCCCGCGCGCCCGCGCGCTCCACCTCATCCGGGCGCCAGTGCCCCGTCTTCATCCACCGCGCCAGCGCGCTCTCCGGCAACCCGGCGCCTGCGCCCCGCCTTCTTCCACCGCGCCTGCGCGCCCTCACCGTAACCCGCGCCCGCGCGCCCTCCATCATCCCGGCGCCAGCGCGCCATCTTCTTCCACCGCGCCTGCGCGCGCTCTTCCCTCCCCCGTTTCCGATTTCGTCTTGTTTTTCTTGCTAAAATTGCTACTTTTACTACTATTCTACGCTAAAAAACTGTAAATTATGACAGAAAAGAACCTGATTTTGCAGATCGTACTAACAGAATGATGACTTGAGCACCGGCTTTTCTCCCGCTCCCGTTCCCGCTCCCGCTCCGGTTACCGCTTCTAGAGAGAAGTCAGAGAGAATTCTAGAGAGATAGAGAGTTTTGAGATTTTGAAATTTTGTGGAGATAATAGAGGGTAAAGGTGTATATAGGAGAATTTAAGGGTAAGGGCAAAATGGTAAAGTTTTTTAAATTTCCGACTGAGCGAAGTGAAAACTCGACTGAGCGAACGAGTTCAGTTTTTTTAAGTGTGATTAATTAATACTCCCTCCTGTTCTAAATATAAGTCGTTTTAGGCTTTAGAATTATGTTTAAATTATAAGTCGTTTTAGACTTTTTGTATCTATTTTTCTACTTTTACCCTTTCTACTTTTCTAATAATTATTATCATTACACTCTACTTTTTATCTTACCAATAAAGTGACCTTACTTTTTTATTCTCCCAATACAAAAAGTAAGGGTATACTAGTCTTTTTAAACTCTTTCTTAAAAGTTGTGAAAAAATCTAGAACAACTTATAATTAGAACAGGAGGGAGTAGTAAATTGACAAGTGTACTCAAATTAAATTTCAATAGATCTGTCTAATATTATGAATCAATAGTATTGAGACGCATGGAGTACCTTTATGATAAATCTACACTTTTAAAATAAAGGTACCATAAAGGTCCCTACCGAACAGGACCATAGTAGTATGCAGGGGTGGCAATACCCATAGGGTACCCGATCCACCCGTCCACCTGACGAAAACCTGAAATAAACGAATAAAAAACGGGTGCTGGATGAAATGGATGATGGGTCGGGTCGGCCCGTTTCTCACCCAACCCATCACCCGTTTCTCACCCGACTCATCACCCGTTACAGTTTTACCCAAATATTTTGATAATACCCCTTGAATTTCATTAAAAATTACACTCAAACTCACAATTTTTTTTAATATAAATTACACTTTGGTCCCAAAAGTTACTATAAATTTACAATCAACCTCTAAGATTTTCTAAAAATTATAAAAACATAAAACAAAAATCTCACCCGTTTATCACCCGACTCACCCGTTTCACTCGCGGGTTCGGGTGAACCTTAACGAGTGACAGGTTGGGTTCGGGTGGAGCGGGTAAAAACGGGTGACGGGTGCGGGTGAAGCTTCACCCGACCCATTGCCACCCCTAGTAGTATGTTAATCACGTATATAGATATAAAGAATAAGCTAAATTGATTCGCAATTCGAACTTGGGAGGTGGCACCTATTTTGTCATTTTGTGCTATGTATTTATGTAAAACTTTAAAATGTTGTAGTTTATTAGATATGAGTTCAAATAATATAAATTTTATACCGTTGTTTATCATAATTCGAGCTCTTCAAAATAAAACCAAACATGAATAAGTTTGATAATTTTTTTATTTTTTGTATGTATATATGTTTTAAGATTCATTGTGAATCTTAATTTAAGAAAAGTGAATCAAAGGTTGTTAAAAAGTGAACCAAAGATTGTTAAAAAGTGAGCCAGAGGTCGTTAGACCCTAAACCCTACACCCCAAACCTTTCGACGTGTTTAGCATTTCTATGTTTGTTTTTAGGGTGTTTGGGGATAGGGTAATATTTTTGGCATTAGTTCTACACTTTATATTGTCGTCACTCACTCGACAGTTTTTTACAGTTTATGGTCTAACCCTAAACCCTGCACTACAAACCCTAAAAATGTCTTCGACGTTTTTAACATTCCTAGGGTGGTTTTTAGGGTGTTTGGAGGGTAGGGTAATCTTTTTGGCATTAGTTCTAAACTTCATATTGTCGTCATTAACTCAACAGTTTTTTAGGGTTTGTAGTTTAGGGTAGACCCCAAACCCTGCACTATAAACTATAAAAATGCCTTCGGTGTTTTTAGCATTCCTAGAGTGGTTTTTAGGGTGTTTGAGAGGTTAGGGTAATCTTTTTGGCATTAGTTCTACACTTTATATTGTCGTCACTGACTCGACAGTTTTTTATGGTTTGTGGTTAAGGGTTTTTCGAAAAGTGAATATTTCATTAAAAAAAAGTGAATCACATGTTTAAGTGAAGTGAATCTTTTATTTAAGAAAAGTGAATTTTATGTTTAAGAAAAATGAATCATATCACAAACTTATGCGAGACCAATATGAATGCTTTGTTTAAGAAACGTGAATATTTTGTTTTAAAATAGTGAATCAAATGTTTAAGAAAAGTGAATCTTACCACAAATTTATACGAGAACAATATGATCCTTTCATTTATTTAGAAGTGACTATTTCGCTGAATGCGAGAACAATATGAATCCTTCGTGTAAGAAAAGTGAATATTTTGTTTTAAAATAATGAATCAAATGTTTAAGAAAATTGAATCTTACCACAAATTTATACGAGAACTGATAAGTCGGGAATTTTCCTAAGTTTACGAGGCTAATTCATGCTTAATTATCTACGTTATGACTTTAAATTCCCTCCTTATTGTCTTATTTACACTTTATTGTTATATTTGTCTCCTATGTTTGATTTGTTGTGTTTTCATGGTACAATGCTCAAGAAGATGCTTAACGAACACTTTAGAGCTTGAGTCAACCAATGGAAGTCAAACCGAGAGTCAAATAATGATTTTTGAAGGAAAAAGTTCAAGTCTAGAAGCGGTCCGGGTTTTGGTCCTGGATACAAACCCGGACCAGCTCTTCGATCAAGTTTCTGCTTATTTTCAGACATAATTTAGGTTTATGTACTTGTTTGTAAACTCGGACCATCCTTCTGAGAAACTCACTGGATACTTTTAGACATGGTCCGGGTTTATGTACTTGTTTACAAACCCAGACCAGCCTATCGTAAAACCTTCTGCCTAATTTGAGAGATGGTCCGGGTTTACGTACTTGTTTGCAAACCCGGACCAATACTAGTCAAGGGCCAGAATTCTGCTGCGATACTTAAATAAAAGATAAAAATGTTTATTTTTATCAATGAAGGCGCGCCATAGGGAAAAAAGAAGGGAGACTAGAGTTTTGACCTATCTTCTATTCTACGTGATTTTTGACATCAGAAAGAGTAAGAGTTAGCAGTTTTGAAGATTTTTACTGGGAGTTTGAGCAGAGCAGATGATAAGTAGGGAAATAGTGCTATTTCAAGGTCTTTATTCACCATCATTTTATTCGGTGCATGACTCACCACTTTATGGAGTATTTTTGTGATTATTAGTGATCTTATACTTTTGACATATTCAAATAGGTAAATACTCATATGAGTACATTTTTGAGAGCTTAATTTGAGAATGCATCAATGTTCTAGCACTTCAGGAAGGATGCCAAGCCAACGGGAAGCATCGGAAGAATTCCGGCACAAAAGAAGGACTTCCTGGTCTCAACCGACCTTGGTAAGGTCGGTCCGACCCTGTCCAAGTCGTTCCTAACACACTGGAATCGATTGACCTTGTCCAAGGTCGGTCGAGCTTAAAAATATGTCACGTGCCTCGTTCTGAGAGAGTCCGACCGGCCCCGAGACCGACCATGGCAAGGTCGGTCGGACGGAAATTTTGCCCAGATTCATCTTTTAAAATGCTACATTTTGGGGCTTCCTTCCTCATTATTCAAGACACACGACTTCAGCTAAAGAGAGGAGAGAGAGTGGCGAAAATAAGGGAGAAAAGAAGAGGAGAAAAGAAGAGAAGAAGAGGAAGAAGAGAGTGAAGATTTCTACCTCCATTGAAGCTTGAAAGCTCCTCTAATGGCTATTTCTCCCTTCTCATTTCTCTTTCCTTTATCTATGGCTGAGTAGTTCCATTTGTATCCTAGGGTGAGGGTTTGACCCTATTGTGCTCATTGAATGCTAGAAACCTAACTCATTTAGTACTCTTGTTTTATTCCCTTCAATATGAATTAATGCCTTAAATTGATCTCTTATTGCATTTATGGTGGTTTCATTCAATAGTTGAGCTTGAGTTTGGAACTAGACCAAAAGGGGGATAAACCCTAACTTTTGCTCTCTTGATTTTGGGAGTAAATTCTTAGGGTTATTAATTAAAAGTGCTTGCTTAATGCTACTTAGTGATTTAAACCTCCTTTAATTAAGGGGTTTGACTAATTAGGTAAGAATTAGATTTCTTATGATTTGGGGATTCATGAGTTGAACTTTAATAGGCATTGAGTTAATGAGTTATGGTTTTGAGATTCTTTGGGTGAATTAGGTGATTCCCCACTATCCTAGGGTACTCTTCCACCCATTTCCATCAAATAACCAATTTCCTGTTTTATTGCATTTCCATTGACAAACAACCAAGCTTGCCTCCGGCTAAACCCCCGTTTACTATTTTCATTTACGTTTTGCTAAAGTACCGAAGCTTGGGATTTTGAAACCAATTCCCTTGTGGATACGCCACTTGTTATATTGCAACAAATTGGGTGCACTTGCCCGTTTAGCTAGGTTTGATTACTATGTTTGTAAATTTCCCAACAAGTTTATGGCGCCGTTGCCGAAAAAATTGATTAATCAATTTCCCTAGGTTCGGTATTTTAGTTTTTATGCATTTAATACTTTTATCTTGTTTATTTTATTTTTGGTATTTGTGTGTTTAGTTATTTATCTATATTCTTACATTTCCTACTACTTAAGAGCATTTGGTGCTGCTTGTTCTTGTGATTGATTAGGTACCTTGTGTTTCTTCTGTGTATGCCAAGCACTCGGTCTAGTGGCTCCCCTTTTGCTAGTCCGAGATCTGAACTTGAGCGCACTTTGAGAAGACGCATAAGAGATTTAAGCATGACGGATCAAGAACCACCAGAAATTAAGGATAATGGGCAGCAGCAACACCGAGCTCTCTCTGATTACCACCAGCCGGATACCGAAGGGAGGCCTTCGGCCATAGTCCTCCCGGTGTTGACACCAGAGGAAGCGAGACAATGGGCCTTCAAGACTCATTTCATTACCGCAGTCCGGGACTTAGAAAAGTTCAGTGGAGCGAATCCGGATGACACCCCAAACCATTTAAGTCTCTTCCTCGACTTCTATAACTCCTTTGAGAAAACCGGTACGATAAAGGAGAGAATCCGGTTGCAGTTCTTCCCCCATTCCTTATCCGACTCCGCATCGCGATGGTTTAGAAGCTTACCATCCAGATCGATCCACACATGGGCGCAAATGGTTCAAAAATTCCTTGCCAAGTACTACCCAACTAGCAGAACGAGGCAACTAATTGGAGAATTCAATACCTTCTGCCAAGAACCTAGAAACCTTGTACGACGCATGGGACCGGTTCAAGGAGATGTTGATGAATTGCTCTCACCATGGATTGGATGATCAATCGTTATGCCTATCTTTCTTTAACGGGCTTGACGATAGAAACCGATTGCTTGTGAACTCGTCTGCGCGGGGGGGGGGGGGGGGGGGGGGGGAGCTTCATGACCAAGTCCCCTCAAGAAGGAATGTAACTTCGTGATACAATGACTAGCAACACGAGGCAATGGGCCAGGAATAAGGGAAGAGCACCATGAGCAGCGGGTCTCCTACATGTTGAGCCCACCGACCATCTTTCCGCCCAACTATCTTCACTCACCAAGATGGTGGAGAAGCTAGCTATAGCTCAAAAGGAAACAACAAAGTCTATAGCTTCTTCATCATCACCCTCTCCATCTGCTTCTACTTCAATCCAAGAGGGGTGTGAAATTTGTGCGGGTCCTCACGAGACCCATTTTTGCGAAGGCAAAGCTTACACTGATCCACATGAGGATGTAAACTTTGTAGGCAACCGCCCCGGATACAACTACAACCAACAAAACGCCCCATGGAGGAACCATCCAAACTTCTCATGGAGAAGTAATGACCAAACCCAAGGGGGATCAAGCAATGCTTCCAATAATCCCACAGGATACCGGTCACAAGGGTCGTCTCAAATGTCCGACCCATAAATGGGTAACCGACCACAAGGAGCACCTCCGGGCTTTCAACAACAACACCAACAACATCAACAACCTCCTCCCCCTTCCACAGATGCCAATGGCGAGCTAAGAGACATGATGAAGAATCTTGTCTCGGTCGTGCACACCAAGGCGGCTAATTTGGATGCTTTTAAAGCAAGTCAAGAAGCCACCAACAAAAGGGTTGAAGCGCAACTTGAAAGCATCTCCCAACAACATGCTCAAAGACCACCGGGTGTTCTTCCAAGTCAAGCCAAGCCCAATCCAAGAGAGCAAGCGAAAGCGGTAACGTTAAGGAGTGGGAGACTACTTGATCCATCATGCTCGCAAGAGGACATGGAATCCCAAGAAGATGAAGCTCAAGAAGAAGAGCAAGAGATTGTTGAGGAGCCACCATCTCCACCTAAGGAAGTTTCCAAGGAGAAGGAGTCTCCAGAACCCTCTACTTTTACTACTCTTGCAAAACATCTTCCCCCTCTTCCTTTTCCTAATAGACTCAAAAAGAAAAATTTGGATGAACAATTTGGGAAGTTTCTAAGCATTTTCAAGAAATTAACAATTAACATTCCTTTTTCTGATGCTTTGAAACAGATGCCGATTTATGCTAAATTCATGAAGGACATCATCGCAAACAAGAGATCGCTAGAGGAAGCGGAAACCGTTCACCTCACCAAAGAAGTTTCAGCGGTTCTACAAAGAAGTCTACCTCCAAAGCTTGGAGATCCCGGTTTGTCTATCGTTCCTTGCTTTATCGGTGAAATTGATTGGTAGTGGGCTATGTGATTTAGGTGCTAGTATAAATCTTATGCCTCTCTCAACTTTTAATAAGCTTGGAATTGGTAAATGCACCCCCACTCATATTCAATTACAATTAGCGGATAGATCTTTGGTTATCCCTAAAGGAAAGGTAGAGGACTTGGTAGTAACTATTGGCACATTTGTCTTCCCAGCTGATTTCATTGTGATAGATATGGAAGAAGACCAGAGAGTGCCACTGATTTTGGGTAGACATTTCATGAGAACTGCTAGGGCCCTTATAGATGTGGAGAAAGGCAAAATAATTCTACAGCTTCATGATGAAAAATTGGAAATTGACATGTCTAAAGTGGTAAAGAGACCCTCACAGGCTGAGGTTGTTTTTGCTATAGATGTCATAGATTCAATTGTGCAGGACCATTCTCTTTCTCTTGTCAAACATGATGCTCTTGAATTGGCTTTGTTTGAGGCTTGTGTTGAACAGGAATTTCACCCAGAACTGACAGAAGTGGTGGCTGAACTGAACAGTAGATTTTCCGGCTATAGACCACGCTATCCACCACCCGAACCGTTGGAACGCGCTGCTCAGAAGCCGTTATCCTCGGTTGAGAAGCCTCCCACTGTGGAGATGAAACCTTTACCCTCTCATCTCAAATACGCTTATTTGACTGACCCGTGTGTTCTACCTGTTATTATTTCTTCTTCTTTGACAGGTGCAAAAGAGGAAAGTCTAATGAGGGTGCTTCGAAACCATAAACGGGCTATCGGGTGGACTATAGCCGACATCAAGGGAATCAGCCCTCATTTAATGCACCGGATATTCATGGAAGATGACTACAAGCCGTTGGTCCAACCTCAGAGAAGATTAAATCCGAACATGAAGGAGGTTGTTAAGAAAGAAGTTCTCAAACTCTTGGATGCGGGGATTATCTATGCCATCTCCGACAACAAGTGGGTGAGTCCTGTGCAAGTGGTCCCAAAGAAAGGAGGCGTTACCGTCATCCCTAACGAAAAGGGTGAGCTGGTGTCTCAGAGGACCACCAATGGCAGAAGAGTCTGCATCGACTACCAGAAACTGAACACCTCCACCAGAAAAGACCATTTCCCTCTCCCACTCATTGATCAAATGCTCGAGAGGTTAGCAGGGCAAGACTACTATTGCTTCTTGGATGGATATTCGGGGTATCTCCAAATCCCCATAGCTCACGAGGATCAGGAGAAGACGACATTACATGCCCTTATGGGACGTTTGCCTACACTCGGATGCCTTTCAGACTTTGCAACGCCCCGATTATATTTCAGAGATGCATGATGTCGATCTTCTCCGACTTCCTAGAGACAAACCTTGTGCTAAATTGGGAGAAGTGCCATTTTATGGTAAGAGAAGGAATTGTTTTGGGGCACAAGATCTCTTCAAATGGTATTGAGGTTGACAAGGCCAAAATTGAAGTGATTGAAACGCTACCTCCTCCAACATCCGTAAAAGATATTCGAAGCTTTTTGGGTCATGCCAGGTTTTACAGTAGGTTCACCAAGGACTTCTCTAAAATCTCAAAGCCTCTCTGTGACCTCTTGGCTAAGGATGTGAAATTTGAATTAACCAAGGAGTGCCTTAATGCCTTCAACACCCTCAAGAAGTGCCTTATCTCGGCGCCTATTGTGGTATCCCCCGACTGGAGTTTACCGTTTGAGATCATGAGCGACGCCAGCGACTATGCGGTGGGGGCTGTCCTTTGTCAAAAGAAGGAAAAGATATTGAGGAGTATCTACTATGCTAGTAGAACTCTTAATGATGCCCAAAAGAACTACGCCACCACCGAGAAGGAGTTGTTAGCAGTGGTCTTTGCCCTCGACAAATTCCGATCTTACCTCTTGGGCAGCAAGGTTGTAGTGCACACCGACCATTCAGTGCTGAAGTATTTGTTTAACAAAGGTGATGCAAAGCCTAGACTTCTCCAATGGATTCTTCTCTTTCAAGAATTCGAGATAGAGATCCGGGACAAACCGGGTGTGCAAAATGTTGTAACTGATCATCTATCTCGAATGGAGGCTCCTGATGATGGTGTGCCAATCAATGAATTCTTCCCCGACGAGAGCATGTTCATGATTACAGAGACTGGTGACCCTTGGTATGCGGACTTCGTGAATTACTTGGCAAGGGGGGTGATCCCACCAGAGATGACCTATCAGCAAAGAAAGAAATTCTTCTCCGACGTTAAGAGGTATTTCTTGGAGGACCCTTTTCTTTTCAAAGTTTGTGCTGATGGGGTGATCCGGAGATGTGTGCCCATGAGTGAAGTGCAGGAAATTTTAATTCACTGTCACTCGGGTGAAGCTGGTGGACACCACGGTCCGGCATGAACAACGGTCAAGGTTCTTCAAGCCGGGTTTTTCTGGAAAACCCTTCATAAGGATTACCACTCGTCCGTTGCCTGCTGTGACCAATGTCAGAGGCTCGGGAACACTTCACGCAAGCATGAGATGCCTCTCAACATAATGATCGAGGTCGAGCCGTTTGATTTGTGGGGTATTGATTTCATGGGCCCCTTCCCATCTTCTTGCTCCAACTTGTTTATTCTTGTGGCGGTCGACTATGTGACCAAGTGGGTTGAAGTAATTGCAACCCAGACAAATGAAGCCAAGGTAGTAATCAAGTTCTTGAAGAAGAACATTTTTACACGGTTTGGGGTGCCAAGAGCTATGTTAAGTGATGGAGGATCTCATTTCTGTAACAAACAATTTGAAGCTCTGATGAATAAATATGGAGTGAGACACAAGGTTGCCCTTCCGTATCACCCACAATGTAATGGCCAAGATGAGGTCACCAACAGAGAGCTCAAATGGATCCTCCAAAAGACGGTCAACTCCTCAAGGAAAGATTGGTCAATGAAGCTTAATGATGCATTGTGGGCATATCGGACTGCCTACAAAACTCCAATCGGTATGTCCCCATTCTGACTCGTCTATAGGAAGGCTTGTCACTTACCGGTTGAATTAGCGCATAAATCATATTGGGCGGTGAAGGCCCGAAACTATGACCTCAAGAGCACCGGTGACAAGAGATGGTTCCAATTGACCAAGTTAGAAGAGATTCGAGAGGAAGCCTAGGAAAATAACCGCATCTACAAAGAAAAGGCCAAGAAATGGCATGATAAGATGATTGTGAAGCTGGAGTTTCACGAAGGCGACCGGGTTCTTCTTTATAACTCGAGGTTGAAGTTATTCCCCGGGAAATTAAAGTCCCATTGGGCTGGCCCTTTCACTGCTACAAAGGTCACCCCGTATGGAGCTTTTGAGCTGAAAAACATTAAGGGGAAACTTTTATGGTCAACGGTTCCCGGCTGAAGCACTACCAAGGAAGAGACATTCAAAAGGTTGAGGCTCGGGCTCTTTACTTAAGAGACCCTCCAGGTTCCTTCTAACCTTTACTATGGTCTAGCCAAAGACCTTAAAAAGACAGGCGGCTTTCCGGGAGGCAACCCAGACTATTTGCATCTTTACCTTGCATTATTTTCTTATTTCAGTTATGTTAGTTAGTTGCTTATTTTATGCTTTTATTATTGTATGTTTATGGTTATTTTTACATGTTGAATCTGTTTGTGGATGATGACAAGTGTTTTGGGCTAGAAAATAAACATTTTGGAGAGATTCTGGTCTGGACCGACCTTGGGAAGGTCGGTCGGTCCAATTTTTGCAAAACCGGTAGCTTCTAACTTTGACCTACCATAGGACCGAGCTTAGCAAGGTCGGTTGAGTCTGAAATTTTCAAATCGTCAAGCTACTGACTTGGACCGACCTTGCGACCAAACTTGGCAAGGTCGGTCGGGTCCGAAAATTCAGAAATTCCACCTACTGACTTTGACCGACCTTGCGACCGAACTTGGCAAGGTCGGTCGGGTCAAAATTTTCAAACCCCTCGCCTACTGACTTTGACTGACCTTGCGACCGGCCTTGCAAGGTCGGTCGGGTCAATTTTTTTTTCAAAAAGGGGCCAAAACGCAGCGCTTCAATTAAACCCCCTTTCTTCCTTCTTCCTCCCGACATCGCCCCCACCCCAACTCCCAAACTAGTTGCGCACCCGCCCCTCTCGCTTCTCCCGTGCGCAGCATCTCCCACCGCCCCATCAAGCCAGCCACGACTGCGCCCCTCTGACACCGGTCGTGCCTCCACCGCCGTGCCAGACCCCAGCCGTGCCGCCTACGACAGCCAGCCCCGCACCTAATCGCGCCCCGAATCCCTAGTTTCCTCCAAAAACCCTCAATTTCGTTTTTGCCGAATTCAGCCAAAACCTATCCAATTTCTTGCTAAATTCTTCTCCAAAACATTCAATTTTGTGATTCTAGGCCTAACTTGTCAATTTTATGCACTTTTGGAGCAAGTTTCACTTTGGGGCTGATTTTGTGCGAGCCAAATGGAGCCTAACCTAAGAATTTGAGATTTTTGAAAAAATGATGATTGAGATTATTTCTAATTGTCAATTATGGAGTAGGGGTGCAAAATGAGATTAAAAGTTTGGCAATTTGTGGGTTTTAGCATACTTTTG
Source organism: Limonium bicolor (assembly GCA_023374045.1). NCBI lineage: Eukaryota > Viridiplantae > Streptophyta > Magnoliopsida > Caryophyllales > Plumbaginaceae > Limonium > Limonium bicolor. The sequence continues at coordinate 222,301,575 of CM041779.1, forward strand.
TGATTTTTGTCTCAAGTTGAATTAGGCTTTGTTTAGCAGTTTTTAATTGTGCTTAACTGTATGTTATTGCTTTGTGTGTACTACTGGAGGATTAATAAGCATGCCTCACCCTAAAATGCCTAATCTAGTATCTTTAATTGGTTAGATTTCATGGTGGCTAAATTGCAAAAACTTGATGAATCGTTGGTGTGTTTGGTGGCATAGTCCTCCTTTTGCTTACACTATGCTAAATGGAGTGAGTAATTGAATTACTTGATGAATTCTGTACTCGGTGGTTGGATTGTGCTTGTGGGATGCCTAAACACTTGAATGACAACCTTTTGGTTGAATTACGGAGGTTCTTGGAACTGGGAAAGGATAGAAAAACAGGGGAGACTATGTTAAAAATTTTCCAAACAAATGTCGTTTCTTTTGCTCTCCATTGTGCTGAACGCTTAATGTTTTGCTCAAATTGCTTCTTGTCATCCTATCTATGTTCTAACATTTCACTTTTTGCTATTTTTCCTATTTCTATCTTGCGTTTCTTTTTTCTTTCTTTGTTTTGCAGAACAATGGCACACCGACCCCGTCACGCCAGGAGAAACGCTGCTGCCCCCAACCAAGAGCTTGGCTTTCCCAATGGCCTCATCGATGGCATCTTCATCAACCAAGATGCGCGCAGCTGGTTCAACTCCCCCCGACGTCGGGAGATTGTTCAGGAGCGCACTGTGGATACGGCGCTCGTTGAAGACCTGCAGCTCCGGTCATATCTCGAGGCCATCGGGTGGAGCTACCTGCTCACCATGGGAGGACAGTACTACCCTCACCTTATCAAGGAGTTATACGCAAATGCTTTGGCCGATAGAAAGGCGAGAGAGATCACCTCCGTCGTCAGTGGTGTGCCCGTCGTCATTCGGAGGGCAGACGTCCATGCATTTTTCCACCTGGCACGGAACGACCTCCAACATTCCAAATGCATCCATCCTGATGACCTCAATGACCACAGGCGCCACTATCTCAGCACCCTCCCGGTTCAGAAGCGTCGTAAGAACCAGGAAGGGACAGATGTTAGGATCACCATGACCCCAAAGATGGTGGGAGATCCGGTGAAGCGGATCATGCTTGCTCTTATCCACCACAATCTTCTTCCTAGAGATAGCAAAGATCTCAATGCCACCGACTGTTACTTAATGGACTACATGGTGGCGCCGGACCCGGACAAACCTCTCTCCCTCTCCGATCTTATCATGGCCCACCTCTGTCACATAGTCGAGAAGAAGGATACCCACCATTTGGGTTTTTCTCACTTTCTATAGAGGCAATTTGCTCGCTTCGGAGTCCAGCCCAGAGCGGGTGAGGTGGCCAGCCTACCTATGGATCCTATCTCCGCCACCTCTCTACGAAATATGGGCTTTCAACTTACTGACCGTGGGTGGGAGAAGAACGACGCTGCCCCATGCCAGAGCGGTGGCGCCTCCTCCTCTTCCGGTGCCTCCACTTCCAGCGTTACGCCCGGTCCATTCCTCGCCCTGCCTCCTCCACTGCCGACCGACGTCGTGACCCCGGAGCAGCTTAAGGCGTTTCAGAGACAGATGGATGAGCACCAGCGCCTCATGATGGAGCACCAGTGACAGATGGACTCCCACATGCAGTTCCTTCGCGAGCAGGCAGCGCGTGGTGGCCCTCTTTCTCAGTAGCCAGCCTCTGATGTCATTGTTTTTCTTCTTATCTATCTATCTTTTGATTCTCCTTTAGACTTATGTATTCAGTTTGGATATTTGTTATGCTTCTCCTTTAAACTGCATTTACTTTCGCTTTGTCGTACTTACATTCTGCACTATGGTGTTTTGAGCACCTTTTTGAATACTCTGCTATGAGACTCATTTATGAATCCCCTTTTGGTTATCTAACTATGGCATTTGTGCGAATTCTTCGGAATCCATTTTGCGCCTAGTTTCTTTTTGGCTTTGCATTGAAGATATTTATCAACTGAACTCAAGAACACCCCAAAGTGAGTTAGGAGAAATTCAAGAAAAAATCTTGCCAATTTTTCCTAGGATCTTTGACTTTTCCTGTCGGAGCTAGCGCTTCAATGACCATGCACACTAGCAAGTGTGGGGGAACCCCGTGTAACACCCTACCGCTAATCCCCCAATTATCTCCTAATCGTCACGGTCTTTAGGCTAATCGCAGCGGAACACACAACCTAAGTAGCGGGTGATACACGCCGTTAGCCGCCCATACGACTAACTAGGCCTAGATAAACAACAACAATGCGGTCTGATAGCAAGAAGTACCGAGTTAACAATAATACCCTCCAACAATCCTTAAACAAGTCCTAACAATACATACATTTGTTCACCAAAATAATATCCAAAAGTGATTACCGAGTCTAAATGTTTAGCTCACAATTTACAACCCTCCAAGTCTACAAAATATTAACGGTATACCTCTACCCGTATCACAAATGTTTACATCTTTCAAAATCCAAAAAGGTGTACCACATGGTACACCGGCCACAAACCAAACCGTGTACCAATCGGTACACCAATCAAAATAATTAATCTACATGGAGAGCATCCCGGTCATTTCCTGCCTATCAACAGTCTCGAGTCCCTGCAAATAAAAACATTGCCCCTAGGGGCTCAGCAAAAGCTGAATATGACTTCCGCATACCCCGTGTACTAGCGGGGGTACGCCAACTAATTGGTCGCCAACATGCGGTTCATTTTAATAATTGCAACATGCTATATAATTGAAAGCCTTCATGCATAGCACCATACAATCAGGGCATAGCAAACAAGGCACAAACTTACCATCAACAAACCGTGTCCAAACTCAAACCAGCTTCACCATAGGTTAGCCCAATTACCATCTGGGTTAATCGGATGTCATTATCTCAATACTCAAATTCCACGACTCAACAATCCAAGTCTTTCCAAATGAAATTATCCTTCTCTTTTCAAATCTCAAGTTAAGCCGGTATGGCCTCCGGGCAGGGATAAGGCTATCCCACCACCGGGCTCAAAGTTGGCCCACCTAACCAGGTTGCTACCCATTTAAGAGGTTTGGACCATGGAAAGGATTATAGCCAGGAATCGGTTAACAATCTCTCTTGAAACCTCATCCTCACGCATGGCCGAAACTATATCGGACTCCTCAAATACTCCCAATTCAAATTCTCAAAGTAAGAAAGTTAGGTGGTTAGGGAGTTAGTGAGAAGCCACAACAATTAGTCAAGCTTTCACAATAAACAACCAGGCATTTCACAAGCTAGCACAACTCCCAGTTCGAACACCGAGCAACCCAAGCATAGCAATTACAATATTTATATGAAAGAGCAGTAAACCGATTACATGCTTTATCTTGCTTAGGTGGTGGCAAAGAAACACACAACAAACAAGCCGGTAACCCCGTTAGGACACAGCGCATGAAGAAGTCATACCGTGCACCGTTGGTCTCGGACATTTTAGGGTTACAAACCCGGACCACAGTGTTTGGAAACTCTCGGGTGACTTTTTAGGGTGGTCCGGGTTTATGTACCGGGTTACAAACCCGGACCACTCCATTTTCACAAGTTTCTGCCGTGTTTTGAGCCTGGTCCGGGTTTGTGTACTTGTTTACAAACCTGGACCAGTTGCAGAATTGGAAAATATGTATGTTTTTGATCTTGTTTCAGCTCCTAACTTCTACCAATCTCTTCCCTAATGTTCCTACATGTAATCTAGCATGTTTTAACACTAATTAAGCACTTAAAACTAACTTAATCCAACCTATATTCTAATCTGTTAACTTAACCATTTTCACTGCTAGTATTCTCCTGTTACAGGTTTTTCCTGCTCTCTGTTTTTGTTTTCTCTTCGTTCCCCAACTCAGTGGCTCACTTCTCAGGCCATTCTACCCTTACCATCTGCATTATTTCCCTCCTACATTACACTCATCATATTCTCACGCTTAGCTTAGTTTCCTAAGTCACTAGTTACTCAAATTAAACACTAAAACTTAACTAGTTCTCCTAAGTTGTTTTCACCCATTTAAAACCCTTAAGTCCTCTAACCTGCTATAGAAAATTTGCCATGGTTTCCCTATAATCCTAGACATTCCCACAACATCGTTTCTCAGTTCTCAATCATCAAAACTAACCAAATCCTCAAGGGACTCTAACAGCACACATTATTCAATTTATTCACATATATTCTTCCTGCACAACACCCCTTGTCTTTCCATGTTTTCCAGACCCTTTAACATCATTCAAAACAATTATAAAATAGCTTATTCCCTTACTCTTCACACCACAACATAACCCATTAACAGAGCATCATAAATTTTCCATTTCCAACGTTATAATCTGTTAAAACATAACACACACAAACTAGTTCAAGGTTAACACATTTACCTTGTGTTTCTAAGTTTGTTTCCTTTCCTCCTTCTCCTTCCCTTCTCTTCCTTTCCTTGTTTCGGTTCAGACTTCACACAGTGGCAATGCTACAACCATTTCCACAAACACACCAACTTAGAAAACTACTCCTCTGATAACCCTAAAATCTTACGCATGTTAAACTTAAGTGAGGTTTTTACCTTTTGTCTTTAGGTGAGGTTTTTTTGACACAGAAAAATGACAAGGTTCCCAGCTCCACAATGAAGGTCAAGCGGCTGGAAAGAGGAGGGAAAAACAAAGGCTCACGTTGGATTTTATTTACAAGGCTAGAGTTAGAAAAAGATGGGCTTAATTACTTTTCTTACCTTAAGATGACAAGGAGAATGGAGAAGATCAAAATGCACTCCCTCAGGACCCAAAATGGGCTACAGCCATAATTTTAAAGTTGGAGCTTTTAGGTTTTTAAGAGGTGGAAAATGTTCCTTGAGAAGAGAGGAATCCAACGGTGGTATTTTTGTGGAGTTTGGAGTTTGTTTGCGTGTTCAAAATGATGAGAGAAGAGAGGAGATGTGGGTTCACCAGCAAATCGCCATAGCAGCTTGGTGAGGAAGAAGAAGAGTTCTGAGAGGGGGGAGGGGAGAAATCCTAACAGAGGAGAGGTTAGAAGAGAGAGAGTGTTAACTTCCTTTTTCTTTCTTTATTTGTTTGTCTGTATGCACATAAGGAAGAAATCAGAGAAGGGGGAAACAATGTGGAGCCGGCCACTTCCACACACACACTGTGTGTTATAATTTTTTTTCCTTATTTACAAATTGGACACATCAGTTTTGTTTATTTATGATTTCACCCCACACTTTTATTTTCTTACTATTCACTTTGCAGAACTTTCTCGTTTAATTAATTTTATTGGTGCTAGACCTTCATTATCGTTTAATGATGACTATTCAATTGACTAGAATTATTACGGGTCTATTTAACCCGCTTAAAGTCGCGTTTTCCCGGTTTCCTTGAAAAACGCGCTTTAAGGTTCGTTTGTGTTTTTAATCCGTTTTAAGGATCCGTTTTCTTCAGGATTTGTTCCCTCGTATTATTTAGGTGTAATTAAGCTTCAAAAATCTTAATTAGCCTAATTAATCACTGTTTTAAATTTTGGGGTATTTCAATCTACCCCCCTTAAGGAACTTTGCCCACAAAGTTATTCGAGTTGGTGAATTAGTTTTCTTGTTCAATTGACTCTCAATTGTCACAGATCATCCACACAACATCTTACAGAATTTAAAATTTTCTTGCACAAAGATACTCACCTCAATCACAAGCATCTACCGACATACTCAAACCATACCATCTCAATCCAATACAATACAATCCAAACATCAATCTCAAATCCATCATAGAGATACCACAAATCCATTCACATCAAACACCAATCACTTCCACAATTACAATCACCATTCACAAGTCCAACAAAGTGTAATGCAACTTACATACAATGCAATGCTTACCCGAAGCAATGCCAAAAACAAAACGGTCCTACCCCCCTTAAAAGGGGTACGACCTGTACCCTCTAATGCTAGATACTCTAGTCTACAAACAAATGCGGATACTTCGCCTTCATGGCGTCCTCAAGTTCCCAAGTCGCTTCCTTGACATTGTGGTTCGCCCACAAGACTTTGACCATTCGCACGGATTTGTTGCGAGTGTCTCTAGTCTTCGTATCAAGGATTCGCAGTGGAGTCTCGACGTATCTCATCGTCGGCTCTAGAGATAAGTGTTCGGGCTGTAACACATGAGAGTGACCAGGTATATATTTCTTGAGTTGAGAGACGTGAAACACATCGTGAACACGTCCCAACTCCTTGGGTAACGCTAATCGGTATGCCACGGATCCAACTCTCTCCGTAATCTCATACGGTCCCACAAACTTCGGGCTCAGCTTGCCCTTCTGGCCAAATCGAAAGACACCCTTCATAGGCGAAACGCACAGGAACACTTGGTCACCCACGGCGAACTCAAGGTCGCGTCGTCTCACATCAGCATAAGACTTCTGTCTATCCTGGGCTGCCTTCATATTCACTCGAATCTACTGAACTTCAGCTTGCACTTGCTCTAGGTATTCCGGTCCTATGATGACCGCTTCGCTCGACTCATCCCAGCACAATGGGGTACGGCAGGGTCTACCGTATAAAGCTTGGAACGACGACATCTTAATCGAAGCATGATAACTGTTATTATAAGAAAACTCGATAAGATGTAGCTTATCAATCCAGCTCCCCTGAAAGTCTAAGGCACATGCCCGAAGTATGTCCTCAAGTGTCTGGATGGTCCTTTCTGTCTGACCGTCGGTCTGTGGATGGAAGGCGGTGCTAAGTTTCAACTCGGTGCCCAATGCTTCCCGTGTAGCTCTCTAGTATCTCGAGAGAAATCTGGTGTCGCGGTCAGATACAATGGTCATGGGAACTCCGTGGTGTCGGATAATCTCTCGATCAAACAGCTCAGCGAGCTTCGCCACCTTCCAGGTGTCCCTCATCGGTATGAATCGGGCAACCTTGGTGAGGCGATCGACGATGACCCACATCATGTTGAGTCCTCCCCTAGCAGGTGGGAGTCCAACAACAAAATCCATAGAGATATCATGGAATTTCCACTCTGGAATAGGCATAGACTGTACCATTCCTCCCGGTCTACGGTGCTCGAATTTTACCTTCTGGCATGTGAGGCACCTCAAGACATATTCAGTCACATCAGACTTCATCCCTGACCACCAGAAGTACCTCTTCATGTCCTTGTACATTTTAGAGGCTCCCGGATGGACATGTAGTGTGGAACAGTGTGACTCCCGCAGAATGCAATCCCTCAGCTCAGCATTGCTTCGGGGGACGTATAATCTGCCATTCAGTCGGATCAGACCATCTTCATGTAGCTCGAAGTTGTACTTCTGCTTCTCAAATTTGCCCTCTGAAATCTTCTGACTGATCTCTTTCATGTAGGGGTCGCACAACTGAGCCTCTCGCACCTCATCAACCAAGCTGGAAGAAGCGAGCAGCGAATGGAGTGAGTGTGCTCGGCAACTCAGGGCGTCGGCTACAACATTCGCCTTCCCCTCTTTGTACTGAAGGTTGATGTCGTAATCTGATAAGAACTCCATCCACCTTCTCTGTCTCAAATTCAATTCCTTTTGGGTGAACACGTATTGCAAACTCTTGTGGTCAGAATAAATGGTGATGCTTACCCCATAGAGATAGTGTCGCCATATCTTCAAGGCGAAGAAAATGGCTCCTAACTCCAAATCATGCGTCGGGTAATTCTCCTCATGCCTTTTCAGCTGGCGGGAGGCGTATGCTACCACCTTGCCATGCAACATGAGTACGCATCCCATGCCTTTGCCTGATGCATCGCAGTAAATTTAAATCCCTCTGTGCCCTCTGGAAGTGTGAGAATGGGTGCTGAGGTCAATGAATCTTTCAAGCTCTGGAAGGCTATCTCGTACTCGTCTGTCCACACAAATGGTGCATCTTTCTTCACTAGTGCCGTCATGGGCTTCGCAACTTTCGAGAAATCTCTAACAAACCTCCGGTAGTAACCGGCTAGACCAACAAAGCTCCGAATGTCAGAAACATTCTTAGGTCTAGGCCATGAACGGACTGCTTCAATCTTAGCTGGATCAACAGAGATACCAGCGCTCGAGATCACGTGACCAAGGAAGGAGACCTGGTCAAGCCAGAACTCGCATTTGGAAAACTTCGCGTATAGCTGATTCTCATGTAATGTCTCAAGTACACGCCTCAAATGGCTCTCATGCTCGGCTCTCGACTTCGAATAAATGAGGATGTCATCGATGAAGACCACCACTGATGTGTCTAACTGATCACTGAACAACCGATTCATCAAATCCATAAATTTAGCTAGCACATTCGACAGTCTGAATGGCATCACTGTAAACTCAAAGTGGCCATATCTCGTACGGAATGCTGTCTTCTCAATGTCGGAATCTCTGATGGCAATCTGGTGATATCCTGATCGGAGGTCAATCTTGGAGAAGACTGAAGCTCCCTTCAACTGATCGAACAAGTCGTCGATGCGTGGCAATGGATATTTGTTCTTCACGGTGATGGAATTAAGCTCACGGTAATCAATACAAAGGCGGAGACTGCCATCCTTCTTCTTCACGAAGAGAACCGGCGCTCCCCAGGGTGATACGCTCGGGCGTATAAACCCCTTGTCAAGTAAATCTTTCAACTGTACTTTCAATTCGGCCAACTCTGCCGGTGCTAAATGGTACGGCGCCCTAGCAATCGGACACGTGCCTGGTACAAGCTCTATCTCAAACTCAACTGCCCTCTGTGGTGGCATGCCGGGAAGTTCCTTCAGAAACACATCCGGGAACTCCGACACTACCAGTATGTCGGGGTCGAACTCTGGATCTCACTGAAGGTCTTGCACATAGCAAAGGAATACCTCGTGTCCCTTTCTGAGCTCTCGGTACATGGACATGGCGGAGATTACTTTGGTCGAAGGCTCTCTCGGCCTCTGGGGGTATGACACGGTAACCCCAGATGGGCTTCTGAGCAGCAATCTATGCTCGGCGCAGAGGATTCGCCCCTTATGCCGCTCCAACCAGTTCATACCAACAATTAGGTCGAATCCCAAACCACTGAACTCGATGAAGGAAATGGGAAACGCCTCGCCCCTAATTTGGATAGTGGCAGCTCGGTAGTATTTATTACACTTAACTCACTCTTTCGACGGGAGAGTGACCATGAAATCTGGCAACTCTTCGGCATCGAGCCTCAACCTCTTTGCGAATGATGGCGAAATGAAGGTATGAGAGGCGCCAGTGTCGAATAATATAGTGGCATCAATGCCATTCACCGGAAAGGAACCCGTAATGATGGTGCCGCTTTTACCGGCCTGTGTCTCGGTGAGAATACTGAGGGAACCTTCCGTACCGAGTCCACAACCTATTTATTCATAAGCTTTATGAGTTGAGGGTATAACACAAGTGGAAAATCTGACAACCAACATCGCTTTATTGATAAACATCCATCATACAACATGTGTCTCAATACACATTGCTATCATATTACATGATATTACAAGTTTAATACTTCCTAAAGGTGAGGTTCAGGCGTCCGGGTTTCAGGTGCGTGGCGTTGACCACTATCGATGGTGCCGTATTCACGCTTATCTTCTTGATACCGTGATACAACATTCTCGACTTACCTCCCATAACTAAGACATCTCCGGACTTAAGTATCAGTCTCTCCGTGAGGTCCGCACGCTTCTGCTCGCTAAACAAGAATTCGGCATCGTCACCAATGGACCAAGACATTACGGGCACTCCCAATTCGAGAGATTATGTTGTCTCGTCCTTATCTTGGTGTAAACAAAGTCGTCCACCTTCTTCGTGGAAGCTAATGATACAAAGGTCCGCTTCAAGTGTAGGAACGGGATCAGCCTCTAGTTGTTGTGCGATCTCTACAACTTGCGCGTTAACTGCTTGAAATTCATCGGGTATTGCTGGTGGTGTTGCTCCATCTTCGGCTCGTGTCTTCTAGTATGTCTTGGTATAAGGGTTCTAATCCCTTCCCAAGCACATCATCTTCAGCTTCATCTTCGCTCCACCGGGGAATTCGGGTGTATAAAATCCTCCTGGACCTGCCCCTAGTTCGTTGCATCGTCGGATGATAGATATTTGTGCTTCGGGTGTCAGATTTCCTTTTATTAAGATCATACCTGGTCGGATGACCTGACACTGTTCGTTGGTGATGTGGTAAGTGGTGAGGTCGGCTCCTTTTACGAGTGGGTTTGAAGAGATTGGGTAACAGATATTGAAGGTTCCTATGGTGGTAAATTTTATCTAACGTGAGTTCTAGTTGTTAAACTAGTTCAGTTCATGCTCAATTCACACAAGAATCTCTAAGTCATTCAAGTATTCACTCATCCAAACAATTCAACATTTAGGCATGCTCTCAAGGATCAAAGGTGTACGAATTTACCTAAGCCGGACTTCGTGCCGGTCCCATCTCTATCAATGATGTGAAAGGCCGGCTGCCTCTGGGGTGCCCTTCTGAGGACCTCGGGACCCCTGTCCCTGTGAGGCCTGCTGGGCTTGTGCATCGCCGGATGCAACCTCCTTGCCTTCCCTCTGTTTAAAACCCTGGTAATTGCCGCGGTAGTTGCCTTGGTAGTTGCTTTGGTAGTTGCCTTTGGGTTTGGACTTGTTCGGGCACTCAAACTGACGGTGGCCCATTTGGCCGCACTCAAAGCATCTCACCTCTTTCCCTGGCAGTCGAGACCGGGGTGGTTCCCTCCGCATGTTCTGCAGTGGTAGTACCGGCTTCTAGTGTGGGTCTTACCGAAGTCGGAACTAGAACCTGAGGTTTGAGGGTTAGAAATATCCGGGGTGGCAATATCTATTCATATAAGTACAAGTTTTATCCACTATCTTACCCTTAAATGGCTGGGATCTCAATGGTTTAGCAGCCACTGCTGCAGGGTAGGCTATCCGCAACTGCTCAGTTGCCTTGCCCTTCTCATCTTGGGCATTGTTTTCAGTGGGGGCACTCTTTTGAGGTGGGTGGGTGTACTTCCCTTTCTTTGGCTTCCAGCCCTTGTTTTTATGCTGCTCCTCTGAGCTAGCATTCTTTGGGTTAGTCTTGCGCTTGAGCGCGTTCTCTTCGTCCCTTAGTTGGACGATGATTTCAACTCTTGAGGCGGAATGGTAACACTCCTGAGGTTCTCGGGTGTTAGAGTATGTTTCTCAATCAAATTACTATCTCATATGGACAATGTCATAACGGTTTCAAATTAAGGTTTACCTGGAGAGAGGTGAAGCGGGTGTATCCCATGCCATACCGGAGGCGATGACTCAGGCCGCTATAGAAGCGATCGACCAACACCTGACCGGTGTACCCCAAGTCGGGTAGTAAACGGAGGATGTAGGTGAATTTGGTATAGTACTCATCGATGGTCATCTTATCCGTCATCTTTAAAGTGTCAAGCTCCAAGCGCTTCATGGTCTTAACGTGCTCGGGGTAGTATTTTGCTCTAAGGAGGGAGGTGTAGGCTTCCCAATCAAAAGTCGGATCTGCGGTGTGCTCAGCTTTCACAAGCTTCCACCAATCCATGGCGGCATCTTTGAGGTAATAGGTGGCTACCCTCACTCAAATTCCAGCAGGAACTTCGAGTGTCTGAATGCCGTCTCCATTTCAGCAATGTAGGCCTCCAGCTTAGCCGGGTCGCTCTCGCCTCTAAAGCAAGGAGGACGGAGATCTGCGACGGCCTTCACCCAATTTACCTCTCGGGGCTGCGGTGGGTCAGGCTGTTGTTGTTGCTGGTTTTGTTGGGTTTGTTGGGTTTGTTGTACAGCTGTTATGACTTATGGTAGCATTTGTGCTACAGTGGCGGCGACGATTTCAGCTATCGTCTACGCGCCCGGATCACTGGAAGACTCACCATGGGATCAGCCTCGACCTCGTCCTGACATCTGAACATTTAACATTTCGCATTAGGTACTGTGACCAATTGGTCTTGAGTTTAAGCAGTTGTATCGTCCTTGCGGGCGTTAAGGGGTATCCGTAATCATTACGGTCAATCATAGTTAGTTCCCTAATTCTCCGTTGTAGAACGGTTGGTAATCCTAACTCGGTAATCGCTACACTCGGTGGTACTCGGCTATCAGAGCGACACTTTGCTCTGATACCACTTTTTGTAACACCTCTACCGCTAATCCCCTAATTATCTACTAATCGTCACGGTCTCTAGGCTAATCGCAGCGGAACACACAACCTAAGTAGCGGGTGATACACGCCGTTAGCCACCCATATGACTAACTAGGCCTAGATAAACAACAACAGTGCGGTCTGATAGCAAGAAGTACCGAGTTAACAATAATACCCTCCAACAATCCTTAAACAAGTCCTAACAATACATACATCCTTGTTCACCAAAATAATAGCCAAAAGTGATTACCGAGTCTAAATGTTTAGCTCACAATTTACAACCCTCCAAGTCTACAAAATATTAATGGTATACCTCTATCCGTATCACAAATGTTTACATCTTTCAAAATCCAAAAAGGTGTACCACATGGTACACCGGCCACAAACCTAACCGTGTACCAATCGGTACACCAATCAAAATAATTAATTTACATGAAGAGCATCCCGGTCATTTCCTGCCGATCAACAGTCTTGAGTCACTGCAAATAAAAACATTGCCCCTAGGGGCTTAGCAAAAGCTGAATATGACTTCTGCATACCCCGTGTACTAGCGGGGGTACGCCAACTAATTGGTCGCCTGTAACGCCCCTATTAAACAAATATGCAGCAGAAAATAAAAGACTATGGCGTTTACAGATCATCGGGTTCCAAACACCCGACACAAAACCTCACCAATTACATTTAATAAATTACAAAAGCTACGGTCTGAACCTCAAGAAAACTTAACTTAAACATAACAATAATAAAATACAATAACTCTCCACAAAAACCTAATCCCATCCCAATCACTCGTTCTCTTCGTGGCCACCTATATAATACCTCGTACCTGCAAGATAAAACCAAGCAGCCCACCCCGAGAGGGGTGGGTTAGTTCCCTGGAATGGAACTGGTACGATCCTCCAAAACAAATTCATAATATAACTCTTTAATAAATAATAATCTGAATACAATCACTTAAAACCACACAGAGTAACAAGGCACTTTAAAAATCACCAAGTCAAGTTAACAAGTTGCAAAAGAGACAAATAACAGAAAGTTAAAGTTAGTCAACCAGAAGAAAACACACCATATGTTAGTGAACATCCATTGTTTGTGTTAGAATCAGTTCCAGTTAGGAGTATGAAGACCCAAGTAGTCACAAAGACTAGGAATGAAAGAAGTGATCCAAGAACCCATAACTCAAGAGTGGAATAAACCCATTGGGAGAGATGGCCCCACCGCCAGTCAGTTGTCACAAGGACGAGGTAAACAGACCTCCGCTGTCAGTTGTCCATACGGACGAGGTATAGCAGACCTCCGCTGCCACCGACCCGTTCTCAGTCATCGGTGAAAAGTGTGTGCACCACATAATAAAAGAATCCATACTCAGTACCAAGATTAACATTTTCCCATATTCCATTAGATTATTAACTGCACAAGAGCAATACCAAAACACTCAGTCCTACAGAGTGCAGAGGCGTAAACCCTCAACAATTAACACCCAATAGAAAGAATTCATTCCCAATAAGGCTGATCAAACTCGACTCATGGATGACACAATACCCATTATCCAAAGGAAGAATTACCAACACCAGATATTTCCTATATTCCCAGTTATCCCACCAGATCATTAACTGCACCAGAGCAATACCAAAACACTCAGTCCTACAGAGTGCAGAAGCGTAAACCCTAGGCAGTTAATATCTAGTGAAACAACTAGATAGGAAGAACCAATAACCAAGGAAATTTCACAAACAGGCTCAGTCAGTCACACAAGCTGAGTTAGTCACACAACCATTCCCTTTTAGGAAAATCCATTTTAGCTCAATTAGCGTTTGTCAAAAACATCCCTTAAGTATTGTTAGCAAAGCATAAGAGTACGAGAAATCGTACCTGGTATGTGAAGAACAATAATTAACTTGAATGAGTGATTCCCCAATAGTAACCTATAATTAAGGTGTTCCAAGTGTCAATTAGTTAAGGGACTTATAAACTAATCATCCTCTATTCCTACTGATTTATAGTTCCAGGTTTACCATTACTCTCTCACAGAGGTTTGGGCTTGATTTTGTTAATTAAATCCTTTGTTAGGCCCATTTCGTTTAATTTGGAATGATTTAGGATTTATCCCTGAGAGCGGCCCAAACTCTCTTTGAATTGTTTAAGTGGGCTTTTTTTTTGGAGTTCATAGACTTGGGCTCAATAGGTTAGCCCAAGACCGTGTTACATTTGCGTTGTTTAATTAAACCCTTAAGTTATCGTTGACTATTTTATTACACACCGATTAAAATCCTAAAGTTTAATATATATATATTCTTCTTATTATATCTCTCACAAGGAATGATATTTCCTTCATATTTTTAATGTTTTTATATGTATATATATATCTTTATGTATTAGATTTATCCATAACATTTTTAAGAAATTGTATTGTATTCAATTATGCTTAATAACTTTTAGGCATATCCCCAACCGATATATATATATATATATATATATATATATAGTTTATTAAATAAAGTATTTTCCCTCATTTATTTAATATGGATATGCATATACACGTATTAGAATTTATTTACGTCATCCTTTATGTAGCTTATTGAATTTAAATTATCTTTATTAATCTCACATTTATCTGCATTCCATGTATGCTTTATAAAGTATTTCTTTGTACATTTTCGAATATTAGCTTCTATAGTATTTAGTTAATATAAGTGTTGATTTATTTAGTCCCCTTGTTTTAATCTACGTTACTTTATTCCTTTTATTAATGTGTGTGTATATATATATATATATATATATATATATATTTCCCTTAATTTTAATTAAGAATGTTAACCTCCATATTATAATATAATAAAATGTAGACTAGTTTAATTCCTTGATTTAACACCAGTTCCTATTTTATTTCTCTCATATAAGTATATATAATATATATATGTAAATAACTTTTACTTCACTTAAAAGTTAGTTCCCAAAATATTATAAACATACTGTTACTAAATGTTAGTTTAATCTTTTCATTATTTCCCAACCTAAAAAGTTTATTAATAAACTATACTTTAATTTTTGTTACATTAAAAACCATATATTATAAGTTATTCTTAAGAAAAATTCATGAACACAATTTTTAAACCCATTTACCATTGTCCAAAAATTCCCAAATTAAATATATAGTAGCTATAACATTTTAGACATATTATATAATTTTTATTTCATAAAAATATCTTTTTAATTTACCCAAATAATTCCATAATAGCCGTAACTTGCAAAAATCATAACTTACGTTTAAAAACTCCAAAACCACATTAATTTACATCAAAATAAACTAGATTTTATAAGGAATCTATGGTTAAAATTTCAAGTCAAAAGACATTCGGGAAGGTATTTAAATTAATTCAACAAGTTAGGGTTTAATTCTGGAAATATTATAATTCATAACCAACTTAAACTCCCCAGATCTAATCTCGGCCGTCCGTTTCTAAAACTTATGATCGGACGGCCACAGAGTCTCGAGTTCTTCAGGAAACCAAAACCGATACCCGAGTACTAATCTGTTGATTTCTCTCAACTCACAGAACCAAATTCGATGATTTTTGTTTCTATGGATTCGAAATTCAATTCCGGTCTAATGATACCAAATTTGCTAGCTAACATGCGGAATTCAGTGTTTTTCGATTCTGGTTCTAGGTTAGGGTTTATTTCGGGTTTCCGATTCCAATTCTCTCAAATTCTCTCAATTTAACGCATAATAGTTGAAATTGGAACATGGTTCTGACCGGTAATGCAATGTCGATTAGCAAAATCGAAAGAATTTGAAGGAAAACTCACCGGAATTGCACGAATCAAAAGAATTCAATTTCGGTTTCTGGAAAAACTCAACCTTTACGAGCTGATTGAGTAGCCAACTTTGCCACACTATAAGTTTCGGTACAGATCGAGTTAGGCTTTGTTCTTGGGCTTAATTTAAAGAGGAAACATAGCTCTACACATTGGTAGCAAGAACTCACTATAATTTGCATTATATAGAAAGAAATCTAACCCGAAAGTTACGAGTTTACCTTACGTTTTTCCTATGATTTTATGTGATGTCGGATCACGAACTTTAGGCACCTCGTTCTTACAAACGGTTGGGAATTAGCCTTGGGCGTAAACATGAAATTTGTTGAGGAATTAGTGATCTACACAACAAGCTAAAGAACTCGAATTTCGGATGAGAAACGAAGAAGTTATGGCGAGACGAAGTTTACCTCCTCGACTATTTTTTCTGGAAAACTGGTTACGGTTTTGCGGGTAGGCTACTTTGGAACGATTTTCCAGCTGATGTATAATGAATTGGTTTGTGTATGTGTTATGATTGGAAAGATCATTTGTAGGAGAAGAGAATGCAAAAGACAACACTCAAAATTCCAAAAGATGAGAGAGATATGGATGTCACAAGTTAGGGCAGAATCTGAAATCGGTTAGCGAAAGACAAGGAGATAAAAATCGACT
Source organism: Limonium bicolor (assembly GCA_023374045.1). Taxonomy (NCBI): domain Eukaryota; kingdom Viridiplantae; phylum Streptophyta; class Magnoliopsida; order Caryophyllales; family Plumbaginaceae; genus Limonium; species Limonium bicolor. The sequence continues at coordinate 222,318,126 of CM041779.1, forward strand.
AAGTGTTGGGCGTGTATCCCGAGGTGCGTGGGTGAGTCAGCAGACTTGCCACATCAGCATTTTTTCAAAATTTTGGCTCTAACTTCATTTTATCATAACTTTGGCTAGGATGACCCGTTTTTGACGTTATTTTTATCGATCTTCATGGTTTTCCATAACCTATTTATTGGTATAGGTTTCATGGGCTGGTTTGACCATTCTTAAAAATTCAACCCTAGCAAGGCTTAATAAGCTTTATGGCTTCCATGATTTTATATTGGCTTTTAGGACTCCAATTAATGTTCCAACTCTTTCAAAAATCTTTATAATATACTCGGAGTGTTTAGAAATTTTTCCAAGATTTATTGACTTATAAATCTTATTATTAAATTCATAATACTATATAATAATATATAGTAATCCAATATTTAATAGTATTCTTTAGGATTAAATGGAAGAAATCCCATGATTTAATTTTCATAATTCCATATAAGGATAGAATAATATATTATTCACAATTCCATACTATAATATAATAATTAATGGTATTATATACGGTTTTAATAAAAGAAATCCCCTAAATTAATTTAAATTAATTTAGGGGTATTTCAGTATATCCCCCTTAAAAGAAACTTCGCCTCGAAGTTTAAAAATCAACTTGAGACGATCATAATTCCGACGAATTTCCATACCAATCCAATCCTTAATTTCCATTGATTCTATTTCAATATTCCACTCGAGATTACTCAGAATCAAACTGAATCAAAATATATCAAGATATATTAAATCAAAAGTCACATACTACTGTGCCATAACGTAAAACTACGTACATACATACACCTCTCACTACGTACATACATACACCTCTCACTCTACTAATAAAACAACCGGGCATAATCCGGATGAGGTAACGAAGGAGGAGTATGCCAGTATATCCCCCTTAAAGAGCTAAGGTACGCCCTCGTACCGCTACTAATATGAATCACAGCAGGATAGGAAAACATCATGTGAATAGATGTGGGTACTTCACTCTCATGGAGTCCTCAGTCTCCCAAGTAGCTTCCTCAACCCCATGATGCTCCCAAAGAACTTTCACTAATTTGACTGATCTGCCTCTCGTTTCGTGGACCTTCGTGTCCAAGATCCGAATAGGAGTCTCCTCATACCTCAGTGTAGGCTCAATCTCCAATCTCTCTGGTTGTAGTACGTGAGAAGGGTCAGGCATATACTTCTTCAGCTGAGATACATGAAACACGTCGTGTACCTTCCCCAACTCCGCAGGTAGTTCTAGTTTGTAAGCAGCTAGGCCCACTCGCTCTGTAATCCTGTACGGACCGGCATACTTAGGGCTTAGTTTCCCCCGCATCCCAAATCTGAATATCCCTCTCATCGGAGACACCCGTAAGAAAACCATGTCACCCAACTGAAACTCGAGCTCTCTGGTGCGCTGATCCCCATAGGATTTCTGCCTAGACTGCACTGCCCTCATGTGCTGCTGAATAACTCTGACGTCATCCTGCAGTGTCTGAACGTACTCGGGCCCAATCAGGACTACCTCGGTAGGGTCACTCCATGATAAGGGAGTCCGGCAAGGCCTGCCATACAGAGCCTGGAACGGTGCCATGCCGATAGATGAGTGGTAGGAGTTATTGTAGGAGAACTCCACCAGGTGTAGACGCTCTACCCAACTCCCCTGATAGTCCAGAGCGACCGCTCGCAGCATATCCTCCAGCGTCTGGATCGTCCTCTCAGTCTGCCCATCAGTCTGAGGGTGAAAGGCTGTGCTAAGGTGTAGCTGAGTACCAAACGCCTCCTGCACCTGACGCCAAAATCTGCTGAGGAAACGTGTGTCACGATCGGAGACGATCGTCTTCGGTACCCCATGGTACCGGATGTGCTCTGTGGTGAACACCTCAGCCAGCTTGGGCACCTTCCATGTGTCCTTGATAGGTATAAACCTGGCTGTCTTGGTCAACCTATCGACTATCACCCAAATAGAATTCAGTCCTCCTCTAGCTGGAGGGAGACCGACCACAAAGTCCATGCTGATGTCGTCAAACTTCCAGCACGGTACTGGTAATGACTGAATCTGGCCTCCTGGTCGACGATGCTCAAACTTCACCTTCTGACAGGTGAGGCATTGGGAGACGAAATCTGCTACATCCCTCTTCATCCTGCTCCACCAGAATAATTGCTTCAAATCCTTGTACATCTTGGTGGCTCCAGGGTGTACTGATAATGTAGAGGAATGAGCCTCAGAGAGAATCCTGGTCTGAAGTTCTATCGCATCCCGAGGAACGTAGAGTCTGCCTCTGACTCGAAGGTGTCCCTCGCTGTCTAGCTCGTACTCATACTTCATACCATCAGTCAAACCGTCTGCTAAGTTCTGCCTGACGCCCTGTAGGTATACATCACTGTCCTGGGCTGCGTATATCTCCTCAGCTATCGTGGTCGTCTCTATCAAGGCTAGAAGTGAGTATGCTCTCCTGCTCAGAGCGTCTGCCACGACATTCCCTTTACCTTCAGTGTACTGAAGGTTGATGTCATAATCAGCCAGTAGCTCGACCCATCGTCGCTGTCTCAGGTTCAGCTCCTTCTGGGTCCAGATGTACTTCAGACTCTTATGGTCTGTCTTAATCCGGACTGTGGCTCCATACAAGTAATGTCGCCAGATCTTCAAAGCGAAGACTATGGCGAGGAGCTCAATGTCGTGTGTGGGGTAATTTTCTTCGTGCTTCTTCAGCTGTCGAGAAGCATACGCTACCACTCTGTCATTCTACATTAGTACCCCACCAATCCCTCTGCCTGAAACATCACAATACACCTCGTATCCCTCGTTCCCCTCAGGGATCACTAATATTGGAGCTGTGGTCAGGGCGTCCTTCAGCGCCTGAAAGGAGACCTCACAAGCCTCTGTCCATACAAACGGGTTGTCCTTCTTCATTAGAGAGGTCAAGGGCTTGGCTAGCCTGGAGAAGTCCTTCACAAAGCGTCTATAGTAGCTAGCCAACCCAAGGAAACTCCTAATCTCTGTCACAGTGCGAGTCTATGCCAGCTCTTCACCGCCTCAATCTTAGCTGGGTCTACTGAAACTCCCTCAGCTGAGATCACATGTCCAAGAAATGACACCTTGTCCATCCAGAATTCACACTTACTGAACTTGGTGTTATACACAAAATTTTGACCCCCTGGGTTAGGGTCTACGGGGTGCTGGTGTTGTGAGAGGCATTTGAATCAAGTAGTGAGGGATTCCGGCTCGATCGGCGCGTTCCATGGCATGGGGAGCAGCTTCGTCATTTCCAGGGGCGTTTTGGTAATCTTTAAAGGCTCCTGAGACCTCCTATAAGCTTTCTCTCTCCTCCAAAGGATGCCCAAATCAGCTTGAAATGCTTTGATATTTTTAACCCATGATAGAGGACGACATTCTAAGCATAATGGCGTTGGAATTTTGATTTTTCGAGTTTCCAATAATTTTCTAGCAATTTCTGACTGAATCTGACAGAAATTCAATTTAAAAATATTCCAACATTTAAAAAATTCGGTTCCACCTCAGAAAATTCATAATATCCATCCTTGACATGTGGTTAAAATTTCACAGCAAAATTCCTTTGGGAAGTCTTTTAATTAAAATACCAAAAATCTTACTTTTACTAGATTTCTTTATCTTTAAGAAAGTCTATATAAGGGGATAGGTTTTTGGATAAAATCAGAACCTCATATGCTCAAGAACCCTAGAGAGTCAGAAAAGGCAGCCTCTCTCTCTCTCACGTTTTCCAACACCCGGCCACCCAAATCATACCGAAAATCCCCCGAAATCCCATCTAAACACGTTTTCCAATCCCCAAAGCACCAATAGTCATCAAAACCCCACAAAAACGCCACCAAAACGTGAAGAACAGCAAGAACAACCAACAACCAGAAGCTTGGTTCGAAATCCTTTCGGGTCTGCCATCAACGAAGCACTCGACGAGTCCCGGTGTGAAGAATCATCTTGAATTCGAAGGTAAAACGGGTTACCACTCTACTTTTCTAATTCCCCACGACCTTATTAACTCTCTGTAAATTTTGGGTTCAAACTAACCTTCGTACGCTTCTGTATTGCTGTTTGTTTAAGCTTCTGTCCAATAACTTGTTTACCAAGTTTCGTGCTTAATTCGAATTCAAATTGAGAACTTTCAATCACTAACGTCTTGTACATCTTTCAGGCACACACCCATAAAATTTGAGCCAAAAACACCTTCGGGAACAGCCTCAACGCCGCCGTCCGAGGGCGGTCCGCACCCACGGACGTCATGTCCGGGGTCCCGGACTCCCTGTCCGTAAGCCCGGACGCCCACGGACGGCGGCGGGATTTTTAAATTTTAAAAAATTAGGTTTTCTAATAATGTCCGGGCCCACGGACAGCCTGTCCGTGGCCCCGGACTTTAAATTTTCTGTTTTCTGTTTAATTCGACTTTCATTTTTATATAGGTTAATTGGGGTCCGTGGTTTCGGACATTAGGTCCGTGGCTACGGACGGAAACAAAATTTGACCTAATTCTGCCTCCGAAACCCTAGTTTAGGTAATTTTAATTTCCACTTTAAATTTCTGTAAAAAAAACGTTTAAAAATAAAAAAACAGAAGCGTGCACCTAGGTTAAAAACAACTTTGTAGAAAGCCGTAATTGAACCAAGTAGAGGAAAAACGACCTAGGAAGGGTAATGAAAGTAATTTGAACCCTAATTAAGTCGAATATCAAGCCCCCGAACCCGAACTCTCCTTTCCTAATTTGATCTAGGTTAAAATTAGGTGGCGACTCATAATAGGTTCCAGTGAGCTAGCTTAGGTTTTAATAATTATTGTTATATGACATAGTTATTAATCTTAGGTTATAAGTGGACCTAAAACCCATTTAGATCATAATCAACTTTAATCAACATAGGATAGGGTTTAAAAACGAGGCTCACAGACTGGCGACTCTGCTGGGGATCGAACTTCTTAATTTTAACTTGTTTAATTTTAAGAAAGAGGGCTTAACTTGAAAATGTTTATTTATGGCTTTATTTACTCTGTTTGTTTACTTGCGTGCGCACTTTAATTTGTGCACCCTTGCATCATATGAGAGCGAGGGTCCACGCAAACCAATTTCACCCCTGGACCCATTTGAGGGTCCCCTGTCAGGGACTCACACCTTTTAGGCGATGTGAATAAATGGGGGAAAAGAGGAGGGTGTCGTCTAACCACACCCCTTTAATACTTGGGCTTTAGCCCCAAGCATTTTCCTGGCAGTACCCTTACCTTGCCCATTGTTTGGTCAGTCAAAGACCCGACCGTAGACGCACACCTTCAGGTGATGTGGAAAAAGTGGGGGATGCCCAAAGAGAATAGCGTGCAAGACCTATTCCTTTGTGGTGACCTGGGCCCGCGCCCCAAGCACCTCTCCGGATCGATCCTTACCCGAATTGGATAAGCATCAGGTGAGGACATGTTGAATTTGTGTGGGCCTTGTTTGCTTATCGGCCCACTACCCAGCCGTGAAATTGATAGAAATTTCTCCTACATCAACCTAGCCCAACCCAAATTTACGGCTTTATTGTTTGCAGCCCAAAGGACTTGTTTGGTTTGAATGAATTGATTGTTTGGGCTCAGGCCCAAAAGTTTAGACTTAGGTGATTTCTCTATTTCAGCCCAATTTGAATTATCAACTTAGTTCTAGGCCCGTGAAAAACAAATCCACCTAAAGAAATCCGTGAAAATCCATCGGGCCTCTTCATTTCAAGGCCCATTCTGGTTTAGGAAAAACTTTCACTCAGGCTTAGGCCCTAAATTCTAAATTTAGGTGTCATCTTTTAGGCCTAATCAGAGTTACTCGACCCACACAAGTCTGAAATTAGAGCACCATCTTACCAAGTACTCCTTCCCGGCCTAGAACTTCAGTCCCGTCCTCTTTTATTTTCTAACAGACGGCATTTTGAAAACAGGTAAACTGTTATCACAAGCATGGAGGGAAAAGGAAGGTCAGTTACAACAGAGGATAGAATGGTAGAGATAGAGCTTAGGCTGAAAGCCATGGAGGAAGCCGTAGAAGAGTTGAGAAACAAGATCAACTCTCGGGATGCGGACTTTCATAGAGCCGCTAGTGCAAGAGAGTATGGCCAAACTGAACTAGGAGCCATGATGGCTGCCATGGAACGAAGACATAATTGTGTCAGGGATGCCATGGAATCCAACTATATTGCTGTAATTGAAGAGTTGAAGGCAAAGGTTCTCTCCCTGGAGGCCGAACGTCAAGCTCAAGACGAACTAGCGGGCAGGCTTCTCAACTCTCTTCATGATCATATAGAAGCTGGTCCCATCTGGGCCCAGGGTTCACAGAGAAATTTTGAGGAACTTGTTGCAAAATTCCAGAAAGCTATTAAGCAGCCGGAAGTGGTTAACCAGGCAGCAACTTGTATTCAAGGTTGCACCCGAAAAAGGACTAGACAGCAGGAAGAAGGCGCTAGTGGATGGATAGGAGGACCACGTTGGGACATTAGAGCAATAGAGTCACCACAGCAGAACTCTGATCTGAGACAATTTACTAATATCGGCCAGACGCTAAGTCAAGCGCTTGAGGAACTTCGAAGGAGAAGTCTGCTACAACCAAAGGCCCCGAAGGCAGGACTTGCTCGATTGGGGAAAGATCTGAACCAATTCTGTCACTACCATCAGCTTCCCGGTCATGACACTGACCATTGCAGGGCCTTGCAGCATAAGATCCAAGACTTTATTGACCAGGGATTTCAGTTCTCGAAGCGCGAGAACATTTTCGGAAGTTCCATGCCAGAGCATTGCTAGGAGTTATCTTTATTTTGGTTTCCCTACTTGTTTCCTTAGTCATTCGGTGTAGTTTCTTTTTTTTCCTTAATTAGCTTAGTTGGTCGTTGCTTTTCTTTTGAAATAGTCTAAACAATAAGGGATTTTGTTGTCGCACTTGTCTGCTATTAATAAGGGAAATCTTCGTTTTGCTTTCATGAAAAGTCCGAATTGGTACTTATATTCTCGCATTTTTCAAAAAAAAACATGTTGTCTCATGGAACCCACCTGCAAATGTTATAAGGTAGAACCCTTGTTTTCACCAATTCCTCTGTGCAAAGCCACCACTCTGCGTACGGACACCACTTTCATCGTATACATCCCATGTGTCTCACCACTCCACTTTCCCGACATTTCACCAAATACGTGAAGCCAAAAATTTGTTCTCACAAAATCACCCATCACCTCCCCACAGGATCACCTCGTCACCACTCACCATTACACACACAGCCATCCACCACAAATAATCTGGGTACCCAAAGGGCTCGTCAAAAACCCCACAACAATACTGGGGGCAATCTGAGTTAAGGGACGTTAATGTTTATTTATTTTGTGTAAACAAGTCTCTGAGTGTACATTTCGCGAGAGTGCCTTGAGCGGTAAAACCAAGAGTGAAAGAGCGGGTCATTTTTACACGACTCCAGAGAGGTCACATTCAAAGGTAAGGCAAACGGCATGACTCCGATCGAAGGAGATAATTTGTAAATTTACGCTTAAACCTATGAAAAGTAACAAAGAACGGATACACAACTATTAGGGATGACGAAGCACCTAGGCACAGCACCACACAACCGAAAGCTTATGAACCCTGACATTACACCCTAGGCACCCCCGCTGGGCTTTTCATATATAACCTCTTTTACGACACTACAAGCTCCACAAACAAACCCGCCAATGATGAATAACCGACCCGGTGACCAAAGGAGGCAAGGAGCCCGACTTCTGAACAACAACTTCACAAGTCCAAAGAAGCAAAACCGCTACCAGCATGACGAAGCGATCCGCAAATGGTCCCAAAGTGACACAGGATCCAAACGAGCTAACATCAAAAACAGCTCTCAAAGTTCAAAACCGGGAAACACAAGAACCCCGAAGGAAAGGAGATTCAAGGAAGGCAAACCTGAAAAGCCTCAAAGAAACCCAGAATCGGAAAAAAGAAAGAAGATGCAAGGAACAATCAAAAATTCCAAGTCCCAAGTTCATAAGCGAAGTCATCACGAAGTAGCCAAATGACTTCAAGGCAAAGAAGATAAGTCCGAGAGACGGTGCAAGTTGCAGCTTTGGTCACCCTTAAAGCCCCACATATCCTAAACATTCCTCCATTGTCCTGTTGTCATTCATCACACCCCATAGCCACGTTATAAGCTTAAAAGACTTCCGACTTAGTAGTTGTGTATCCAATCGAGTGAAAGTAACAGGTTGAACACGTAAATCTAACAAATGTCAAATTCAATGGTTGAGAAGTTGTGATCGTAAGTGAGAAACGAGCGCAAACACCAAACACGTCGAGTGTAGGTTAGGAAGCACCACATCAAAACATAAGCCTTGATCCTGTGAGGACGAGACTTGTTCGCACGTTTAGCCAAAGAAAATACTGGGGGCAATCGATCGTCCCGATCGATCGCCATGAACTCTAACTCAGATTGCCTTAAGAAAGAATACTGGGGGCAATTGTTGGTCCCAACAATCGCAACAACAACACCGATTGAGGCCCAGAAGTCCAAAACCCAAAGGTTCAAACCATTCTCACATCCAAACATTCACAGGCCCGTCCTAAGCCCTACCTTCACACCCAAACATCCGTATGCCCATCTTGAGCCCTACCATCTCCAGATTTGACATAAACCCTAATCCTTCTACATCCATTTAGACCCATCATGCATTTTACTCACTTTCACTTAGAACAACCCTTAGGCTCGTCATAAGACCTAGATCCATCCTTAGGCTCGTCATAAGACCTAGATCCATCCTTAGGCTCGTCATAAGACCTAGATCAACCCTTAGGCTCATCATAAGACCTAGATCCATCCTTAGGCTCGTCATAAGACCTAGTTGCATTTTCCAGGCGCGTCACAAGACCTGGCGGCAGAAAAGTTGGCGAGGTGATGGCAATAAATCCTCCTTTTGTGATGTCAACTTATTTTCGGGATCAACGAATGGTGGGCGAAGGCAATAAGTCCCCAGGTTTTTACCAGGAGTTATCCCTGCACACCGGCTTGGGGGGCGATGGCAATAAGTCCACATTGGGTCCATCCAGGAGCATTAGTACGGGTTTCGGTCCCCAGAAGCATCCGAGCATCATCAGCATCAGCATCAGCATCAACATCAGCATCATTAGCATCGTTGGCATTTTAGCTTTCTCGCATTTGCATAACACCCAGTTCTCACATCATAGGTAGTCAACGCCTTAGAATCGCTTGGCATCGCATCATTTCATGTATTATAGGTAGTCAACGCCTTAGAACCGCTTGACATTATTCCGTTTTCGTCACCTAGGTAGTCAGCGCCTTAGAATAGCTTGACACATTTTCACTTATAGGTAGTCAGCACCTTAGAATAGCTCGACAGTGTTTTTGTTGCTTAGGTAGTCAGCGCCTCCGAATAGCTACACGCAATCAACGCGGTTTCGCACAACATGGAGAATTTCGTGAAGTCCAAAATTTTGGGGCATCACTCAAGCATCAACCAGACTTTTCACATCCACTACAAAGTCTAGTTGACGGGGGGCAATCTGTTATACCCAAAATTTTGACCCCCTGGGTTAGGGTCTACGGGGTGCTGGTGTTGTGAGAGGCATTTTAATCAAGTAGTGAGGGATTCCGGCTCGATCGGCGCGTTCCATGGCATGGGGAGCAGCTTCGTCATTTCCAGGGGCGTTTTGGTAATCTTTAAAGGCTCCTGAGACCTCCTATAAGCTTCTCTCTCCTCCAAAGGATGCCCAAATCAGCTTGAAATGCTTTGATATTTTAACCCATGATAGAGGACGACATTCTAAGCATAATGGCGTTGGAATTTTGATTTTCGAGTTTCCAATAATTTTCTAGCAATTTCTGACTGAATTTGACAGGAAATTCAATTTAAAAATATTCCAATATTTAAAAAATTCGGTTCCACCTCAGAAAATTCATAATATCCATCCTTGACATGTGGTTAAAATTTCACAGCAAAATTCCTTTGGGAAGTCTTTTAATTAAAATACCAAAAAATCTTACTTTTACTAGATTTTCTTTATCTTTAAGAAAGTCTATATAAGGGGATAGGTTTTTGGATAAAATCAGAACCTCATATGCTCAAGAACCCTAGAGAGTCAGAAAAGGCAGCCTCCTCTCTCTCTCTCTCACGTTTTCCAACACCCGGCCACCCAAATCATACCGAAAATCCCCCGAAATCACCATCTAAACACGTTTTCCAATCCCCAAAGCACCAATAGTCATCAAAACCCCACAAAACGCCACCAAAACGTGAAGAACAGCAAGAACAACCAACAACCAGAAGCTTGGTTCGAAATCCTTTCGGGTCTGCCATCAACGAAGCACTCGACGAGTCCCGGTGTGAAGAATCATCTTGAATTCGAACGTAAAACGGGTTACCACTCTACTTTTCTAATTCCCCACGACCTTATTAACTCTCTGTAAAGTTTTGGGTTCAAACTAACCTTCGTACGCTTCTGTATTGCTGTTTGTTTAAGTTTCTGTCCAATACCTTGTTTACCAAGTTTCGTTCTTAATTCGAATTCAAATTGAGAACTTTCAATCACTAACGTCTTGTACATCTTTCAGGCTACACACCCATAAAATTTGAGCCAAAAACACCTTCGGGAACAGCCTCAACGCCGCCGTCCGAGGGCGGTCCGCACCCACGGACGTCATGTCCGGGGTCCCGGACTCCCTGTCCGTAAGCCCGGACGCCCACGGACGGCGGCGGGATTTTTAAATTTTAAAAATTTAGGTTTTCTAATAATGTCCGGGCCCACGGACAGCCTGTCCGTGGCCCCGGACTTTACAATTTTCTATTTCTGTTTAATTCGACTTTCATTTTTATATAGGTTAATTGGGGTCCGTGGTTTCGGACATTAGGTCCGTGGCTACGGACGGAAACAAAATTTGACCTAATTCTGCCTCCGAAACCCTAGTTTAGGTAATTTTAATTTCCACTTTAAATTTCTGTAAAAAAAACGTTTAAAAATAAAAAAACAGAAGCGCGCACCTAGGTTAAAAATAACTTTGTAGAAAGCCGTAATTGAACCAAGTAGAGGAAAAACGACCTAGGAAGGGTAATGAAAGTAATTTGAACCCTAATTAAGTCGAATATCAAGCCCCCGGACCCGAACTCTCCTTTCCTAATTTGATCTAGGTTAAAATTAGGTGGCGACTCATAATAGGTTCCAGTGAGCTAGCTTAGGTTTTAATAATTATTGTTATATGACATAGTTATTAATCTTAGGTTATAAGTGGACCTAAAACCCATTTAGATCATAATCAACTTTAATCAACATAGGATAGGGTTTAAAAACGAGGCTCACACTTGGCAATATAGTTTCTTCTCTCTCAGAGTCTCCAAGGCTGTCCTCAAATGTTGCTCGTGTTCCTCCCGACTCTTGGAGAAGATCAAGATGTCATCTATGAACACGACCACTGACTCATCTAACTGGGCTTAGAAAAATCCTCTGCATTAGATCCATGAATCTTGCTGGTGCATTGGTCAGTCCAAATGGCATCACTGTGAACTCGTAGTGGCCGTATCTGGTTCGGAAGGCTGTCTTCTCTATATCTGACTCAGCTACAGCTATCTGATGATATCCGGAACGCAGGTCAATCTTGTAGAACACCTTAGCTCCCTTCAGCTGGTCGAACAAGTCATCGATCCTGGGCAGTGGGTACTTGTTCTTGATCGTGACATTGTTCATCTCCTTGTAGTCGATACAGAGTCTCATGCTCCCGTCCTTCTTCTTGACGAAAAGCACTGGAGCACCCCAAGGTGAGACACTGGGTCTGATGAAACCCTTATCTAGTAGCTCCTGTAGCTGCTTCTTCAACTCAACCATCTCTGCAGGGCCCATCCGATAGGGAGCCTTAGCAATCGGTCCCGTGCCAAGCATAAGGTCGATGTTGAATTCAACCTCTCTTAGCGGTGGTAGTCCAGGTAGCTCCTCTGGAAAAACGTCGGGGTACTCCAACACAATGGGAACATCGCTTTGGAACTTCGGGTCCGTCCTCAGGTCCTGGGCATAACAGTAGTAGGCGGTAGCGCCCTTGGACACCTCCTTCATTAGGGATAAAGCCGATACAACCTTCACAGTCGGCTGTTTAGGTTGCATTCAGTATGACACTGTGATCCCTGTAGCTGACTTCAGGAGGAGACGGTGCTCTGCACAGTGTAGTCTGCCTCGGTATCACTGTAGCGTGTCCATGCCCACAATTAGGTCGAATCCCATGCCAGGGAAGGCAGTGGCATCAAGAAGGAAGTCCGCTCCTTTGATGTGTATACTCAAATCCTTGCATTTCTTACTGCATTTGATCAGCTCTCTGGATGGAAGCATGACTGAGCAGTCACGGATATCCTCTGCAGGGGCATTGATCTTAGCATGGTACGCTTGTGATATGAAGGAATGGGAGGCTCTAGAATCAAACAGGACTGTGGCCTCCACTCCATTAACTAGGAACGTGCCTGAAATTATAGGATAGATTTTTAAGATTCTGGGTAAACGTTCCAAGGTAATTACTCAGGGTTAATGTTTATACATGTGATGACCATTCCATTGCTCTTTGCTTGAGCCTGGTTCAACACATTCAACCTGATCCCTGAGTTTCCAACCCCTACAATGAAGCAATAAATTCTTAGAATTTCCATTCTTATTGAAAGCTTCATGAGCAACTTAAAATTTACAACGCTGAAATTGTAAAGTACAAGGCTAGGTCTGTCTAAAGGTTAGGTTTAGACGGCCCGGTTTCATGTGGGTCTGGTTAATGATGGGTGTGGGGGTTGTGTTGGGCTTGATTCTCTTCACCCCATGGTAGATGAGTCTAGCTGCCCCACCAAAAATTAGTACATCACCCGACTTCAGGAGGATCTTGGTAGCAAGGTCCATCCTCCTTTGATCACCAAATAGGAACTCCGCGTCATCTCCAAGCGATATGGACACCACTGGAACTCATCTGGTGACGGACTCTGGCGATTCGTCCTTGTCTTGGTGCATCCCTAGCTTACCCTCCTTTCCATAGAAGTTGATGATGCACAAGTCGGAGGTTAGGTTTGGGACGGGCTCATCCTCCAATTCTTGTGTTGCCTTACCTGCAGCTCTAATGATGGTCTGCAGTTCCTCCGGGATTGGTGGCACCTCCACCTCTTCATAGCTCTTGGTGGTGTGGTTCCACTTCTTACCTAGGCACATGATCTTCACCTTCATGGTTGAACCATTCTTGAAGGTAGGGGTGTAAAAACTTCCTTCCTTCACACCTAATTCCCTGATCTTGAGGATCAATGCGTACTGGATTACTGGGGTCAGGTACTCTCGTAGTAGGATCATCCCTGGTCTCAAGACCTCACATTTCTGGTGGGTGTGGTTTGGCTTCAAAGGGGATGTTGGGTGTGGAAAATGGCAAAATAGGAAAGCAAATATCGAAAGCTGAACAACAATTGCCATTAAATAAATAAGTCAAGGTTCACAACTGGTAATGAAAGGTTCGAAACAAAACAAAACAAAGGGTTTATGGTTCATCCCTTTTACATTGACAAAGAAAAACTAGTCAATGAAATGTGAAGAAAGTAAAAGTCTAAGTCTCTTCGTGAGGGAAGTAGTCCTCACCAGGTGAACTCGGGTCATCACTCGCTGCCTCTACGCGGTCCACCAGGTTAAGGAATGGTGCCTTGCCCAGCCTCTGGGGGTAGTTCTGTCCCGGCCTCTGTGGATGGCTCTGGGTAGGGCGGCTGGTAGATGGTCCAGCACCTCTTGTGCCACCTCGACCTCCTTCTCCATTAGTCTTAGGAGCTGGGGCTTTAGTCGCTGACCCAGTACGTGGCTTGTAGTCCCTGGAATCCGGGTTCGAGAAGCACTCGAAGGATCTGTGCCCCTTCCTGCCACAGTGGTGGCACGTCACCAAGGTTCCGTCACACTCCTTGCCTGGGTGGTCCCGCTCGCACTTCCTGTAGAAGTACTTCCTTACAGGTTGGTTTCCTGTTTCAGTTCAAGGTTAGTAATGTGATAACAAAATGTAACCACATTGAAGATTCTAATTTATCTCACCCCTAAATGGCTGGGAGCGGAGGGGCTTAACATCCGTATGATAAGAGACAATGGCTTTCTCGTTCCTTCCCTTGAAAAATCTTCCTTTCTTGTCATGATTCTGGGAAGAGCTTCCTCCATTCCCTCTTCCACCATCTCCCTTCCTCTTGCCTAGCACAGAGTCCTGATAGGCAATGGTGGTCTCACAGTCATTCGCGTCATCCGCTAGCTCCTGTGATGACAATATGTGTTAGTGGGGAAATCTTTGCGTACCAGAAATTCTAAATCATGTTCCATACCTGTAGGGTCATCCCTCTGGTGGAACCGATCATAGTCATGATCCTGAAGTTCAAGCCAATGTGGAATTTATCCACCAGATACCTCGGAGCGTAAGCTCCCTCTCCAATAACAGCAAGCAGCTCCACAAATTTATTATAGTACTCAGCAACAGAGGAAGTTCCTTGCTTCAGCTGCTCGAACTCGCTCCTCATCCTCTTCTGTAGGTAGGATGGATAGAACTTGGCTCTCAGGGCCACTATGAAGGCTGGGAAGCCGAAGTCCGCCTGGGTAGTCAGCTCAGCTCTAGCGGTCTGCCACCATCGATGCGCGGGTCCCTAGAGAAAGTAGGCAACTATGTCCACCTGGCGACCCGCTGGAACTGTAACACCCCTACTACACACTTACTATTAACTGGAGTCGCAGCGGAAAATAAACAACTAAACAATAACTAAACGATTGGTGCTACAACGCCGTCAACCACCCACGTGGTTAACAAGGCTGAATAAATACAAGTGTATCGGTCTGATGATCAGACTCCCGAGCATAGAACTAATAACCATATATACATAAACACAATACCGAGTATTTACTTACATCCTTTACTGTAAACCATCACTGTAAACTGTTCACAACCAAAATATATATCGCCACGGGAGCACAGGCGCATCCCGGGCCCAACATCCAAAAATAGTCAAAAGTAATCCTGCATCCTAGGATCTAGAGCCATTCTGCTTCTTCGATCCTCATCCTGCAGTGAAAGAAATATGGAGCCCCCGAGGGGGTCAGCAACCCTTGGCTGGTATGGTTAACGCGCAGCCCATCGGCTACTGGGATACGTGCAACTAATTGTCATGATGACATGGCATTCATTTTGAACATACAACATATATATATATCACAACAAGAATATTGCACAACAACATCACACATAACATACAAGAACGGATCCTTTTAGGAAACGAACCAACACAATTAGATCCCATGGAGAGCCTAGAGAATGTTGCCAAACCCATGCCAAGCTCGTTACATAACTCGTTACCGTCCTGTTAGATTGAACGAATAACTTAACACATGGTGCCTCGGATATAGTGATCCAAGCACACCGAACAAAACATAGTATGCCCCTGTGGCCCGACGTGAGTCAGTAAAATAGCCTTGGTTAAGCTAAAGGAAGGTTGGAAACCAAATTGGAAAAACAACCATAACATACAGAGAGAATCGAACCGGTTATGACATCGACTCCCATACTCACACGCGTGGCCGGAACAGACTGGACTCCTCACTTCCCCCGTTAGCACTTGTTAGAAGTTCAACATTGAACTCGATAAACAATTCACAACATTTGGTTAAGTCTTGTTAGACACACACAAGGGAAGAGAGAGTCATACTGAACAATACAATAATATTTAACAACTGTAAACTCATTACATGACTTAAATCTTACAAGGTCATAAACACACAGAAAAACAAACAACACACAAGCTGGTGTAAACCGGTAGGCAACAGACTGCAAGAAAACCATACCTTGGTCCTTGCTTCGATTTGTTTCCCTCGTAGGTCACTCCTATACATGATTAATAACGTCGGTTAATTAATTTACTTAACCTCAAATTTACTAAATGTTTAACATGATTATATGACATGTTTTAATGCCCCAACTTATCCTTGATTACCTACATTATACCCCCTAGGGTTAACTACATTTGCTACATTCTTTACTGTTTTTTTTATAAGTTTTGGTCTGTCCGACCCACCGTCTGACCCACCAACTGGGTCGAACCCTTCCAGTGATTCTCGGGTTTGAAAAATATACTTGTCCGACCCATGTCCGACCCAACCATCTGGGTCGGACCATTCCAGAGATTTACCATCCTTTAACACACACACGTCCGACCCATGTCCGACCCAAGCCCTCTGGGTCGGACCGTTCCAGAACTCTTTACTGGCGTCTAACAGAGGCTGTCCGACCCAAACTTGGTTCGGACCCCTGGGTCGGACGCTACCAGAATATGCCCAAACATTGTCAAATCCTCTCCAAACTTCTCCTAAAACCTCCAATTGTGTTCTAACATCATTTGATACACTTACACCCTCATACAACATCCATGAAACTCCTTTTCTATCTCCTTAAACACTTACTCATTTCATACCAAAATTCCTAACACTTATGTTATTTTCTCCTTGGTTTTCTAAGTGGTGTTTCATACCTATGATAACCACTATGCCAATAATGTTTCCTCACCACTACAACATCATCTCCCAAGCATCTTTTCTTTAACAACTCCTTGAACATCTTTACAAGTTTATAGCTTCCCATGCAACAAATCACTTCATCCCTTTTTCACCAACAATCCACAAGTCCTAAATACAATCTCACCATGATCTTGAAATGTCCCAAAACATTCTTTTGCATTCTAAATCCTCTAGAACATTGCCTAAGCCCTTTTTACATCTTTAAACACCTTAATGCATGTTTCTTCCACTAGTTGAACACTTAACCATTCTAAACATTTCCTAGCTTACCAAACTCATTTTAAACCCTTATAACTTCTTGTTTATTACCTAAATTTTGACATGAACTCTCCTAGAACATTACTAAACCAAAACACAATGTTTTCACCATTAAACAACTAAGAACACCAAAATCCATCAAACACATTCTTATACACAAAACTTCACTCATTTAGCACTACATCACAATATAGTGCATAATTTAAATTACATGGCTCTTAGGCCCTCAAATAACATGGCTCTTAGGCCCCTAAGATGCATAAATCATAAACACTGAATTTCCCACATTATATTTGCCTTTGACCTGCAAATACACTCAACAATACATATGCCTTTTACTAAGCCCTTGAGAGCATTCTTCTAAGTCATTTTCCATTGGCTCCTTAAATCATTTTCATAAGCAATACAAGCTCATTTCTCCTAAGACTTTAAACCACATTAGGTTAGCACATTTACCTCTTTTCCTCACAAACTTCTTTCTTGTTTCCTTGACTAAATTGGCAAGGCTTTTAGTTGCTTGTCAACTTCTAAACATTACACAAATGATATAATGAGTATACAAGCTTTATGCTTCATCTCATTGTAAACCCTAGTTACATATATTTTAAAGCATTAAGATGATTGTTTACCTTGGAATGGAAAGAGAGTTTGGATATGTAGCAAGAGAGGACTCCACCAAGCCCTTGGAAGATTCAAATGAAGCTAAAACAAGCAAGGTAAGGACACCATCAATGGTGATTTTCGGACAACACACAAACATGTAGGAAATGTTATTTTTCTTTGAGTTTCCTTACCTAGAAGCAAAGGAGAACAACAATATGTGAAAGGATGAGCTCAAGCTCCTCCCATGGTGATTCCTCTTGGCACCGAAATGGAGCTCTTGGGATTTTGAGAAGATAGGAATGAAGAGCTTGATGAGACTAAGAGAATGGTGGTCTTTGTTTTTGATTTGGCAAAGTGAGCTAGGAGTTACAAGAGGTTGAAGATGAAGAATGGTGGTGGCACTATTGCAAAACCGTGAATGGAGAATGAAGAAGAGGTAGAAGAGAGCTTGGAACCGTGGGAAATGAGAGAATGAGATAAGTTTGCTTTTTAAGAGATATTAAGTAGTAAAGCAAATAGTAACTTGATTTATCCTTTGTTATTCATTTTGTTAACTTACAAGGTGGTGACTCACCTCAAAAAACCGGCCCCCTTAATGTTACTAAGGGTATTTTAGTCTTTGTTGGCCAATTTAATTACTTATACAAACATATGTTACAAACTAGCTTATTTTAGTTACTATTCACTAAAACAAGGCACAGATGTGAAATTTTTGATTTCCCATTGATATAGACTTCCAAATGTGATATATAGTACACATGTTAATTAAAGAGTAATGATGGACATTTAGCCATTCAAAACTCATTTACAAGATAATTTTTCAAAAATGTGCTTTAAGACTCTTTAAAGCACATTTTGTGTTTAACTTGTTTTCAAGCTTGGTTTTCTTTGCTAATTGGTTTAATATGTTAATTAGTATATAAATAAGGTATTGGTAAGTTCATTAGGTCTTAACCAAGCTTATCCCAAGCTTAGAGCACATTTTGGCTTTTATTGACCTTAAAGCACATTTTGTGTTTTCTATGGTTTAAATTGCTTACTAATGTTTCTAAGACTCTTTTTAGTCTTACCACACCTTATTTAGTGTTTAAACAACATAACTAGGTTTGGGGTATTTCAGGAACGTGCAGAGAGGTGAAGGCCTTCTGCATCTCGTCGATGTATCTCTCTAAGGTCTTTGGTTCTGACTGGCCTTCGTAGACTGGAGGGCGTAGATCGTTGACCGCCTTCAGCAGTTGAACTCCCGGGGACCGTTAGGTGGTGGCGGTGGTGGCTGTGGGATCTGAGCCTGCTGCTGAGCTAATGCAGCCGTCACGATCTGCGCTATGACCTCTGGGGAAAAAGCGTCGGATCCATAGCCTCCTGAGGGACCAGCTCCTCTTCCTCCTCTTCGAGACATCTAGCTGGTATTGACGGTTTTGTTACTAAGAAGGTGTATTGTCGAGTCTAAATATCTATGTAGTAAAGTATATAATATTTATAACGTCCTAAGGACGGTTCGTAGGTACATGAAGTAAAATGTAAGTAGTAAAATAAGTATGGGGTCAGGGTCACGTGCCTTTCTGGAATTCTCACTTCCCAATTCTACCCCAGTTCCCCAGTATTAAGTGCACCTATAATCTAAGTATTTCACTCGGCTTGTTTTCTCGGGTTCAGAGCGCAACTACGCTCTGATACCAATTTCTGTAACGCCCCTATTAAACAAATATGCAGCGGAAAATAAAAGACTATGGCGTTTATAGATCATCGGGTTCCAAACACCCGGCACAAAACCTCACCAATTACATTTAATAAATTACAAAAGCTACGGTCTGAACCTCGAGAAAACTTAACTTAAACATAACAGTAATAAAATACAATAACTCTCCACAAAAACCTAATCCCATCCCAATCACTCGTTCTCTTCGTGGCCACCTGTATAATACCTCGTACCTGCAAGATAAAACCAAGCAGCCCACCCCGAGAGGGGTGGGTCAGTTCCCTGGAATGGAACTGGTACGATCCTCCAAAACAAACTCATAATATAACTCTTTAATAAATAATAATCTGAATACAATAACTTAAAACCACACAGAGGAACAAGGCACTTTAAAAATCACCAAGTCAAGTTAACAAGTTGCAAAAGAGACAAATAAAAGAAAGTTAAAGTTAGTCAACCAGAAGAAAACACACCATATGTTAGTGAACATCCATTGTTTGTGTTAGATTCAGTTCCAGTTAGGAGTATGAAGACCCAAGTAGTCACAAGGACTAGGAATGAAAGAAGTGATCCAAGAACCCATAACTCAAGAGTGGAATAAACCTATTGGGAGAGATGGCCCCCACCGCCAGCCAGTTGTCACTAGGACGAGGTAAACAGACCTCCGCTGTCAGTTGTCCATATGGACGAGGTATAGCAGACCTCCGCTGTCACCGACCCATTCTCAGTCATCGGTGAAAAGTGTGTGCACCACATAATAAAAGAATCCATACTCAGTACCAAGATTAACATTTTCCCATATTCCCATTAGATTATTAACTGTACAAGAGCAATACCAAAACACTCAGTCCTATAGAGTGCAAAGGCGTAAACCCTCAACAATTAACACCCAATAGAAAGAATCCATTCCCAATAAGGCTGATCAAACTCGACTCATGGATGAAACAATACCCATTATCCAAAGGAAGAATTACCAACACCAGATATTTCCTATATTCCCAGTTACCCCACGAGATCATTAACTGCACCAGAGCAATACCAAAACACTAAGTCCTATAGAGTGCAGAAGCGTAAACCCTAGGCAGTTAATATCTAGTGAAACAACTAGATAGGAGGAACCAATAACCAAGGAAATTTCACAAACAGGCTCAGTCTGAAATACCCCTAACTTTTAAAACTTAATTAAATGATCTAATAATGATCTAAGATGGTTAATAAACATCTAAATATTATTGGGGAACAATCTAAAAGATCTCAACAAGGCAAGACATGCCTTAAGATCGGTAAAGCCAAAAATGTGCTTTAAAGCACCATAAAGATTGTATGACCTCAAATAGGATCCAAGTGGATCCTAAGTATTATAATGAAGTAAGGAACACAACAAAACCGTTCCCAAAGAAAACTAAGCTCAGAAGCACCTTGCAACACAAAATGTGCACTAAAACACCTTAAAGCACATTTTTGTGAAATTGCCTTCTAAATTGGTTTTTAATGGGCTTAAAGGTTATAATTACCTTTAAATATGATATTATATCATATTAGGAATTTAATTCCAAATTTTACAGATTTTTACAAATTTAATATTAAAATATTAATAAAACCCTAAAAGGGGGCCCGCTTGAGTCAACATTGACTAAGAATGGTCAAGAGGTCAAAGTTGACCCCTTGGACCTCATGAAATCGGCAGCTACATGTAATAAGAGGCTGGATTCACCACTTGTACATACAATAGACAAGTCTCCAACATTATTCCCTAAAATAAGGGACCACCTTTTACCTTTCCATTATTATGACTTAATAATACACCTTGGCTCCATTATTTGACTCCACCAGCCTCCAAAAACGTGTGAGGCCAGCTTTCCCCTCCAATTATCGGTGCTAGCTCCATTCTTATCTCTTTGATGAGTCATCTTTCATTACTTAACAATAAACTAATCAAAATTGCTTTTTCAATCAAATAATACTCATTCCAATCACTCTCTTTCCCCTAGCTTCATTCCAGCCGATGAAGCAGCCCTTCCAGACTCTCTCAACCGTGGTTCTTGAGTTAGGAAGGTAGATCCAACTTCTAAGCTTCTAAGGTAATGGTTTAAGGTCATTTTTGGCTCTTTTTCTTCATCTCTTCACCACCAACACTTAGATCTCGTGGCTAATCACTTCCTATGGCTTATCTCAGTGTTTAAAGGTTAGAACATCAATCAAATTCGGTTGAAGCAAGTTAAGAGACCAAGGTTCCCCAAAATCTCATTTTAAGGTAAAAACATACCTTAAGCTTCTCTACTCTTCATCCGATTTTCTTCCTCTGATTTTTATGAGTTTATACACTCATAATCTTCATATTTACATGTTCAATCAGTTGGTTAACCTTTTGAAGCAAGGGAGGCCGAGATCTAGAGCAAATACCCTTCTTTAAGGCATTTTTCCAAGGTAAAACCTAATACCAAGACAGCTTGTTGTTGTATAGCTATTTCCTATGTCTATATGGTGGATATAACACCTTGTGGTGTGTTTAATTCAGGCCGAATCCATCTTGAAGTTCCCTTGCATTTTTAAGGTGATTTTTGCCTTAAATCTTACATTAATTGTTCCTTATGGTTAAGCTCAAGCTTGGAGTATAACCATATCTTGTTTTGGTGTATTAAAAATGTCTAAATCATGTGGTGAATTTTCCTACAAGTGACCGAGTTCGTACAAGGAGAAATCAAGGTATAAACACCTTAAAACTTATGATTTTATAATTTCTAAGCATATATATAAATATTGCCGAGAGGGAACTTAATAATATGGGTTATATTAACCTTGAAATGGAAAAAAATGACTAAGATAAATTAAGCTAGTCATTTAAGAGATTTAATTAACATAATGGTCAAATTATGACATTATGTGGAAAAATAATCAAATTAAAGTGAGGCCGTGAGTATATGTTATATTTTGAGACATTTAATGTGTAATTTATTTTGCAAGTTCAAGGTTGTAATAAGGCCATGTCATTAGGCCATTTTAATTTAAGTTTATAAGCTTATTTAGTTAGATTTATGCTTATATAATTAAGTTTGGGGCCAAACCGTAATTATTGGTAAAATACAAAGCCGTGGGGTTAATTTAGAGGAATTTAGGGTTTTTAAATGAATTTAATAAAAATTATAACATTTTATAAAGTTTTGTGTCAAAATTGTAAAAATAGAAAAGTATAGGTGAAGTTTTGTAATTACCAAAAGGTTTGGGTCCAATTTGGTATTAGAAGTCAAGTTGACTATATAGGAGACTTTGACCAAATTTGGAGAATTTTAGAAATTAAATACTACCTTATATAAGATAAGTATTAAATGGTAAAAGATTTATAAGAGATGGGGCTATATTGTGATTTCCGAAAACTTGGGGTACTAAATGGAGTTTAGTACAAACCTTAGGTTATTAGGAATTTGTAGAAGTTGATTTGGTTGAATTTGGAGTTTATATGAATTATATAAGTATAATATAAGATATTTCATAATATTGTTACAAATGGGTAACATATGTGGTAAAACCGAGGTTTAGAGAAAGTATAAGGTTAGTAATGATGTTTATAACCTTTTGGTATAGTTTGGTAATTTTTGGAGTTATATATAAGGTTTTATCAAGATATGTGTATAATATATGGTTTTGATGATATTAGAAAACTATATGTTATAAAGAGGGGAATTTGGTGAATATAGAAAGTTAAGTGGTGGAAAAGTAATTAGAATAGACCTAGGGGGTCTGTTCGGTTATTTAAAAAAATAATAATATAACCATAGGTTATAATTATATTAAGGTTTAAGGATTATAATATAAGGTAAATGTTATAAGTGTAACAATGAAATATAATTGAGGTTGATTTGTGATTTATAGAAGTTTAGTGGTTTATAGTGAAAGCCGAAAATATAAGGGGCTATTTGGCAATATATAACAATTTACAACTATATGTTATAATTGTTTTAATGACATAAATGTCATAATATATGTTATATAACTAAAATGTAACATTATATTAATTATGTGGTGGATTTTGTAAATATTTAAGAACATTGGTGCTGTTCGGAAATATTAACATTTTTAAATGGAATTTATAATATGGTTTTTAATGTTATAAGAGTTATAACATTTATAATATAAGAGATATTCATTAAAGAGAATGAATATATATTATAAGACTTACCATATAATAAATAGTTCCATAATACATGTATGAAAATGAATATATGTTATGATGTGGAAAATATAATATGGTCTAATAACCATGTATTTTCATGATTAAAGTGATATAAGAAAAAGGGAAAACAATTACAAACATTGGATATGGAATTCTAATGTTAAGAGTGTACATGTGATAATAAGGATCCATATAATTGAAAGTATTGTTTACACATGGGTTATACCACATTGAACTTAAAAAAAAACACACAAACCTTAGGAAAAAAAAATAATAAATACTAAGGTGAGATGAATGGTACATGACAAAGAATCATACGTACAATATAGAAACAAACTATATGACATCCAAGGGTATGTTAAGTTACATGCGATAACAAGCTCAACAATAAGTATATTAATATACAAGACAAGACTACGCATGTAATATAACACCTTTCTAATTCCGAGTTAAGCCGAAAACCGACAAGCGTTGATAGTTAATAACGGGGGATTAACTGGGAGGTGCTAGTGATGGTACGGGGTACCGTAGAGTATGTTGTTATACGGGATGCTAATCAGTAGCATTATGTATTGTTTAGACTGTTAGAGGCGACGCACGGAGCATAGGAACTTGCTGATTCATACTCCACCGTAATACTCATCAGGGTGAACGGTATGTTATTTATGTGGCTTGATTGTCTCTGAGGATTTCCTCAGTTCAGACATTATGTGAAAATCTGTGATAAGATTGAATGTCTGCTTGTGTGAATTAATATGCTTGAGTTGCGTATTAATGCTGTTTGTTATTATTACTGTTGTGCGATAACAGTACCGTTCGTATATATGAACATATTATAAAATGAACTAGCGGCAATGATGCTATCTTATATGTGTAATATAAGGAACGTAAGTAAAACGTTGTAGCATTAGGATAATAAGATATATAAAATATCTGAGACTTATATATACGGAGCATTGGCCTCTTTAACGCCGCTCTCGTATCTAGCACTGGATCCGAGTCGACATACTCAGGATTGGACTACGACCTTAGTCTGCTATGTTAGAGAAAAAAATACAGTAAAGCGATGCGATGGTATAGATAAGTTTATCAAGAGGATGTGGCTCTTGCTGTGAACTGTGATCCATTAACGATACTAGGATACCGTGTGGTAACCGTAAATATCTGAATAAATTTCCAACGAACTACAGATTGTTCGTAGGACGGAGACTACCGCTGGAGTGGCTATTGCCGTGGGTGACCCGCCATAAAAGATGGGTAACTTAGAGACACGTCTTCTAACGAGACGTTGTCATTAGGCATTACTGAACAATTACGAACGACTATATTAACTCGCACATTAGGCGAACATTATTTGGGCTTGTATGCCAAAGACGGGAAATTATACTCGTTTATAATTCTCGTTATTTCGCCTTGTTGCTCAGTGGTTATGCTTTATAAGTATGTGTGGTATGTTGATGGTTTTGTTTGAACGAGTCATTGTGCTCATATTGTGTGTTGTGTACTGGTTGAGTCGAGTCGCTGTACTATGTGTAGATTATGGTGGATTGTTTGGTCGAGTGAGTCGCCGTACTCAATTATGAACTATTAAGTGTTTGTTGGAATGGAGTCTCTGTACTCATATAAGCGTTGTAACGCTTTCAGTGGTCTATATCAATGTGATGTGTGAAGCCGGGGGCTTGTTGTTGTTTGAGTTTACTGCAATATAATTGTTGCTTTACAGTTTTAACATTAAACTACTTGCATGAAAATTGCATGCTCTCGACCAATTAACTGAGGGTCCGAGGGGGCATGACAGTCATGTAGTAACATACTCAGCAGGGGCTGATTCCATACCACAAACAACCATTTTTGCAGGTATGCAGCTTCCGGTGTCGGCAAAGAGAGGGACGCGTGGGTAGTTTAATTACAGTTGTTTAAATATGCACTGTTGCATTTTGATACGAACTTAGAAACGTGTATAGGATTGGGGTACTTAGAATGCTCACTGTGAATGTATTTATATGGGTTGGGAAGGATAGATATATCTCTTGTTGTCACTGTGGGAATTGTTTCGCATTTAAGAATATATCAGTAAGCACGTTATTACTCGTATGGGCGAGTAAGTACGGTGACACCAGTAGTTCAGTTGTTGGGATTACCGCTGCGATTATGATGTTAAAAAGATGATTAGGAGCCGATTAGAGTAGGGGTGTTACACAGTCAGTCACACAAGCTGAGTTAGTCACACAACCATTCCCTTTTAGGAAAATCCATTTTAGCTCAATTAGCGTTTGTAAAAAACATCCCTTAAGTCTTGTTAGCAAAGCATAAGAGTACGAGAAATCGTACTTGGTATGTGAAGAACAATAATTAACTTGAATGAGTGATTCCTGTGAGCCTCGATTTTAAACCCTATCCTATGTTGATTAAAATTGATTATGATCTAAACGGGTTTTAGGTCCACTTATAACCTAAGATTAATAACTATGTCATATAACAATAATTATTAAAACCTAAGCTAGCTCACTGGAACCTATTATGAGTCGCCACCTAATTTTGACCTAGATTAAATTAGGAAAAGAGAGTTCGGGTTCGGGGGCTTGATATTCGACTTATTTAGGGTTCAAATTACTTTCATTACCCCTAGAAGTCGTTTTTTCCTCTACTTAGTTTAATTACGGCTTATTAAAGTGAAATTAGGTCGAGCTTCTGTTTTTTTGTGTTTTTTAGCATTTTTTTGACAGAAAATTAAAGTGAAATTAAGAGCTATCTAAACTAGGGTTTCGGAGGTAGAATTAGGTCGAATTTTGCTTACGTCCGTAGCCACGGACCCCATGTCCGAGACCACGGACCCCAGTTCACCTAATTATACAGAAGAGTCAAATTAAAGGAAAACAAAAAATTGCGAAGTCCGGGGCCACGGACAGGCTGTCCGTGGGCCCGGACATTATTAGAAAACCTAAATTTTGAATTTTTAAAAAATCCCGCCGCCGTCCGTGGGCGTCCGGGCTTACGGACAAGGAGTCCGTGGGACCCCGGACATGACGTCCGTGGGTGCGGACCGCCCTCGGACGCGGCGTTGAGCCCGTTCCCGAAGGTGTTTTTCGCTCAAATTTTGGGTGTGTAGCCTGAAAGATGTACAAGACGTTAGTGATTGAAAGTTTTCAATTTGAATTCGAATTAAACACGAAACTTATTAAACAAGTTATTGGACAGAAGCTTAAACAATAGCAATACAGAAGCGTAGAAGGGTTAGTTTAAGCCCAAATTTTGGCAAGCCAGATAATACGTAGAGAATTAGGGAAGTGGAGTGTCTACCTGTTTTAACTTCGGATTCACAACGATTCTTCACACCGGGATTCGTCGAGTGCTCCGTTGAGCAGACCCGAAAGGTTTTCGAACCAAGCTTCTGGTTGTTGGTTGTTCTTGCGTTCTTCACGTTTTGGTGGTGTTTTTGTGGGGTTTTTGATGATTATTGGTGCTATGGGGATTGGAAAACGTGTTTAGATGGTGATTTCGGGGGATTTTCGGTATGATTTGGGTGGCCGGGTGTTGGAAAACGTGAGAGAGAGAGAGGAGGCTGTGTTTTCTGACTCTCTAGGGTTCTTGAGCTTATGGGGTTCTGATTTTATCCAAAAACCTATCCCCTTATATAGACTTTCTTAAAGATAAAGAAAATCTAGTAAAAGTAAGATTTTTTGGTATTTTAATTAAAAGACTTCCCAAAGGAATTTTGCTGTGAAATTTTAACCACATGTCAAGGATGGATATTATGAATTTTCTGAGGTGGAACCGAATTTTTTAAATGTTGGAATATTTTTAAAATGAATTTCTTGTCAGATTCAGTCAGAAATTGATAGAAAATTATTGGAAACTCGAAAAATCAAAATTCCAACGCCATTATGCTTAGAATGTCATCCTCTATCATGGGTTAAAATATCAAAGCATTTCAAGCTGATTTGGGCATCCTTTGGAGGAGAGAGAAAGTTTATAGGAGGTCTTAGGAGCCTTTAAAGATTACCAAAACGCCCTTGAAAATGACGAAGCTGCTCCCCATGCCATGGAACGCGCCGATCGAGCCGGAATCCCTCACTACTTGATTAAAATGCCTCTCACAACACCAGCACCCCGTAGACCCTAACCCAGGGGGTCAAAATTTTGGGTACAACAATTCCCGAATAGTAACCTATAATTAAGGTGTTCCAAGTGTCAATTAGTTAAGGGACTTATATACTAATCATCCTATTCCTACTGATTTATAGCTCCATGTTTACCATTACTCTCTCACAGAGGTTTGGGCTTGATTTTGTTAATTAAATCCTTTGTTAGGCCCATTTCGTTTAATTTGGAATGATTTAGGATTTATCCGTGAGAGCGGCCCAAACTCTCTTTGAATTGTTTAAGTGGGCTTTTTTTGGAGTTCATAGACTTGGGCTCAATAGGTTAGCCCAAGACCGTGTTACGTTTGCGTTGTTTAATTAAACCCTTAAGTTATCGTTGACTATTTTATTACACCGATTAAAATCCTAAAGTTTAATATATATTCTTATTATATCTCTCACAAGGAATGATATTTCCTCATCTATTTTTAATGTTTTTATATGTATATATATTATATATATATATATATATATATATATATATATATATATATATCTTTATGTATTAGATTTATCCATAACATTTTTAAGAAATTTTATTGTATTTAATTATGCTTAATAACTTTTAGGCATATCCCCAACCGATATATATATATATATAGTTTATTAAATAAAGTATTTTCCCTCATTTATTTAATATGGATATGCATATACACGTATTAGAATTTATTTACGTCATCCTTTATGTAGCTTATTGAATTTAAATTATCTTTATTAATCTCACATTTATCTGCATTCCATGTATGCTTTATTAAGTATTTCTTTGTACATTTTCGAATATTAGCTTCTATAGTATTTAGTTAATATAAGTGTTGATTTATTTAGTCCCCTTGTTTTAATCTACGTTACTATTTTATTCCTTTTATATAATGTATGTATATATATATATATATACAAATTTCCCTTAATTTTAATTAAGAATGTTAACCTCCATATTATATAATAAATAAAATGTAGACTAGTTTAATTCCTTGATTTAACATCAGTTCCTATTTTATTTCTCTCATATAAGTATATATAATTTATATATATGTAAATAACTTTTACTTCACTTAAAAGTTAGTTCCCAAAATATTTATAAACATACTGTTACTAAATGTTAGTTTAATTTTTTCATTATTTCCCAACCTAAAAAGTTTATTAATAAACTATACTTTAATTTTTGTTACATTAAAAACCATATAATATAAGTTATTCTTAAGAAAAATTCATGAACACAATTTTTAAACCCATTTACCATTGTCCAAAAATTCCCAAATTAAATATATAGTAGCTATAACATTTTAGACATATTATAAAATTTTTATTTCATAAAAATATCTTTTTAATTTATCCAAATAATTCCATAATACCCGTAACTTGCAAAAATCATAACTTACGTTTAAAAACGCCAAAACCTCATTAATTTACATCAAAATAAACTAGATTTTATAAGAAATCTATGGTTAAAATTTCAAGTCAAAATACATCCGGGAAGGTATTTAAATTAATTCAACAAGTTAGGGTTTAATTCTGGAAATATTATAATTCATAACCAACTTAAACTCCCCAGATCTAATCTCGGCCGTCCGTTTCTAAAACTTACGATCGGACGGCCACTGAGTCTCGAGTTCTTCAGGAAACCAAAACCGATACCCGAGTACTAATCTGTTGATTTCTCTCAACTCACAGAACCAAATTCGATGATTTTTGTTTCTGTGGATTCGAAATTCAATTCCGGTTCTAATGATACCAAATTCGCTAGCTAACATGCGGAATTCAGTGTTTTTCGATTCTGGTTCGAGGTTAGGGTTTATTTTGGGTTTCCGATTCCAATTCTCACAAACTCTCTCAATCTAACGCATAATAGTTGAAATTGGAACATGGTTCTGACTGGTAATGCAATGTTGATTAGCAAAATCGAAAGAATTTGAAGGAAAACTCACCGGAATTGCACGAATCGAAGGAATTCGATTTCGGTTTCTGGAAAAACTCAACCTTTACGAGCTGATTGAGTAGCCAACTTTGCCACACTATAAGTTTCGGTACAGATCGAGTTAGGCTTTGTTCTTGGGCTTAATTTAAAGAGGAAACATAGCTCTACACATTGATAGCAAGAACTCACTCTAATTTGCATTATATAGAAAGAAATCTGACCCGAAAGTTACGAGTTTACCTTACGTTTTTCCTATGATTTTATGTGATGTCGGATCACGAACTTTAGGCACCTCTTTCTTACAAACGGTTAGGAATTAGACTTGGGTGTAAACATGAAAGTTGTAGAGGAATTAGCGATCTACACAACAAGCTAAAGAACTTGAATTTCGGATGAGAAACGAAATAGTTATGGCGAGACGAAGTTTACCTGCTCGACTGTTTTTTCTGGAAAACTGGTTACAGTTTTACGGGTAGGCTACTTTGGAACGATTTTCTGGCTGATGTATAATGAATTGGTTTGTGTATGAGTTATGATTGGAAAGATCATTTGTAGGAGAAGAGAATGCAAAAGACGACACTCACAAATTCCAAAAGATGAGAGAGATATGGATGTCACAAGTTAGGGCAAAATCTGAAATCGGTTAGCGAAAGACAAGGAGATAAAAATCGACTAAGTGTTGGGCGCGTATCCCGAGGCGCGCGGGTGAGTTAGCAGACTTGCCACATCAGCATCTTTTCAAAATTTTGGCTCTAACTTCATTTTATCATAACTTTGGCTAGGATGACCCGTTTTTGACGTTCTTTTTATCGATCTTCATGGTTTTCCATAACCTATTTATTGGTATAGGTTTCATGGGCTGGTTTGACCATTCTCAAAAAGTCAACCCTAGCAAGGCTTAATAACCTTTATGGTTTCTATGATTTTATATTGGCTTTTAGGACTCCAATTAATGTTCCAACTCTTTCAAAAATCTTTATAATATACTCGGAGTGTTTAGAAATTTTCCAAGATTTATTGACTTATAAATCTTATTATTAAATTCATAATACTATATAATAATATATAGTAATCCAATATTTAATAGTATTCTTTAGGATTAAATGGAAGAAATCCCATGATTTAATTTTCATAATTCCATATAAGGATAGAATAATGTATTATTCACAATTCCAAACTATAATATAATAATTAATGGTATTTTTTACGGTTTTAATAAAAGAAATCCCCTAAATTAATTTTAATTAATTTAGGGGTATTTTATCACCAACATGCGGTTCATTTTAATAATTGCAACATGCTATATAATTTAAAGCATTCATGCATAGCACCATACAATCAGGGCATAGCAAACAAGGCACAAACTTACCATCAACAAACCGTGTCCAAACTCAACCCAGCTTCTCCATAGGTTAGCCCAATTACCATCCGGGTTAATCGGATGTCATTATCTCAATACTCAAATTCCACGACTCAACAATCCAAGTCTTTCCAAATCAAATTATCCTTCTCTTTTCAAATCTCAAGTTAAGCCGGTATGGCCTCCGGGTAGGGATAAGGCTATCCCACCACCGGGCTCAAAGTTGGCCCACCTAACCAGGTTGCTACCCAATTAAGGGGTTTGGACCATGGAAAGGATTATAGCCAGGAATCGGTTAACAATCTCTCTTGCAACCTCATCCTCACGCGTGGCCGAAACTATATCGGACTCCTCAAATACTCCCAATTCAAATTCTCAAAGTTAGAAAGTCAGGTGGTTAGGGAGTTAGTGAGAAGCCACAACAATCAGTCAAGCTTTCACAATAAACAACCAGACATTTCACAAGCCAGCACAACTTCCAGTTCAAACACCGAGCAACCCAAGCATAGCAATTACAATATTTTTATGAAAGAGCAGTAAACCGATTACATGCTTTTATCTTGCTTAGGTGGTGGCAAAGAAACACACAACAAACAAGCCGAGGTAACCCCGTTAGGACACAGAGCATGAAGAAGTCATACCGTGCACCGTTGGTCTCGGACTTTTGTTCACCTTCGAAACTTGACTATCCAAGTCCTATAGCATATCACGGAAGGGTACGGTTAATTATGTACAATTAACCTTACTCATTGTGTTCCTAGCCTTTCCCCGGTTTATACTTACTAATTCATTGTTGTTCAAATCCACTTACTCAAGTAACATACTTAAAATTATTTTCTAACCTTGTTTATAGCCTTAATGACCTATAAACATCATTAATCAAGTCTAAATTATCTTATAATACCATTACTCATCAAGCCCCTATCTTAAAGCAGCTTAAAAACACTTTCTGTGAAGAATTTAGGGTGGTCCGGGTTTGTGTCCGGGGATGTAAACCCAGACCAATGCACCAGGAAACTCTCGGGTAAGTTTTTGATGTGGTCCGGGTTTATGTACCGGGTTACAAACCCGGACCACAGCGTTTGGAAACTCTCGGGTGACTTTTTAGGGTGGTCCGGGGTTATGTACCGGGTTACAAACCCGGACCACTCCATTTTCACAAGTTTCTGCCGTGTTTTGAGCCTGGTCCGGGTTTGTGTACTTGTTTACAAACCTGGACCAGTTGCAGAATTGGAAAATATGTATGTTTTTGATTGTTTCAGGTCCTAACTTCTACCAATCTCTTCCCCAATGTTCCTACATGTAATCTAGCATGTTTTAACACTAATTAAGCACTTAAAACTAACTTAATCCAACCTATATTATAATCTGTTAACTTAACCATTTTCACTGCTAGTATTCTCCTGTTACAGGTTTTTCCTGCTCTCTGTTTTGTTTCCTCTTCGTTCCCTAACTCAGTGGCTCACTTCTCAGGCCATTCTACCCTTACCATCTGCATTATTTCCCTCCTACATTACACTCATCATATTCTCACGCTTAGCTTAGTTTCCTAAGTCACTAGTTACTCAAATTAAACACTAAATCTTAACTAGTTCTCCTAAGTTGTTTTCACCCATTTAAAACCCTTAAGTCCTCTAACCTGATATAGAAAATTTGCCATGGTTTCCCTATAATCCTAGACATTCCCACAACATCGTTTCTCAGTTCTCAATCATCAAAACTAACCAAATCCTCAAGGGACTCTAACAGCACACATTGTTCAATTTATTCACATATATTCTTCCGGCACAACACCCCTTGTCTTTCTTTGTTTTCCAAACCCTTTAACATCATTCAAAACAATTCTAAAACAGCTTAACTCCCTTACTCTTCACACCACAACATAACCCATTAACAGAGCATAATAAATTTTCCATTTTCAACGTTATAATCTGTTAAAACATAACACACACAAACTAGTTCAAGGTTAACACATTTACCTTGTGTTTCTAAGTTTGTTTCCTTTCCTCCTTCTCCTTCCCTTCTCTTCCTTTCCTTGTTTCGGTTCAGACTTCACACAGTGGCAATGCTACAGCCATTTCCACAAACACACCAACTTAGAAAACTACTCCTCTGATAACCCTAAAATCTTACGCATGTTAAACTTAAGTGA
Source organism: Limonium bicolor (assembly GCA_023374045.1). Lineage (NCBI taxonomy): Eukaryota > Viridiplantae > Streptophyta > Magnoliopsida > Caryophyllales > Plumbaginaceae > Limonium > Limonium bicolor. Next base: position 222,350,994 of record CM041779.1, read on the forward strand.
GGTTCTTACCTTTTGTCTTTAGGTGAGGTTTTTTTGATACAGAAAAATGACAAGGTTCCCAGCTCCACAATGAAGGTCATGCGGCTGGAAAGAGGAGGGAAAAACAAAGGCTCACGTTGGATTTTATTTACAAGGCTAGAGTTAGAAAAAGATGGGCTTAATTAATTTTCTTACCTTAAGATGACAAGGAGAATGGAGAAGATCAAAATGCACTCCCTCAGGACCCAAAATGGGCTACAACCATAATTTTAAAGTTAGAGCTTTTAGGTTTTTAAGAGGTGGAAAATGTTCCTTGAGAAGAGAGGAATCCAACGGTGGTATTTTTGTAGAGTTTGGAGTTTGTTTGAGTGTTCAAAATGATGAGAGAAGAGAGGAGATGTGGGTTCACCAGCAAATCGCCATAGCAGCTTGGTGAGGAAGAAGAAGAGTTCTGGGAGGGTGGAGAAATCGTAACAGAGGAGAGGCTAGGAGAGAGAGAGTGTTAACTTCCTTTTTCTTTCTTTATTTGTTTGTCTATATGCACATAAGGAAGAAATCAGAGAAGGGGGAAACAATGTAGAGCCGGCCACTTCCACACACACACTGTGTGTTATAATTTGTTTTCCTTATTTACAAATTGGACACATCAGTTTTGTTTATTTATGATTTCACCCCACACTTTTATTTTCTTACTATTCACTTTGCGGAATTTTCTCGTTTAATTAATTTTATTGGTGCTAGACCTTCACTATCGTTTAATGATGACTATTCAGTTGACTAGAATTATTACGGGTCCATTTAACCCGCTTAAAGTCGCGTTTTCCCGGTTTCCTCGAAAAACACGCTTTAAGGTTCGTTTGTGTTTTTAATCCGTTTAAAGGTTCCGTTTTCTTCGGGATTCGTTCCCTCGTGATTATTTAGGTGTAATTAAGCTTCTAAAATCTTAATTAGCCTAATTAATCACTGTTTTAAATTTTGGGGTATTTCACCCCGCCAACAACTCATCTTTATCAGGGGAGTACTAGTTCTCTAACCTTTTCACATTTATACAATGCAATACACTTTTTGCTCACTCCATGCCTAGTGCTTCAAAAAGGTCTTCTGTTTGTTTTTCCTTGAGCTTTTCTTTGAACAATGAGGACATTGTTCTATTCAAGTGTGGGGGAAACGACCTTTTCTTTTTGGTGCACTGCTCAATTTCCTCATGTATGTCTATAGCTTCCACGTAGGAGTTTTATTTATAGTAAGCAAGTTTTTCCATGAATTCTTGGAATTTTTCACCAATTTTTTTTCAAAAGTTCTCTCTTGAGGAGCACATATGTGCGGTGCAATCATAAATCCATATCTTGGTGAATTTTTATTGCTTAGGGGTTCTTTCTATCTTCTCATCTAGGGATTGCTAAGGGGTGTTTCCTTATGAAAAATGTTACAAAAGGAACTTGAGAGACACCATAGGTAACCAATAAATGAGAGTTGAGTGTTCATTGAAGCAAGGCAAAATGCCAAATTATCTCTCCTCATCTCTTGTTGCAAAAGTGAATCAAATGCAAATCTCTATTTTTCCTTTTGTTTTTCCTCAATACCCATTCTTGAGAGTAGTTGGCCATGGTAAAAGTTCTCCAAGTTCCATAATCTGTAAGAACTTGGAAGCACTCTAGATCATACCCCGAAACACTATATTTTCATTTGCCCTAAGCACACCCATGTCACCATGAGAAGGTTGATTGCACTCCTCTGGAGGTTTTTCACAAATTTTCTCACTTGAATTCAAGAATTCATCTAAACACTTGCTTGCTTTAAATGTTCCTTCTTTTGTGGGTCATTAGCTAATTTTGCTTAAGGACAAGCAGATAGATAAGTGTGGGGGAGTTGATAAGTGGTGAAATAGTGCTATTTCAAGGTCTTTATTCACCGTCATTTTATTCGGCGCATGACTTATTTCACCTCTTTATGGAGTATTTATGTGATTATTAGAGATCTTATACTTTTGACATATTCAAATAGGTAAATACTTATATGAGTACATTTTTAGAGCTTAATTTGAGAATGCATCAATGTTCGAGCACTTCGGGAAGGATGTCAAGCCAACGAGAAGCATCGGGAGAATTCCAGCACAAAAGAAGGACTTCCTGGTCTCGACCGACCTTGGGACCGACCTTGGTAAGGTCGATCCGACCCTATCCAAGTCGTTCCCAACACACTGGAATCGACCGTCCTTGGGACCGACCTTGTCCAAGGTCGGTCAAGCTTAAAAATCTGTCACGTTCCTCATTCTGAGAGAGTCCGACCGACCCGAGACGACCTTGGCAAGGTTGGTGGGACGAAAAAATTTGCCCAGATTCATCTTTTAAAATGCTACATTTGGGGGCTTCCTTCCTCATTATTCAAGATACACGACTTCAGCTAAAGAGAGGAGAGAGAGTGGTGAAAATAAGGGAGAAAAGAAGAGGAGAAAAGAAGAGAAGAAGAGGAGGAAGAAGAGAGTGAAGATTTCTACCTCCGTTGAAGCTTGGAAGTTCCTCTAATGGTTATTTCTCCCTTCTCCTTTCTCTTTCCTTTATCTATGGCTGAGTAGTTCCATTTGTATCCTAGGATGAGGGTTTGACCCTATTGTGCTCATTGAATGCTAGAAACCTAACTCATTTATTACTCTTGTTTATTCCCTTCAATATCAATTAATGCCTTAAATAGATCTCTTATTGCATTTATGGTGGTTTCATTCAATAGTTGAGCTTGAGTTTGGAACTAGACCAAAATGGGGATAAACCATAACTTTTGCTTTCTTGATTTTAGGAGTAAATTTTGCGGGCTATTAATTAAAAGTGCTTGCTTAATGCCACTAATTGATTTAAACCTCCTTCAATTAAGGGGTTTGACTAATTAGGTAAGAATTGGATTTCTCATGATTTAGGGATTCATGAGTTGAACATTAATAGGCATTGAGTTAATGATTTATGGTTTTGAGATTCTTTGGGTGAATTAGGTGATTCCCCACTATCCTAGGGTACTCTTCTACCTATTTCCATCAAACAACCAATTTACTGTTTTATTGCATTTCCATTGACAAACAACCAAGCTTGCCTTCAGCTAAACCCCGTTTACTGTCATTTACGTTTTGCTAAAGTACCGAAGCTTGGGATTTTGAAACCAATTTCCTTGTGGATACGACATTGTTATATTGCAACGAATTGGGTGCACTTGCCCGTTTAGCTAGGTTTAATTACTATGTTTGTAATTTTCCCAAAAGCATATTGGACACACAGACTTCAACACCGAGTTTCCAATAAGAGTTTCTTCTTGTTCTACTTCTCTAATACTATTTTCTATAGATTTGTTTATTGTTAACATGACTATGGCTGAGTAGTACTTTTAGATGCCGGTTTGCTATGTAATCCGAATTTAAGGTTCCATTATCTTTGAGGTTTTACCAGTTTTAATCTGATTAAAGTTTTTTTCTTTATTTATATTAATTCTCTGATGGTCTGACCAATTATTAGAGATTACTAGTTTGTCTGCTTACAAGTGAGAACTGCGGCATTCAATAAACTCCAGGAACAAAACCAGTTAATTTGGCGACGACGATTCCACTAAAATATTAACTGATTATCTAACTAGGTCGTGCTTAAAGCTGTTAGCAATTAGGAAATTCATAACGAGAGTTAAGGTTTGGTAATTGTTAATTAGATTTCACCGAGCGGAAGACTAACGTGAAATAATCTGATCTAGGATTTTAATCTAGAATTTGGTAAACGCATTGAGAAGGGAACTGAGAATTAGGAGGAGTAGTAAACGGGATTTCTCCCTTAATTATCAAGAAAACAAACACTGTCCTTCCTGCAGTTATTGTTATTGTTCTTGTTATTGTTAATTTTACTTAATTTTAGAATTACAATTTCATCAATTAAGCCCCCCCCCCCAATATCCTGTTTTCTGATTTCATTAATTTAATAGTTGTTTTAGATTGAGATTAGACTAGACACTGTCTTCTTGGTTCGATAACCTAGGGAATACTTTCTAGGAAAACTTGTTACAAAGACCGGTACACTTGCCAAATTAGGTTTTAACCCCAACAAGAACAATATGAACCTTTCATTTATATAGAAGTGAATATTTCATTGAAGAAAAGTTAATTAAATGTTCAAGACAAATAAATCTTATATTTAAGAAAAATGAATCTTTCACTTTAAATCATTTGTTTTTCTAAAAGTGAATTTTAATTTCAAGAAAAGTAAATCTTAAAGAAGATTCATTTTGTTAATGAATAAGGTTCATTTTATTATTAAAGATGATTCATTTTGTTAATGAATAAGATTCACTACGTATGAAATACCCCAAACTTAGATATGGTGTTTAAATGATAAACTAAGATATAAGGAGGCTAAATAATGCCTTAGAAACATTAAGAAACATTTCTAATCAAAGAAAATATAAGGAAACACCAAAAGAGCAGTTTTAACAAAAACGTGCTCTAAGCTTGGAGAGACTTGGGAGAGTACCCAAATATTGTTCTAAGACCTTAGTAATATCCTAATGGTCATTTTAAATCATTTACCAAAGAAAACCAAGCTTGAAAACAAGTTAAAACACAAAATGTGCTTTAAGGAGTCTTAAAGCACGTTTTTGAAGAATTGTCTTGTAAATGAGTTTTGAATGGCTAAATGTCCATCATTACTCTCTAATTAACATGTGTACTATATAGTATCACATTTGGAAGCCTATATCAATGGGAAATCAAAAATTTCACAACAATGTGCCTTGTTTCGGTGAATAGTGAATTAATTAAGCTAGTTTATAACATAAGTCTATATAAGTGAGACATTGGTCAACAAAGACTTAAGTACCCTCATTATTAAAAGGGGGCCGGTTTCTTAGGAGGTGAGTCATCACCTTCATGAGTCATTAAGCAAATAAGAAAGCAAATGAGAGTTTTAAAGTAAAAGCACTATTCACCTTTTACATAAATATCACACTTTATTAGTTCTCTCTCCTCACTTCTTCATTCTCCTTTGTTTTCCCACGGTTTGAGCTGCTCTCTCCCTTCTCCATTCACGTAAAACTCAACCTCCATGAAAGCTCCATCCTTCCTTGGTCACATCTTGCTCATTTTAGCTCCAAATCCAAAACAAAATACATATTCTTCTTAGTTAGCTCAATCTCTTTCTTTCTATCTTTTCAAAACTTCAAGAGCTTCATTTGGTGCCAAGTCAAACCACCATTAGAGGAGGAAATTCAAGTTTGGAGACTCCATTGGCATCTCCATCTCTAAGGTAAAAAAAGTGTAAGAAAATCTAGGTTCCTCCACCATTTTCTTCACATGTCCGAAAATTTAGTGCTCATGGGACTCCATTTTAATGCCTTGCTCTAGCTTGTTTCTACTCTTCAAAGGAGAGAGATCCTTCTTGCTTCTATCCAATTTATCTTGAGAAAACAAGGTAAAACAATCACATTAATACCTTAAGCATATTTTTAACCTAGGGTTGTTCCTTAGGGTTAATGTGTGTTATCTAGTACTCATTGGAGTCATTGGATATTGGTTAGAACATTGGCAAGGAGAATCACATTGGTGACCGAGATTGAACAAGAAAAAAACCTAGGAAAAAGCTTTTTAACTTGTAAAAGAACAAGGTAAATTACTTACCTTAAGATGTCTTGTTTTTATGGGAAAGGGATTTAGGTATATGATGAGTTTAATGTAGAGTTTATTGGGAAGGTGTTATAAAACCTAGAAGAAACAATGACATAACTTGTGAACTTGTGACTAAAGAGCAAATGAGAAGAAGTTAAACAATGTGAGATTACAAGAGCATTTTATTTCAATGGGAGCCTTGTTTGTGTGTATTCGCAGGTTGAAGGCAAATATATGAGGAAGTTCAGTGGTTAAGATTATTGTCATTTAAGGGCCTAAGTGCCAAGCATTTAAGTTTATGCACTATAATGATGTGTGTGTTTTGGTGTAAATTGTGTGTTAAGGTGTGTGAAGAGGATTTGAATGATATTGGTTGTTTGATGGAGGAAAACCAAGTGTTAGGATGTACTATATACTATTGAACCCATGGCAAAATCTAAAGGAGAACTTAAGTGTGTAAGATACTCTAAGGGGGATTTAATGACTAAGGAAGTACTAGGATGTTCTAGAGGTTGTCTTGATGAAAAAGGGTGAGATTAAGGTGTTCTAATGACTTACAATGACTTAGGTATAACCATGAAGGAATTAGGAATCAAAAGTATGTACTTGGGTATTTAGGACTTGGTAAATGTTGATAAAAGAAACTAGGGTTTAGAATTAAGGAAACCTTGGAAAGTGCAAGAAAGATGCTTGGGAGATGATGTTGTAGTAGTGAGGGAACATTATTGGCATAGTGTCTGTCATAGGTATGAAACACCACTTAAAAACCAAGGAGAAAATATCATAAGTGTAGGAATTTTGGTATGAAGTGAGTAAGTTGTTTACGGATGGAAAATGAGTTTTGGGGATGTTATATGAGGGTGTAAATGTGACAAATGAAGTTAGAAGACATTATGAAGTTTAGGAGAAGTTTGGTGAAAATTGGCTAAGTGTTTGAAGGCTTAGAAAATGAGTGTTTTGCCTTGTCCGAACATCCGTCCGGACATGGACGTTCGGACAGGCCCTGTTGCGTGAAATTTTCAGAGTCTCGACTGGTGTCCGACCTTGGGAAGTCCGGACACAAGTTCGGACGTACCCGTTTCTACTTTGAATTTTCCTCGACCCATGTCCGAACTTCCGAAGTCCGGACACATGTTCGGACATGTGTCTGTTTTTAGCTTTGAGTCTCGACTTGTGTCCGAACTTGGGAAGTCGGACACAAGTTCGGACAGGCCACTGTATGGACCAAAAACCTTGTTTAAGGTTAGGAAATGATGGGGATAATTAAGTATGGAAGTTATGAGATTATTAAGGACTTGTTTGGTGGGTGTGATGGTCATTAAGTGGGAGAGTAAGTGTAATAAATAATGAGGAAATGATGCACTAAGGAGTCAATTTAAAACCATAAGGCTTAGTGAAAAACATGGGTAAAAGTTGATGTCTAGGAAAGGTTAAGTAATTCTATTGAGTTGGATTGATAATAACCTAAAACTGAATCAATGTTCTAGGCTTTGTGAATTGGGACTTGGAAGGAGATAAACCAAACGATCATCGACGGTGAACGGTACAATCCTTCTTGTGACCTGCTTGCTAACGAGGTGTCCCTCGGATTGTGTGCTATCTGTTTAATTCTATGACTAAAACAAGATAAAGCATGCAACCGGTTATATTGTTCTCGTTGAGTTTGTGTTGTCTTTACACTAACCCACGAGACTTGAAATTGCTACTAACTAAGTTTAGTACTTACTGAGTTAAGAATAAGAGTTAAGTTTGATGGTTGTTGGTTAATGCCCGTTAAGGCTTAGCTAGCACATGATGATTAAGATTTCTACTAACTGGAACTTGAGTGGAAACCCGGGACCGATCTCCGGTCATGCATGCTAAGGAAAAAGGGGGAACAGTATCTGAATCAGATCCGCCCTCCGCTTAAGGACTTGTCCTCGGACTTGTAGCCTAGGGCCGGTTGCCGGCTCAGCTATGCTGGACTCCCGTCCAGAGTAGGTGGCATTAAGATGGTGCGGTGGGATCACCTAAATCCCAGGTTCGAATTAAGCTACAACCAATCCCTTCCAGGAAAGGTTTGTATACTGAGATTAAGATTAAGATTAAGATTAAGGTAAGGTAAGGAAACGAGATTAAGGAAATGAGGACTAAGGAGGGGGTTACTAACCCACTTGATAAGGGAACGCTTGAGTCGTTCATTGTTTGTGAACTAATAGGTTCATCTGTGGTTATTGTTATTGCACTTCATATTATGCTTGTGTATGTAATCAATTTCCATGCTATCGACAATTAGTCGTCGTAGCCCCGTTAGCTTGGGGGCCACGAGAAGGTGTACCAGCATTCGTGCTGACCCCCTCGGGGGCTATTTTTACACTTGCAGGTAAGAGACCCATGAGGACACACTACGAGAGTAGGAGCGGTTAGACTTAGGGTGGGTCATTTATTTTTGAGTTCGGGTTGCGCCTGTGCACCCGACTGTTATATTAAACTGATGTAAGTTTGGGATTATGTTTAAGATACTTGTACTCGGTTGGTTGTGGCATTATGGATGGTGATGTTTTGAGTTGGATAAGTATTTTGGTTAAGTATTGTAAATGTTTAAGCCGGTATATTTTAACGATCAGACCGTGGCAAGGTCCAGGTGTTTATTATCTCCGCTGCGACATATTCGTTCAAGTGTTCAGTTTTACGATAACCACGATTGGCTTTGGATGGGGTGTTACAAAAAGTGGTATCAGAGCGTAGTTACGCTCTGATCAAGAAATACCGGACATGAGTAACCACCGAGTTAGGATATAAGTTAAGGAATAAGTGTTGGGTTAAGGGTGTGAGAAGTTAGAGTGAGTAGAGTCAGATGACCACTAATAAGTGTGGATCATCTTTATCGTCTAAGGACGTTATAAATTTACTAACCGAGATAGTGGTGAATACAAACTAATGTGAGATGTGCTTGTTCAGATGGCAGGACGTCCAAGGGGAAGCCGAGGTCGCGGCCAGGGTGAGGATACTTCAGGAATACCTGGAGGGCAGACGATCGCAGAGATCGTAGCTGCCGCTTTAGGGCATATGGGCTACCAGCCTGGTGGGTGCACCACCTCCACCGCCACAACCTAGGGAACCAAACTGGGTGAAGAGTTTAGCAGATCTTTGACCCGCGCACTTTAAGGGGGAGACCGATCCCGCCAAGCTTGAGGCGTACATCTCCTAGCTGGAGACCGCCTTCGAGACCCTTGATGTCCCTGCTGGGATCAAGGTGTGCTTAGCTGTTTTCTATGTGAAGGGGGCGGCAGGCGATTGGTGGAAGCTGGTGAGGGCCGAGCATGTGGCCAATCCAGAGTTCGGCTGGGAGCAGTACACCGCCTTGCTACGAGCAAAGTACTACCCCGCCCATGTCCAGACGAAGAAGCGCTTACAGTTGGATGCGCTTAAGCAGTCGGACAAGATGACAGTGGACGAGTATTACTCAGAGTTCAGTGCCTTGCTCCGTCTTCTGCCAGGTCTTGGATATTCTGACCAGGTCTTGGTGGACCGCTTCTATGGCGGGCTTAGCCATCGACTCCGCTACGGCATGGGGCCAACGAGTTACACTACCTTGCAGGTAATAAGAATGATTGAGATTTGAGTAAGTAATGAGTAAGATTTAGATTATGAGAAATAAGTGTGACTAATACCTTGAAAGCAGGAGTGCTATCACGCCGCTGCTAAGGTTGAGATTACCGCCCAGCTGAGGGACGAAGAGAATGCAAAGAGGAAGAGTGCTGGTAAGAGCTCAGAAAGTCAAGGGCAAGGAGGGTACAAGAAACAAAAGTACTAGCCTCAGGCCCAGAAAAGTCAGAACCCAAAGGGGAGGGAGGAAAAGGAGAAGGCTTCGGAAGAGCCATTGAAGCTGACATATGCTATTGCAGCTACACCCCTGCGCTCTAAGGCGCCAAAGGGTAAGGAAATTGATATTGAATGAGTTAAGGAATAAATTAGTAACCGTTTGAGATATGAGAATTGACAATATGAATCATCAGGATCTGAGACTGAGAAGGGAGCCGGTGGTGGCTGAAATACCCCTAAATTAATTTAAATTAATTTAGGGGATTTCTTTTATTAAAAATTAAATTATTATATGGAATTATGAATTTGAATTATATGAATTGTGAAATTTATTTAGGGGTTTTCTATTTAACCCTAATTATTATACATTAATATAGTATTATGAATTTAATAATAAGATTTATAAGTCAATAAATCTTGGGAAAATTTCTAAACACTCCAAAATATTATAAAGATTTTAGGAAGTGTTGGAACATTGTTTTGAAACATAAAAGTCAATATAAAATTCTAGGAACCTTAAAGCTTATTAAGCCTTGTTAGAGTTGACTTTTTGAGAATGGTCAAACCAGGCCATGAAACCTATACCAATAAATAGGTTATGAAAAACCATGAAGATCGATAAAAAGAACGTTAAAAACGGATCATCCTAGCCAAAGTTATGATAAATTGAAGTTTAGAGCCAAAATTTTGAAGGATGCTGACGTGTCCAGGACACGTGTCGCGCCCAGTCAGCACCCGACACTTAACCGTTTGATTTTCCCAGCGGTTTTGGCATGTCGAGGGTCGATCTTTAGACACCTATATCTTTTTCCCTACTCCACCATTTGGTATGCCGTTTGTTTCATTCGATTCTCCTATCTTTCCTCTTTCCAACCATTACTCACACACCATCTAACTCCTTCTACAATGATCGGAAAGTTGATCCAAAGTTGCCTCCTCGCGAGTTCGTAACCCAGAACTGCAGTTTTTCCTGAAAACGGGTAAACTTCGTCACGCCATAACTCTTCATTTCTCGTCCAAATTTCGTGTTCTTTAGCTTGTTTTGAAGATCTCAAATCCCTCTATAACTTTCATGTTTATGGACAAGGCTGATTCGCACTGGTTTGGGAGATAAATCTGTCTAAAGTTGCCCACTCGATCACGGCGGTAATTCTGCCCAGTTTCATCCCGAACCAACTAGGTAAACTCGGATCTTGTGAGATCTATAACTTTCTCCCTAGTTCATCAAAATCAATGATTCTTCCACTAGCATCTAGAGTTACATGTCTAGTTTGGATTGTGATAGGTTACATGAATCGAATCTCTCTCAGTTGGTGCGAGTTGATTCGAGAAGAGGCGTACCTGAAACGCGCATAAAATACCAATTCCAGAATTGTCGACTTGGTTTCACCCCGTTAATGCGATTCCGGTAAGTTTCTGGTCAAATTGTTCCATTGATGCCATTCGAAATTTCATCACCGATCAAACCCACATGCCAATTTAGTCTATTATGCATTACAATGGGAGAATTTGTAGGAATTGCAACCGAATTAAGTTCTGTACCGAAATAAACCCTAACTCTCGAATCGATTTCGAAACTTGGTGTATACTGCATTATAATTGGGGAAATCGGTACCATTAGAACCGGAATTTGATTACGAATCGATAGGAACAAGAATCATCGAATTTCGTTCTGTAGATTGTGAGTTATAGGGTGATTAGTACTCGGGTCGGAAGGGGAGAACGCTGAAGAACTCGAGGGTTCTGGGCCGCCCGATCGCGATTAAAAGAAACGGACGGCCACGATTAAAACGTTTCAAAATATAAGTATAAGTTTTTATATTATTTCCAGAATAAAGTCCTAACTTGCTAGATTTATTTAATGGCCTTCCCGATTGTATTTTGACTTGAAATTTTAACCATAGTTCCTTATAAATCTAGTTTATTTTGATGTAAATTAATATGGGTTTTGAGTTTTTAAACATAAGTTATGATTTTGCAAGTTACGGAATTATGGAATTATTTGGGTGATTTAAAAAGATATTTTTAGGAATAAAAATTTTATAATATGTCTAAAATGTTATAGTTATTATATATTAAGTTTGGGAATTTTTGGGCAAGGGTAAATAGGTTTAAAAATTATGTTTATGAGTTTTTCATAAGAATAACCTATAATATAAGGTTTTTAATGTAACCAAAATTAAAGTATGGTTGGGTAATTAACTTTTTAGGATGGGGAAAATAATTAAACCTAAATTAACATTTTACATCAGTGTTTATAAATATTTTGGGTGTTATCTTTTCGGTGAAGTAAAAGTTGTTTACACATAAATATATATATGAGAAGAATAAAATAGGGACTTATATTAAATCGAGGTATTAAACTAAACTACATATTATTATTATGGAGGTTAATATGCTTAATTAAACTAGGGCAAACACTTTATTTTATAAACCATATATCAGTTGTGGAGATGTCTAAAAGATATTAGATATAATTAAATACAATAAGAATTTCTTAAAGAATGTTTTGGATAAATCCTAAGAAAAATATAAGTGTATATACAAATACATTAAAAGTAAATAAGAGAAGTAACATTCCTTATGGGAAACATATTAAGAGGGAAAAATTGGGATAAACCTAATTCCTACGTGGCAATTAAAAATATTAAAGGTCAGTGTGACATCCAGGTAGACTATTAGGGGGAAATACACATCCTAAACCTTAATAGGTGACAAAGTAAGTTAGCCAATCGTAACCCAAGGGATTAATTAAATCAAACCTATAATCAGGAGTGGGTAAATGGGGTAAGATAAGTTTACATTAAAAATTTAATTACGAGATCTAGCCAGATCCTTAGGAGGGTGTAACTGTAAAACGAAAATATAGACTAATAAGAATGGGGGATGTGTAGCATTATAGTGCCTTAACTAATCAATACTTGGAATACTTTAATTATAGGTGATTAGTGGAAGTAGTTCGCATTTTCAAGTTTGGTTGCTGCTTCTACATATACCAGGTACGATTTCTCGTACTCAGCTTGATGTGCTATGGACTTGATGGAATGTTTTGTACGACTTCTCGTACTCAGATGCTTAAGGTGACGAGTTTTATGGAACATTTTGAGAAACGCTAAATGAGCATGAATGTATCTTGAAAGGAAATTGTTTGTGTAACTGACTCAGCCTGTTGTGACTAACTGAGCCTTGGATGTACAACTCACATGATCATTGGTTCCTTTAATCTGGTTATCTCATTAGATATTGACTGTTAAGGGTTTACGCCTCTGCACTCTGTAGGACTGAGTTGTTTTGGTATTGCACTTGTACAGTTAATAGTCTAGTGGGAATGTGGGAAATGACAATCTTGGTATTGGATATGGATTATTTCTATTAAGTGGTGCACTCACTTTTCACCGATGACCGAGAACGGGTCGGTGGCAGCGGAGGTCTGCTATACCTCGCCCTTTGTGGCAACTGACAGCGGAGGTCTGTTTACCTCGCCCTTGTGGCAACTGACTAGTGGTGGGGGCCATCTCTCCCAATTGGTTTTATTCCACTCTTGAGTTAAGGTTCTTGGGTCTTTCTAATCCTAATTGGAACTGAATCTAACTTAAGTAATGGATGTTCACTAACTTCTGGTGTGGTTTCTTTTAAGTTGACTCGCTTTACTTCTTGTTATTTATCTCTATCCTTGACTTGATATCTTTGACTTGGTGTTTTGGTGTGCCTTGTTCTTCTGCTTTTGGTTCTAAGTGTTTGGCTTCATCTTATTGTTTATTTTTAAGAGTTATGCTTTTAAACTGTTGTTTGGAGAGTTGTACCAGTTCCATTCCAGGGAACTGACTCACCCCTCCTGGGGTGGGCTGCTTGGTTTCATCTTGCAGGTACGAATTGCTATACAGGTAGCCATGAAGAGTATGAGTGTATGGGATGGGAATTAGGAACTTTGGAGAGCTATTGTATTTTGTTATTATTCTTTTATGTTATGTTTTCTCGAGTTCAGACCGTAGCATTTGTAATATCATAAGTTATAATTGGTGAGGTTTGGTGCCGGGTGTTTGGAACCCGATGATCTGTAACCGCCTTAGTATTTTATTTCCGCTGCATTTATGATAAGTAGGGGCGTTACAGTGGCTACCAGCGACGCTTCATCTGTAGATGGTGTCACAAGGACCACCCCGGGCTCGACTGTAAGGGGAATAAGGTGGAGTGCAACTTTTGTGGAGTCTATGGGCATCGAGCATATGAGTGTTACCGGAACCCTGCTAGCAGAGCCTATAGGCCCGATACCAGGGGTAAGGGCAAGACCGATCAGGGAGCTGGATCTGACGGTCAGAGGAAGGTGCAGCAGCCAGCGGACAAGAACCCACGGGTGACCCAGAAGTCGGGACCCACTTTACACATGGTGGACCGGGATGATGAGCCTGAGCCCTCATCGAGGCCAGGTACCACTATAACCGTTCAGTAATAAAAACTACCTGCTTACCGCATTATCATGCATTCTTGGTGAATAAATGAGTTAAGTAAGAATAAGATGAGATTAGAACTTAAGTAAGATGTAACCTACTACCACTTTAGGGAGATTCAGCATTTGCTACCCAATACCATCTACACCTAACCCGGAGCACACCGACATCGAAACCATAGACTTTCCGACCGAACAATGTCAGGTTATCCGCCCAGGTATGATTTTAATAAGGGGATACCTGACACCCGAAGCACAAATAGCCATCATCAGGAGATGCAATCAACTAGGAATGGGACCGGGAGGTTTTTACACACCGGAGTACCCAGGGGGAGCAAGGATGAAACTAAAGATGATGAGCTTGGGCAAGGATTGGAATCCGTATGCTAAGAAATACCAAACCATGAGGGAGCAAGATGGAGTCTCACCACCGGGAATACCCGAAGAGTTCCATCCAGTTATTACACAAGTCGTGGAAATCGCTCAGCAGTTGGAAGCTGAACCGATTCCAGACATCCAGGCAGACATTTGCATTGTAAACTTCTACGAGAAAGATGGGAAACTGGGACTACACCAGGATAAGGACGAGACAACGGAGTCCCTCGAAAGAGGGATACCCGTAGTGTCTTGGTCCATTGGAGATGATGCAGAATTTTTATACGGCGAGCAGAAGCGTGCGGACCGTGCAGATAAGATAGTACTTAAGTCAGGTGATGTATTAATTTTGGGAGGAGAATCAAGGATGTTATACCATGGGATTAAGAGAATCACGCTGAATACAGCACCATCAACAGTAGTCAATGCGACGCATATGAGATCAGGAAGATTAAACCTAACCTTTAGACAATATTAGCCGTGTAATGTTAGAATGAGATGAGGAATGAGATGTAAGATTGAAGCACATGTTGTAAACAGGATGGTCATGAATAAAAAACAGTGTTGTTCATATAAATTGTTACGACTCTTGTTATACCATCAATACTCATGAAGCTTGTGAACACAATTAGGTTATGGACTCGGTACGGAAGGTGCACTAAGCATACTTACAGAGGCACAGGCCGACGCCAGCGGTACTATCCTCACCGGCACCTTTCCGATCAATGGGATTGAGGCATCAGTTCTCTTCGACTCAGGGGCCTCGCATACCTTTGTCTCTGCATCATTTGCGAGCAGGTTGGGGCTAGACGCTGATGAGCTACCCGACTTCACGGTTACGCTCCCGTCTAAGGAGAAGGTTCGTTGCACTCGTTACTACCGAGGAGCCACCATCAGAATTAAGGGAGAAGACTTTCCAGTCAGTTGCATTGAGTTCAGTAAGCTAGGATTTGATGTTATCTTCGGGATGAACTGGTTGGAGCGGCACAAGGGACGTATCCTCTGCGCCGAGCATAGATTGCTGCTCAGGAGTCCATCTGGGGTAACAATATCATACCGCCAGAGACCCAGAGAGCCTTCGACTAAGATCATCACCGCCATGGCAATGCATAAAGAATTAAGGAGAAAGGAAGAACTATACCTCTGCTATGTACAGGACATAGAGAGAGACCCTGAGTTCGACCCCGACTTACCGGTAGTGTCGGAGTTCCCCGACTTATTTCCACGGGAACTGCCCGGCATGCCACCCACTCGGGAGGTAGAGTTCACCATTGAGCTACTACCTGGTACCGGACCGATAGCCAAGGCACCATACCGTATGGCTCCGGCAGAAATGACTGAATTAAAAGAACAATTGAAAGATTTGTTGGATAAGGGATTCATCAGGCCAAGTGTGTCACCATGGGGAGCGCCAGTCCTCTTCGTGAAGAAGAAGGATGGTAGTCTCCGCCTCTGCATCGACTACAGAGAGCTGAATGCAGTGACAATGAAGAATAAGTACCCACTACCCCGCATTGACGATCTGTTCGATCAGTTGAAGGGAGCATCTGTGTTTTCCAAGATTGATCTCAGATCGGGGTATCATCAGATAGCCATTAAGGAGGGAGACATTGAGAAGACGGCATTCCGGACACGATACGGCCACTATGAGTTTACAGTGATGCCGTTCGGTTTGTCGAACGCACCGGTGAAATTTATGGATCTGATGAACTGCTTGTTCCGGGAGCAGCAGGACAAGTTGGTTGTGGTTTTTATTGATGACATTTTGATATACTCGAAGTCTAAGGTTGAGCATGAGGAACATCTGAGGAGGGTATTGGAAATACTGAGGGAGAACCAGCTATATGCTAAGTTCTCCAAATGTGAGTTTTGGCTTGACCAGGTCTCTTTCCTAGGTCATGTCATCTCAGATGCTGGGATCGCAGTGGATCCAGCAAAGATTGATGCCGTACGTACCTGGCCAAGGCCGAAGACTGTTACCGACATCCGGAGCTTTCTCGGTCTGGCAGGTTACTACAAGAGGTTTGTTAGAGATTTCAGCAAGGTCGCGAAACCGATGACCAGTTGATGAAGAAGGACGCACCATTCTTGTGGACAGTTGACTGTGAGAGATCATTTCAGCTTGAAGGACTCACTGACCACTGCACCGGTTCTGACCATTCCAGACGGTACAGAGGGCTTTGAGGTTTATTGTGATGCATCCGGCAGAGGGCTGGGTTGCGTGCTCATGCAACATGGCAAGGTGGTGGCATATGCCTCACGCCAGTTGAAGAAACATGAGGAGAACTACCCCACACATGATTTAGAGCTGGGAGCTGTAGTCTTCGCTTTGAAGATATGGCGCCACTACTTATATGGGGTTAGTGTCACGATCTACACCGATCACAAGAGTTTGAAATACATATTCACTTAGAAGGAGTTAAATCTTCGACAGAGGAGATGGTTAGAGTTTCTGAAAGACTATGACATTGACCTCCAATACAAAGAGGGGAAGGCCAATGTTGTAGCAGATGCCCTGAGCCGTCGAGCACACTCACTCCATTCGCTAGTTTCTTTCTCCAGCTTGGTTGATGAGGTGCGAGAGGCTCAGAGGACAGATGAGTACATGAGAGAGGTCAGACAGAAGCTGACAGATGGTACCTTTGAGAGTCAGAAATACGACTTCAGACTTCATGATGATGATCTGATCAGACTTAAGGGGCGGTTATGCATACCACGAGGCAACACGGATCTGAAAGACCGTATACTTAGAGAATCACACTGTTCTTCAGTTTCCATCCATCCGGGAGCCTCTAAAATGTATAAAGACATGAAGAGATACTTCTGGTGGTCGGGGATGAAGACAGATGTTACCGAGTTTGTCTTGAGGTGTCTCACATGCCAGAAGGTGAAATTCGAGCACCGACGACCGGGCGGAATGGTACAGTCGATGCCAGTTCCGGAGTGGAAGTTCCATGATATCTCCATGGACTTCGTAGTTGGGCTTCCACCTGCTAGGGGAGGTCTCAACATGATATGGGTGGTGGTGGATCGCCTTACCAAAGTAGCCCGATTCATACCGATGAAGGATACTTGGAAGGTGACCAAATTAGCTGAGTTATTTGAGAAAAAAATCATGAGACATCACGGCATACCAAAGACCATAGTGTCAGATAGAGATACCAGATTCCTTTCGAGGTACTGGAGAGCTACCAGAGAACGTTGGGTACAGAACTCAAGCTGAGTACCGCGTTCCATCCTCAGACAGATGGTCAGACTGAGCGTACTATTCAGACACTCGAGGACATGCTGAGAGCATGTGCCTTAGACTTCCAGGGCAGTTGGATTGACAGATTGCATCTGATCGAGTTTTCATACAACAACAGCTATCACGCTTCGATCAAGATGGCACCTTTTCAAGCGTTGTACGGTAGACCATGTCGTACACCGCTCTGCTGGGATGAGTCGAGTGAGACGGTCATTATAGGACCAGAGTACTTAGAACAAGTTAAGGCTGAAGTTCAGCAAATCAGGGAGAACATGAAAGCTGCTCAAGATAGGCAGAAGTCGTATGCTGATGTTCGACGACGGGACCTGGAGTTCGCAGTGGGCGACCAGGTATTTCTGCGAGTATCACCGATGAAGGGTGTATTCAGGTTTGGGCAGAAGGGCAAATTAAGCCCGAAATTTGTTGGTCCTTATGAGATTACGGAGCGGGTGGGCCCGGTTGCTTACAGGTTAAATTTACCTGCTGAGCTGGGTAAAGTGCATGATGTTTTTCATGTTTCACAGCTAAAGAAATACATGCACCACCCCTCCCATGTGTTAGAACCTGAGAGGTTGACTTTAGAACCAAATATGAGATCCGTGGAGACTCCTCAGAGAATCTTGGACAGCAAGACTAGGGACACTCGCCATAAGTCAGTGCGACTGGTGAAGGTTCTCTGGTCTAACCAGGATGTCGAAGAGGCCACGTGGGAATTAGAGGATAAGATGAGGGCGAAGTACCCTTCTTTATTTACTGACTAGATCGTCTGTATAGGGTACGGGGCGTACCCCTTTTAAGGGGGGTAGAGCTTCCTCGCTTTTGAGTTAGGAAACGATCATTTGTCGTTTGTTTGGTTGTTTAAGATGTGAATTTGTGTAAGTTGCTACACTTCGGTGTAAGTTTGAGTTATGTATAATACTTATGTATTGTATTTGAGATTGACCTTTGAGTCTTGAGATGTGTGAATGTGAGTATAAGATGTGGTGTTAAGATTAAGGAAATTGAGTACCGTGAATGATTAAGCACATATGTGAACTTTGAGGACAAAGTTCGTTTAAGGGGGGTAGATTGAAATACCCCAAACTTAGATATGGTGTTTAAATGATAAACTAAGATATAAGGAGGCTAAATAATGCCTTAGAAACATTTCTAATCAAAGAAAATATAAGGAAACACCAAAAGAGCAGTTTTAACAAAAACGTGCTCTAAGCTTGGAGAGACTTGGGAGAGTACCCAAATATTGTTCCAAGACCTTAGTAATATCCTAATGGTCATTTTAAATCATTTACCAAAGAAAACCAAGCTTGAAAACAAGTTAAAACACAAAATGTGCTTTAAGGAGTCTTAAAGCACGTTTTTGAAAAATTGTCTTGTAAATGAGTTTTGAATGGCTAAATGTCCATCATTACTCTCTAATTAACATGTGTACTATATAGTATCACATTTGGAAGCCTATATCAATGGGAAATCAAAAATTTCACAACAATGTGCCTTGTTTCGGTGAATAGTGAATTAATTAAGCTAGTTTATAACATAAGTCTATATAAGTGAGACATTGGTCAACAAAGACTTAAGTACCCTCATTATTAAAAGGGGGCCGGTTTCTTAGGAGGTGAGTCATCACCTTCATGAGTCATTAAGCAAATAAGAAAGCAAATGAGAGTTTTAAAGTAAAAGCACTATTCACCTTTTACATAAATATCACACTTTATTAGTTCTCTCTCCTCTTCTTCATTCTCCTTTGTTTTCCCACGGTTTGAGCTGCTCTCTCCCTTCTCCATTCACATAAAACTCAACCTCCATGAAAGCTTCATCCTTCCTTGGTCACATCTTGCTCATTTTAGCTCCAAATCCAAAACAAAATACATATTCTTCTTAGTTAGCTCAAGCTCTTTCTTTCTATCTTTTCAAAACTTCAAGAGCTTCATTTTGGTGCCAAGTCAAACCACCATTAGAGGAGGAAATTCAAGTTTGGAGACTCCATTGGCATCTCCATTCTCTTAAGGTAAAGAAAGTGTAAGAAAATCTAGGTTTCCACCATTTTCTTCACATGTCCGAAAATTTAGTGCTCATGGGACTCCATTTTAATGCCTTGCTCTAGCTTGTTTCTACTCTTCAAAGGAGAGAGGAGGTCCTTCTTGCTTCATATCCAAGTTTATCTTGAGAAAACAAGGTAAAACAATCACATTAATACCGTAAAGCATATTTTTAACCTAGGGTTTGTTCCTTAGGGTTAATGTGTTATCTAGTACTCATTGGAGTCATTGGATATTGGTTAGAACATTGGCAAGGAGAATCACATTGGTGACCGAGATTGAACAAAGAAAAACCTAAGGAAGAAAGCTTTTTAAGCTTGTAAAAGAACAAGGTAAATTACTTACCTTAAGATGTCTTGTTGTTTATGGGAAAGGGATTTAGGTATATGATGAGTTTAGTGTAGAGTTTATATTGGGAAGGTGTTATAAAACCTAGAAGAAACAATGACTATACTTGTGAACTTGTGACTAAAGAGCAAATGAGAAGAAGAGATAGTTAAAACAATGTGGAGATGAATTACAAGAAGCATTTTATTTCAATGGGAGCCTTGTTGTGTGTATTCGCAGGTTGAAGGCAAATATATGAGGAAGTTCAGTGGTTAAGATTATTGTCATTTAAGGGCCTAAGTGCCAAGCATTTAAGTTTATGCACTATAAGATGATGTGGTGTAGTTTTGGTGTAAATTGTGTGTTAAGGTGTTGTGAAGAGGATTTGAATGATATTGGTTGTTTGATGGAGGAAAACCAAGTTTTAGGATGTACTATATACTAGTGAACCCATGGCAAAATCTAAAGGAGAACTTAAGTGTGTAAGATACTCTAAGGGGGATTTAATGACTAAGGAAGTACTAGGATGTTCTAGAGGTTGTCTTGATGAAAAAGGGTGAGATTAAGGTGTTCTAATGACTTACAATGACTTAGGTATAACCATGAAGGAATTTGGAATCAAATATGTACTTGGTATTTATGACTTAGTAAATGTTGATAAAAACTAGGGTTTGAATTTAAGGAAAACCTTGGAAAGTGCAAGAAAAGATGCTTGAGAGATGATGTTGTAGTAGTGAGGGAACATATTGGCATAGTGGCTGTCATAGGTATGAAACACCACTTAGAAAACCAAGGAGAAAATATCATAAGTGTAGGAATTTTGGTATGAAGTGAGTAAGTGTTTAAGGAGATGGAAAATGAGTTTTGTGGGATGTTATTGAGGGTGTAAATGTGACAATGAAGTTAGAAGACATTATGAAGGTTTGGAGAAGTTTGGTGAAAATTGGCTAAGTGTTTGAAGGCTTAGAAATGAGTGTTTTGCCTTGTCCGAACATCCTTCCGGACATGGACGTTCGGACAGGCCCTGTTGCGTGAATTTTTCAGAGTCTCGACTGGTGTCCGACCTTGGGAAGTCCGGACACAAGTTCGGACACCCGTTTCTACTTTGAATTTTCCTCGACCCATGTCCGAACTTCCGAAGTCCGGACACATGTTCGGACATGCGTCTGTTTTTAGCTTTGAGTGTATGGACCAAAAATCTTGTTTAAGTTAGGAAATGATGGGGATAATTAAGTATGGAAGTTATGAGATTATTAAGGACTTGTTTGTGGGTGGATGGTCATTAAGTGGGAGAGTAAGTGTAATAAATAATGAGGAAATGATGCACTAAGGAGTCAATTTAAAAACCATAAGGCTTAGTGAAAAACAATGGGTAAAAGTTGATGTCTAGGAAAGGTTAAGTAATTCTATTGAGTTGGATTGATAATAACCTAAAACTGAATCAATGTTCTAGGCTTTGTGAATTGGG
Organism: Limonium bicolor; assembly: GCA_023374045.1. Classification (NCBI taxonomy): domain Eukaryota; kingdom Viridiplantae; phylum Streptophyta; class Magnoliopsida; order Caryophyllales; family Plumbaginaceae; genus Limonium; species Limonium bicolor. Next base: position 222,372,303 of record CM041779.1, read on the forward strand.
ACTTGGAAGGAGATAAACCAAACGATCGTCGACGGTGAACGGTACAATCCTTCTTGTGACCTGCTTGCTAACGAGGTGTCCCTCGGCTTGTGTGCTATCTGTTTAATTGCTATGACTAAAACAAGATAAAGCATGCAACCGGTTATATTGTTCTCGTTGAGTTTGTGTTGTCTTTACACTAACCCGCGAGACTTGAAATTGCTACTAACTAAGTTTAGTACTTACTGAGTTAAGAATAAGAGTTAAGTTTGATGGTTGTTGGTTAATGCCCGTTAAGGCTTAGCTAGCACATGATGATTAAGATTTCTACTAACTGGAACTTGAGTGAGGAAACCCGGGACCGATCTCCGGTCATGCATGCTAAGGAAAAAGGGGAAACGGTATCTGAATCAGATCCGCCCTCCGCTTAAGGACTTGTCCTCGGACTTGTAGCCTAGGGCCGGTTGCCGGCTCAGCTACGCTGGACTCCCGTCCAGAGTAGGTGGCATTAAGATGGTGCGGTGGGATCACCTAAATCCCAGGTTCGAATTAAGCTACAACCAATCCCTTCCAGGAAAGGTTTGTATACTGAGATTAAGATTAAGATTAAGATTAAGGTAAGATAAGGAAACGAGATTAAGGAAATGAGGACTAAGGAGGGGGTTACTAACCCACTTGATAAGGGAACGCTTGAGTCGTTCATTGTTTGTGAACTAATAGGTTCATCTGTGGTTATTGTTATTGCACTTCATATTATGCTTGTGTATGTAATAAATTTCCATGCTATCGACAATTAGTCGTCGTAGCCCCGTTAGCTTGGGGGCCATGAGAGGGTGTACCAGCATTCGTGCTGACCCCCTCGGGGCTATTTTACACTTGCAGGTAAGAGACCCATGAGGACGCACTACGAGAGTAGGAGCGTTAGACTTAGGGTGGGTCATTTATTTTGAGTTCGGGTTGCGCCTGTGCACCCGACTGTTTATATTAAACTGATGTAAGTTTGGGATTATGTTTAAGATACTTGTACTCGGTTGGTTGTGGCATTATGGATGGTGATGTTTTGAGTTGGATAAGTATTTGGTTAAGTATTGTAATGTTTAAGCCGGTATATTCTAACGATCAGACCGTGGCAAGGTCCAGGTGTTTATTATCTCCGCTGCGACATATTCGTTCAAGTGTTCAGTTTTACGATAACCACGATTGGCTTTGGATGGGGTGTTACAACGTAATATATATTCATTCTAAAAACATAAAATTTTAAGTTTAGTAAAACATATCCATGACACATCTTGTTTTGAAGAGCACAAAAAAATGATGTACACTGATTTTTTTATTTTTGCACTTATATTTGATAATTTATAACATTATGAAAAAAATATTATTTCTCTCTCCTATGCCCACATTCAATATAGAGAAAAACAAATTCACATGGGTCCCAGGGGAGTATTTTTTACTTAGTATGTTTATTCATCCAATAGATCGTTGACATGTGTCACAGTGGCGGACCGACGTTGTAACCTGTGTGGGCACGTGCCCCACAGGTTTTAAAAGAATATAAGTATATATGTGTCTAAATATATAGCAAAAATAAATAATAAATGTTAGATAACTAAATAATGTAACTGAAATATCATATTTTGACATTCAAAATAGTGCATGTTCAAAACTTGGATTGATGCTATCAGTTCCTACAACTACAGTCGAAAGAGCATCCCCACTCATGAAATATATCAAAATGAGAGATGAACTGGTTGGTGATAGTCTAAACATTTATGTAAAATCAAATATATTATTAGTCCATTTACAATAATATTATGTATCACCTTCACGTGATAAAGACTCATATAAAATTTGTACTTTAAATATTAAATGTTGTTTTAAAATTAATTTTAATATTTTATTCGACAGATTATTTGATAAAAAGTGCCCCACATGTTATAAAGTCTAGGTCCGCTATTGATGTGTCATGAAAACACAATGTACCCTGACATCTCCACGTTGAATTGATTTAACTTATTTGGAATTGGATACGAACCGGCCGATATTTCATCCAAATCAACCTCGCATTTAGCATTATTGCTAATAATAATTAGTCAGTATAATTAGTTTATGTAATAGTAATAATAATTAAGAGAATTCTAGTCCTCCATCTCTAAACATTGATTAATGTGTTAGGGATTTTTATATCTCGGTGGTCCCGCTAGGGGTGGTAAAACGTGTTTGTGAGTCGTGTTAGGCTAAACCCAAAACCGATCCGTTTAATTAATTATGTCCAAATATGAAACCCAAATCCAACCCGTTTATTAAACGGGTTAATGTTTATTAAACGGGTTAACCTGTTTATTAATCGGGCTGACCCGTCCGACCCAATTAACTAATCGTGTCCATATTAGAAACTCTAATCCGCATATATTAAATTCAAACCTAGCCTATTTAGTTATATATAAGAAAATAATTTGACTAATTAACATTAGTTTTGTCATTCTATGATATTATTAACTTTACTTTAAATTAAAATACTTAATTTTTAATATTTGTATATATATTTAATTGAAATTTGATAAAGAAATAATTAATCTAAAATTTACAATATATATTTATTTAATATAAATTACTTAGACGGATTAGCAGGTTACATATGTTAAACCCAAACCCAACAAGTAAAAAACGAGTCGTGTTCGGATTGACCCGTTTATTTAATCGTGCTAAATTTTAAAACCCAAACTCACTAACTTCGTGTCGGGTTCGTGTTTTGATCAAACAGGTCGTGTTGAAATTTCCACCCTACCCGCTATCCCTTACACTCTATTATATATGTCATGTCATTTGATATATAGGAGCCATATGTTGTACAAACCTCCTTTTTATTTATATATATATATCAATACCTTCTAAAAATAAATAATTAAAAGTGAAATACCCCAAACTTAGATATGATGTTTAAGTGATAAACTAAGGTATAAGAAGGCTAAATAAGGCCTTAGAAACTTTGGGAAACAATTTTAACCGGAGAGAACACAAGGAAACACCATAGGAGCAGTTTAAGCAAAAACGTGCTCTAAGATTGGAGAGACTTGGGTGTGTAACACCCCAACTAACAACACACACTTAACAACAAACTGCAGCAGAAAACTTAACTCAACACATTACTTAACTCATTGGTGTTACACGCCGTTAACCACCCACGTGGCTAGCAAGGCTAATACATATACATTGTATCGGTCTGATGGACTAGATTCCTGAGCGTCTACACATTACTATACCTTTCCATTAACAACAACCAATATACATATACCTTTCAACTGTACCGAGTATTGACAAACCAATGCCGATAACAATTTCGGTCTTACTACACCTACAATACATAAACAATTTAAATGACTACCCACGTACAAACGACTACCCCGTCCTACTCTCGAACGGCTTCCAGCTCCTTGTACCTGAAATAGGAAAGAGAAGAAAGGGTGGCCCCAAGGGGCTCAGCACCTTTGCTGGTATGGTAATCCCGCAGCCCGTATGCTACCGGGCCACGCACAACTATTTGTCATCTTAGCATGCGGTTGATTACATTTAAATCATGCATGTACTCCAATAACACAAAACACATTACCATCCACAACAGTGTCACAACAAATACAAACAACACATCCACACCTAATAAATCACTCTTTGGGTTCTTTGACCCTAGAGTGTTTCTCCCTTAATGGAGCCATTTCCTTAATAGACGACACTTACCCACTAGTCGGGTTTCCTTAAACGTCTCTTTTACAAACTGGGATTCATATCCATGATCCACATATTTCACATTTAAACAACATATAACATCACATCGCAATTAACATTGCAGTACATCAATAACACATAACATAACGGGTACGGATCTCTTTAGGAACCGCCCCAAACATAGTTAGTTCACTGGGTGAGCCTAGAGGATGCTGTCAAACTCATGCTAAGCTCGTTTACTTAAGTCGTTACCGTCCTGTTAGACGAACGGATAACTTAACATAAAGATGGATCGGATATAGTGATCCGAACACAACATACATAATCCCCAACAGACGTGAGTCAAGAGCCTTGGTTAAGCTCAGGGGTGATCGAAGACCAATGAAGGAAGACAATCAACAGAGAGGAAGCTGAAGAAACTGTATACAACAACTCCCAAACAACGCGCGACCGGAACAACCGGATTCCTCACCCCCCATAATATATACATATACACAGATAAAGACTCCGCTGTGGAACCTATCACATCAGCACACAATACGGTATTACAACTGAGTTAATCACACAAAGGAGGGTCACACAAATACAGCAACATCACACACAACATCACACAACTAACTCACGCATAGCCGTGGTTAGAACGTTCCTTAGGTTGGAAACATTATTACCGGATACCGTTCTCTTACGTTTACCTAATAATGGTTAACTAGCCCTTTCATACGCATTCGAGGTTACCGGTATCGGTACGCCAACACACAACAACAATAACGACTGTAAACTCGTTTCATGAATTATCTTATAACGTGGCAAACATACAGAAAAACACATTGGCATACAAGCCGGTGTAATCCGGTAGGACACAGGTTGCAAGAAAACCATACTTGTCACCAAGGTCCACTATATTGTGTCCTCCTAGGTTCCTCGAACAAATCCCGTTCAACTGGTAACATCACAATTACTTTCATTAACATTGGAGTAACATGATTGCTTAAGGTCTAATGCGCCCATAGTTACCCCGTCATCCCTTTATATTTAAGTTACTCTTGTGATCTTAAGTTCACAACTCTCACATCAAACCTGACTCTTGTTTACACATTTTAAGGCCTTTATATGTCACCAAACAAGGCCTAAACATCATCTAAAACCATTACCATTCAATCCCCCATCATTAGGAGCCTTAAATAAATTTTTTTCTTCATCTCTGGTCTGGACCGCCCCTCTGGGGCGGTCCACAACAGAAACTACTTCGCCTGCGCTGGACCTCCCCACAGGGGCGGTCCACAGCAGACCCCATTTTTAAAAGTGTTTTTCTCCTCATTTTGAACTCCAAATTCACCCAAATCTTTTCCCAATCTTTCCACATGTTTCCTACATGTTTAAACACCTTAAAACAAGCACTAAACCTTCCTAAATCATCACTAACTTGTTACTCAATTTCTTACAACAATTCCTAACACTTATAACATTTTTCCTTAGGATTTCTAAGTGGTGATTCATGCCTACAATGTCACTAACCAAAGTGTGCTTCCACAACAAGGTAACCACTCCTAAAGCATCATTTTGCATCACCCTCATCCCCTTTACACACACTCCTCAAGTCTTTCCCACAAGTTCATAATTAAACCTTCACAAGGCATTACACTTCCATTATTCACCAAACTTTGCACAAGACTTTACCACAACTCCACCATGGCCTTGGTGTATCTAGAAATCATCCATTAGTTTCTAAATCCTCTAAGACTATGCCCAAGGCCTTAACACTTAAGAACACCTTAATTCACTTTCTTTCACCATCTTAACACTTAACAATTCCTAGTACCTTCTAGGTCATAAAATCTCATTACAACACATAAACTCCTTTGTTTATCAACTAAATTTTGCCATAGCTCTCTTGTATCACTTTACACCAAAACACATAGTTTTTTCACCTTTATACAATCAAGAACACTTAATCCCTTAATACACACAAACATATTGTTTTTCATCCTTTAACCATCCAAGACATTCATCTTCACAAAGAATGTTCTTTACACACATCTAAACCTTTAAACTACACTACATCACAATATAGTGCATAAACTTAAATTGCTTGGCACTTAGGCCCTTAAATAACATGGCTCTTAGGCCCTTAAATTGCATAAACCTTAAACACTGAATTTCCCACATATATATTGCCTTTGACCTACAAATACACACAACATCTCATATGCCCTTAATAAACTACTTTTTGGATAGTTTGCTATCTCATTTCTCATTGGCTCTTTAGGTAGTTTATAATAAGCATTTTAAAGCTCAATTTCCTAGGACACATAAAACTTCATTAAGGTAGCTCATTTACCTCTCTTTCTTCAAAACTTCCTCACTTGTTTTTCCTTGCCCTTCTTGATTAAAACTCGGCAAGGTGTTTTTGATTGCTTGTCAAACTTCTAAGAAATATACAAGTAAGGATAATGAGCATTAAGCATTATACCTAAGCTCATGAACAAACCCTAGATTAACATAAGTGTTTTAAACACTAAATGAGATGTTTACCTTGGATTTGCAAGGGAACTTGATTAAATAGCAAGAGAGGACTCCACCTAGTCCTTTGAAGTTTGGAATAAAGCTAAACAAAAGCAAGAGAAGACACCATTACAAGGTGATTCTCGGCCATGAATAAAAATGAGAGGAAATGCTAGTTTTCTTTGACTTTTATTACCTTAGAACCAAGAAGAACAATAAGGTGCAAGAAATGGAGCTTTTCCTCCATCAATGGAGATTCTCCATGGAATCAAACTTGAGCTCTTGAAGTTTTGAAAAGAGGGAAATGAAGAGCTTGCTCCAACTAGAAGAATGGTAGTCTCGGAATTAAATTCGGAGCTTGAAGCCATGAGTTACAAGCACTCAAAGATGGGGAATGGATACTTGCTGTAGCAAAACGAGATGGAGAAGGGAGGATGAGGTTGGAGACGGTGGGAACCAAGAAGAAAAGAAGAGAAAGTGAGGAGAGAGGTTTAGTTTGGAGATATTTATGTTATAAGGCATAAAGTAACTTTTCACTTTATTCTTTCTTCTTTTCTTTATTTGCTAGCCAAGTGTGATGACTCACACACTAAAAACCGTGCCCTTCAATATATAAGATACTTATGGTCTTTGTTGACCATTTAACTAATTAAAGTTGACTTAAGTCAAAACTAGCACTATTTGAGCACTATTCACAAATTAAGGCACATAATTGTGAAATTTTTGATTTCCCATTGATTTAGGCTTCCTAATGTGATACTAAGTAGTAAAAATGTTAATTAAAGAGTAATGATGGTCATTTAGCCACTCAAAACTCATTTACAAAACAATTTTTCAAAAATGTGCTTTAAGCCTCCTTAAAGCACGTTTTGTGTTTTAGCTTGTCTTCAAGCTTGGTTTTCTTTAGTAATTGGTTTAATATGTCCATTAGTATATAAATAAGGTCTTGGTAAGCTCATTAGGTCTTAACCAACACTATCCCAAGCTTAGAGCACATTTTAGCCCATATTGACCTCAAGGTATTTATTTGTATTTTGTTTGGTTTAGTTGTCTACCAAGGTCTCCTAAGGACTTAATTATCCTTATTAAATCATAATTGAATATTACTAAGTCTTGGTAGGCTCATTGGGTCCTAACCAAGTTCACTCCAAGCTTAGAGCATGTTTTTGCTCAACTGTGTTTATAGTACTTTATTGTTTTTACTATGGTTTAAATTGTACACTGATGTTTCTAAGGCACTTTTTAACCTTTAAATATCATAGTTTAGTATTTAAACAATATATCAAGGTTTGGGGTATTTCAGGGTGAGCACCCAAATATCATTCTTAGACCTTATTAATATCCTAATGGACATGTTAAATCAATTACCAAAGAAAACCAAGCTTGAAAACAAGCTAAACACAAATTGTGCTTTAAGGACTCTTAAAGCACATTTTTGAAAAATTGTCTTAGAAAGGGGTTTTAAGTGGCTAAATGCCCATGACTACTCCTTAATCAACTTGTGTGCTACTTAGTATCACATTAGGAAGTCAAAATCAATGGGAAATCAAAAATTTCTCAAATATGTGCACTAATTTATGAATAGTGCTCAAATTAGACTAGTTTAGCGTTAAGTCAACATAAGCTAAGTGATTGGTCAACCGAGACCATAAATATCTTGTTATTAAAGGGGGTGGCCGGTTTTGATGTGGGGAGTCACTACATGACTCAACAATTAAAGGAAAAGAGAAGAGATAAGGCAAATAGTACTATTTACCTTTTAAACAAAAACTTGCTTTTAGCTTCTCTCTCTCCTCCTTTCTTCATTCTTCATCTTCTCCACCGATTTCTCTTGCTTTCTTTCTTCTCTTTCACGTAAAACTCAGCCTCCATGCTAGCTCCACCTAGCTTTGACCATAGCTTACTCATCTTAGCTCCAAAACCAAAACAAAACACATATTCTTCTTAGTTAGCTCAAGCTCCTTCTTCCTACCTTTTCAAAACTTCAAGAGCTTTGATTTGGTGCCAAGCCAAACCTCCATTAGAGGAGGAAACACAAGCTTGAAGACTCCATTATCTTCTCTATTCTCTTAAGGTAAGGAAAATGTAAGAGAAACTAGGTTCCCACCATTTCTTCTTCATTACCGAAAATCTCTACTCATGGGGCTCCATTTTTATGCCTTGTTCTAGCTTGTTTTCTATTCTCCAAGGGATAGAGGAGGTCCTTGTTGATTCATTTTCAAGCCTACCATAAGACTTCAAGGTAAAATACTCACCTTATACCTTAAAACACATTTTTAACCTAGGGTTTGTTCCTTAAGGTTAATGTATTATCTAGCACTCATTAGAGTCATTGGATATTGATTAGAACATTGGCAAGGAGAGTTTGGTTGGTGACCGAGATTGTCAAGGAAAAAGGCTAAGGAAGAAAGTTTGTGAAGCTTGTAAAAGAGCAAGGTAAATGTCTTACCTTAAGGTGTTTTAGTGCATTAAGGGATGGGATTTAGACATAGGATAAGTTTAGTTTAGAATCCACATTAGGAAGAGCTATATAAACCTAGGAGAAACAATGATTATATTCGATAACTTGTGACTAAAGAGCAAATGAGAAAGGACATAGTTAAACAATGTCAAGGGGAACCATAAGAACATTTATATTGCAATGGGAGCCTTGTTGTGTGTATTTGCAGGTCAAAGGCAATATATATATTGTGGAAATTCAGTGTTTAAGATTTATGCATTTAAGGGCCTAAGTGCCAAGCAATTTAAGTTTATGCACTATATGATGATGTGGTGTAGTTTTGGTGTAAATTGAGTGTTAAGAAAGTGTGGAAAGAATTTGGGTGATAAAGATTGTTAAATAGTGAAAACCTAAGTGCTTGGGTGTAGTGATATACTAGAGAATCCATGGCAAAATTTGGTGAAGAACCTAAGTGTTTAAGATAATCTAAGGAGATTTTATGACTAAGGAAGTGCTAGGAATTTTAGGAGTTGCTTTGATGAAAAAAGAGTGAGTTTAAGGGGATCTTGAGAACTAGAGTGACTTAGGCATTATCATGGAAGAATTAGGAATCAAATGAGTGTTTTGGAATTGTGGTTAGCACCTATGCAAACCTAGGTTGAAAGGGAGTAAATAATGTGTTGGAAGAAGGAGGCATAAACTTGTGAAGGAACTTGAAGTAAATGCATAAAGGAATTTTAGATGGTGAAAGATGCTTGGGAGATGACGTTATAGTGGTGAGAAAACATTGTGGCATAGTGGTTATGGTAGGTATGAACCACCACTTAGAAGCCTAGTGAAAAACATTACAAGTGTTGGCATCATTACAAGGAAAATGCATAATGACTAAGGTGGATATTGGTGAGTGATTTAATGAGTTTAGTGGAGGGCTTAAGGTGTGTTTGAAGTGCCCAAATGAGGTTAGAACATACTAGGATATATGGGGTGAAGTTTGGAGTCAAATGGGAATTTAAAAACAAAGGTCTGGAGCCGACCGACCTTAGGGACCGGACCTGCAAGGTCGGTCGAGCCCAGTTTACACTACCGGAGAAACTTTCTGGAATGGACCAACCTTGGGACCGGACTTGCAAGGTCGGTCGGGCTTGAATTTTAGGTACGGATTGAGTCTCTAGAATGGACCGACCTTGGGACCGGACTTGCAAGGTCGGTCATGTCTAAAATTTTGTACGGGGATTGGTCTCTGGAATCGACTGAACTTGGGACCGACCTTGACAAGGTTGGTCGGGGCTAAATTTTCAAAGGGGAAAACTCTCGGGAATGGACCGACCTTGGGGACCGGACTTGCAAGGTCGGTTGGGGTAAAAAATTTCAACGGTAATATGGACTGGAATGGACCGACCTTGGGTAAGGTCGGTCGAGCCAAAAACATAAAAAAAAAGAAGAAAACTTTAAGATCAAAAGATGTTAATTGGTGTTAGGGTACCCCATTAAGAGGGTAGTGATGATTAGGAACCTAAGGACCTAAGAAATTAAGTTAAGTTAAGTATAAACCTTAATGTTTAAAATTAAGTTTATAAGGTTAAGTGGTAAGGAGTTAAGAGGGTATTGAATGGGAATCTTTAGGGACTAAGTGAGTTAAGTAAGGTGCAAATAACTAAAGGCCTAAAAATGAATTAATGTTTTAGGTTTGTGAATTGGGACCCCGGAGAAGGTTAAACAAATGACAACCGACGGTGAACGGTACAGTCTTTATTGTGACCTGCTTGCTAACGAGGTGTCACTCGGCTTGTGTGCTATCTGTTTATTTGCTATGACTAAGACAAGATAAAGCATGCAACCAGTTATACTTGTTCTCGTTGTGAATGTGTTTTCTTTACACTAACCCACGAGAGATTGCTACTAACTAAGCTTAGTACTTATTGAGGTAAGAAGAGGAGTTATATATTGGTATCTGTTGGTTAATACCCGTTAAGGTTTAACTAACACATGGTCTGTAAGATTTTCACTAACTGGAACCTAAGGGGGAGTGAAGAACCCGGGACTGACTCTGGTCATGCATGCTAAGGAAAGGGGGTCGGTATCTGAATCAGATCCGTCCTCCGCTTAAGGGCTTGTCTTCAGACTTGTTGCCTAGGGTCAGTTGCCGGCTCAGCTACACTGGACTTCCTGTCTAAGGTAGGAGGCATTAAGATGGTGCGGTAGGATCACCTAAATCCTAAGACTAAGATAAGTTGTTTATTCAACCAATGGAGTTAATAGCTCATTGGCTAGGGTTTCTTTTGACCCGACACAAATAAACATTGAGGTAAAATACATCCATTCTAACTATGAACTGTTTGTATACTGAGATTAAGACAAGGATAAAACTATGTATGTTCAATTGTGGTTTGTTGATTTGTTGCACTTCATATTATGATTGTGATTCTAATCAACTTCCATGCTATCGACAATTAGTCGTCGTAGTCCCGTTAGCTTGGGGGCCACGAGAGGGTCGTACCAGCATTCGTGCTGACCCCCTTTGGGGGCTGCTTTTACACTTGCAGGTAAGCGGCCCATGAAGTCACACCATGAGAGTTGGAGCGGGTAGACTTAAGTGGGACTTTATTTTGAGTACGGGTTGCGCATGTGCACCCGTCTGTTGATATTTAAACTTGAGATATGTTATGTGGTTTTTGGAGATACTTATAACTCGGTTGGTGTATAAATTTTGGATTATCGGTTGTAAATGTTTAAGAAACGGTATTTCTTGTTGTTCAGACCGTGGCAAGGTCCTGGTGTTGGTTTATTTCCGCTGTGATGTTTATGATTCAGTTGTTAAGTGTACGGTAACCACGATTGGGTTAGGACATGGTGTTACAAAGAGTGGTATTAGAGCGTAGTTACGCTCTGACCAAGAAATACCGGATATAGGTGACCACCGAGTTAGGATAAAAGTTAAGATATAAGCAACGGGATAAGGGTTTGAGTTGTTAGAGTGAGTAGAGTCAGATGACCACTATTAAGTGTGGATCGTCTTTACCGTCTACGGGCGTTATAAATCCTTGAACCAAAACCGTTGTGGATACAAATCTAATGTGAATTGTACTTATTCAGATGTCAGGAAGGAGAGGAGGCCGAGGCCGTGGCCGGGGCGATGAAGCCACTGAGATACCGGAAGGGCAGACGATCGCGGAGATCGTGGCTGCCGCATTGGGGCACATGGGCTATGAGCCTGGTGCACCCCCACCTCCACCGCCATAGCCCCGGGAACCGAACTGGGTGAAGAGTCTAGCAGACCTTCCACCCGCTCATTTTAAGGGGGGAGACCGATCCCGCCAAGCTTGAGGCGTACATCTCCGAGCTGTAGACCGCCTTCGAGACCCTTGACGTCCCTGCTGGGATCAAGGTACGTCTGGCTGCGTTCTACCTGAAAGGGGCAGCAAGCGATTGGTGGAAGCTGGTGAGGGCCGAGCATGTGGCCAGCCAGAGTTCGGCTGGAACAGTACCCGCATGCTACAGCTAAGTACTATCCGCGCCCATGTCCAGACAAGAAGCGCCTATAGTTGGATGCGCTTAAGCAGACCGACAAGATGACGGTGGACGAGTATTACTCAGAGTTCACCCCTGCTCCGTCTTCTGCCAGGTCTTGGATATTCAGACCTGATACTGGTGGACCGCTTCTATGGCGGGCTTAGCCATCGACTCCGCTACGGCATGGGCCGACGAGCTATACTACCTTGTTAAGATATTAGTTGTGTTTTTTATGTTAGTTGTATTAAGTTAAGTTTGTCCTTGTGACCGTTGGGTGTAGGGTTAGTATTTAAGTCTATCCTAGCTTCGGTTTAGTGTGCACTGTATGTCGTATTATTGTAACTTGTTATTTCCCTTAAAGCTTTCCACCTGAGTGTAAGCCTTCCACGTGAGTGGCTTTTGATTTCAATTAAAGGGTTTCTTCAGTTCTTCTTCGATACTCTTCTTTCTTCCGTTCTTATCTTTCTTGTTCTTGCGGTGAGGGTTTTACACCCGTTTTTCTGGGAATATTACATGGTATCAGAGCAGGGATTTCCTCCCTTTCGTTTCTGGTAATCCCACAATCTAGCTCACTAAAATGTCTGGGAAAGACGACGGGAAGGACGACGGCAAGAAGAAGGATGATATCATCGAAGAAGCCGAGACTGGTGGATCGAAGGATGACAACGCAATTTCAGCAGGAGACCCGCTGTACCTTAGCAATGCAGATCAGCCTGGAGTTGCAGTCGCCAGCAAATTCTCTGGGACGGGATTTCCGAGATGGAAGCAACATGTCGAAATAGCCCTAGGGGCCAAGAACAAGACAGGGCTTCTGGATGGCACCATCACTCGACCCACGGGACCAACGTCGAAGATCCAAGCTTGGGATCGATGCCACAAAATGGTGATGTCTTGGATACTCTGCAGTCTGGAGAAAACCATCGCCGACACTATAATTTTCCGGACGACAGCGGCTCGCATGTGGAAGGATCTGTGCACCCGCTACGGCCACAGCGACGCTACCAGAATCTATCAGTTGGAACAACAGCTCAGCGGTGTGACACAAGGAAATAGCACCATCAGCCAATACTTCAACCAAATCCAAGCGATTTGGGATGAGATAGATTCTACGGAGGTGATTCCGGTCTGCGGGTGCGAGGCGACCGACCTGTTCAAGGATTATATTCGACAGCGAAGGGTCATCAAATTTCTAATGGGTCTCAACGAGAGATATGGCGTGGTGCGGGGCAACATCCTGATGATAAATCCCCTGCCAGACATGGAGAAGGTCTTTGCTCTCCTTATTCAAGAAGAGAGACAGAAAGATATTACCGCTTCGGGTGGCTCTTCGAACCAGACCGACGGATCTTCCATGTCCTTCGCGGTTGACCCAGCGCGGCGCCAAAACCCTAGAAGCCAGACGCCGGGAGTTGCGAGACGAAGTCAAGTCGTTTGCACTCACTGCGGGAAGCCTGGGCATGGCGAGGACAAGTGTTACCAGAAGCATGGCTACCCCCAGGCGTGGCGCACCAACAAGCCAAGAAGGCCTATGGCCAGCAATGTCGCGAGTGAAGGGAAGCAACCTGAAGTGGAAAAGGACCCCCTTGGAGGAAAGCTCTCGAAAGAGCAAATCTCTCAACTCCTTGCCTACATTAGCCGATCTCAGGCGACTACAAACGACACTACATCATCACAAGAAGAAGAACCAAATTGTGGTTTTGTTGGTAATTATTCTAAACCCTATTCTTGCCCTAAAATTCGAACACTACATAATAATAACGAAACTCAAAGTATGAGTCTGAACCTGAATGCTAATCGACATGGTTTTCTAGATAGAACTACCTGGATTCTTGATTCTGGGGCAACTGATCACATGTGTTGCGATTTATCTCTATTTAGTCACTATCGCATTCTTGACCAGGCTCATAGGATTGGGATGCCTGATGGGCATCCCCAGTATGTTCGAATAATAGGGATGGTCAGGATAAATTCTCTGATTATCTTGAATAATGTTCTCTTTGTTCCAAGGTTTAAGTTTAATCTTATTGCCATTAGTAAATTAACAAATGACCTGTCTGGAAAAGTGTGTTTTAATCCTGGTTGCTGTGTATATCAGGGCTCTAAACTAAGGATGATGTGCAAATCGGTTTTCTTCACAAGGGCCTTTATGTCCTTGATAACCACTGTGACAGGGGAAAAGTAGGTAGCAGTTTGGTCAACAAGACTCTCTCTGTAAATTCAGGAAATAGTCTAGAGCCCAGTTTTGATGCAATGATTTGTGCTTTCTTTGGCATTTTAGGTTGGGTCATTTGCCCAAGAAAAAAATGGTAGACCTAGATCTCATTAAGGGAGAGGGGGCAAGCCATTTTATCTGTGAACATTGTCATAGGGCCAAGGGCCATAGGTTACCCTTTACAAATAGCAATAAAAGATCTGATGATATTTTTGATTTAATACATGTGGATTTATGGGGTCCCTATTCTCAGAAGTCTTATGATGGATTTCAGTATTTTCTTACCATAGTTGATGATAAGAGTAGGGCCACTTGGGTTCACCTATGTGTAAACAAATCTCAATCATTTCAGATTATTGCAGAATTTTTGGAAATGACTGAAAGACAGTTTAATAAGAAAGTCAAATGCATCAGATCTGATAACGCTTATGAACTTGGGAGTTCTAGATTTGGGACAGAATTTTTAAAGGGAAAGGGTATAAAGCACCAAACATCTTGTCCTCACACTCCACAACAAAATGGTGTTGTGGAGCGGAAACATAGGCACATAATAGAAACAGTAAGGGCTCTGATGTTTCACTCAGGTTTACCCAAGAAATTTTGGGCTGATAGTGTTTTAACTGCCACTTTCTTAATAAACAGAATGCCTCTTTCTTCATTGGGAGGTCAAACTCCATTTGAAATTGTTTTTGGTGACAAACCAGATTACAGTAGCCTAAGATGCTTCGGATGTTTGTGCTTTGCTAAAATAAATTCCAATCAGAATGATAAATTCTCCTCTAGATGTGTCAAGGGCATTTTCCTAGGCTATTCTTCTAATAAAACGGGGTACAAAATATATGATTTAGACAACGATAGAGTCATATACAACAGGGATGTTGTTTTTCATGAAAGTGTTTATCCTTTCAAAAACACTGAACAGGGCAAAGATATGGATTCTAGCAGAATAACAGATCTGTTTCCCACTATTAATTCACAGAATAATGATAGACTAACATTACCTGTTGAGTTTCTTGAGGAAGAAGTGCAGGAAACCAGTGCAGACTCTCAGATTCAAACAGAAGCTCAGAAAGATAACAGGGAGAAAGGTAACCAGCAAGCAACAGAAGGCCCAAGTGAGGATCTTCAACTCACAGAGCACATCAGTCAGAGGCGCTCTCAAAGGGAAAGGCATAGACCTGCGTATCTGAAGGACTATGAAGTTGGCCAAGTTTCAAAGGACACCAAAGGGAAGTTTCCTCTAGATTATTTTACTAGTATATTATTTGATCGAATAAGCATGACTGCTAGCTTAGCTGTAGACCAGAATTACAACTATTTAAGTGATGTCAATTTGATTTCAACTGATGATAGTGATAGCTTGATCTCTTCCTTATGTCCTCTGAAAACAATATGTCTATCTGGGAAAAGAGAGGGAGAGATTAGGGAGGTTGAACCTAGCTGTTATGAGCAGGCAGTAAAGGAAGCTAGATGGAGAGACGCTATGAGAGAAGAATTCAAGGCTCTAGATATAAACCAGACATGGGTATTAGTTGATTTACCGAGAGGAAAGAAACCTGTCAAATGTAAGTGGGTATATAAGTGTAAATACAGATCAGATGGAAGTCTAGAGAGGTGTAAAGCCAGATTAGTGGCAAAAGGATTTACACAGAAGCATGGCATAGATTATCAGGAAACATTCTCTCCGGTTGTCAAATTCACCACTATAAAGGCTTTAGTTATTATTGCAGTTAAGAAGAATTGGATAGTTAGCCAGCTAGACGTGAACAATGCATTTTTACACGGTGAATTAGAGGAAGAAGTTTACATGGAGATTCCTGAGGGTTACAATGTTCATGACAGTAATAAAATCTGTTTGCTAAAAAAATCTCTTTATGGACTGAAACAAGCTTCGAGACAATGGCATCAAAAACTTAGCAGTTTTCTTAGAAATCTAGGTTTTACTCAGTCCTTAAATGATTACTCTCTCTTTACTAATAAATGCAGTGATGGGGTCTGTTTTCTTGTAGTCTATGTTGATGATATACTCCTGACTGGTGACAATCTTGCTCTGATAAAGAAGGTTAAGGAGAGTCTAAATAACAGGTTTCAGATTAAGGATTTGGGGAATCTATCTTTCTTTCTAGGAATGAACTTTCTTTATACACCACAGGGAGTCGTTTTAACTCAGAAAAACTATGCAGAAAGTCTTGTAAAAGAATTCAGCTGTTTTAACAAAAACAAGTCTGTTGTTGGTCCTCTGGAGTTGAATAAGAAATTGTACAGAAATCAAGGAAATCTCCTTGAGGACTCTTCTGTTTATAGGAGATTAGTAGGAAAATTAAGCTATCTGTCACACAGTCGACCAGATCTGTGTTTTTCAATTCAGGTCTTGAGTCAGTTTCTTGAAAGACCAACTGACATACATCTTGATGCTGCCTTACACACAGTGAGTTATGTTTCAGGTACTTCGAGCTATGGACTGTTATTTAACAGAAAGGACAGCTTCAATCTTGTTGCCTTTTGTGATGCGGACTGGGCCAGCTGCCCAAATACACGAAGGTCTGTCAGCGGGTATTTCATTCAGTTGGGGGACAGTCCACTGTCATGGAAATCAAAGAAGCAGACCACAGTGGCTCTATCATCAGCAGAATCAGAATACCGTGCCATGAGGCAAGTAACTGCCGAAATAGCTTGGTTAACAAGGCTGCTGTTCGAGCTTGGAATAGAAGAAATCGAACCAGTTCCTATCAAGTCTGACAGCCAGTCAGCGATTCACATCGCGAGGAATCCGGTGCTACATGAACGGACCAAACATGTGGAATTGGATGTACACTATGTGAGGCAGCAAATACAGAAAGGCATGATCTCTTTAAGCTTCACACCTTCCAACACGCAGCTCGCAGATCTCTTGACCAAAGTTTTGCCAGGCAGAAGTTATCCAGAGATACTTCAGCAGCTGGGCATCACAGACTCGAGTTTGGATCATGTGGTTTCAAACCATACATGACATGTATGTTTTGAGGGGGCATGTTAAGATATTAGGTTGTGTTATGTTGAGTTGTATTAAGTTAAGTTTGTCCTTGTGACCGTTGGGTGTAGGGTTAGTATTTAAGTCTATCCTAGCTTCGGTTTAGTGTGCATGTATGTCGTATTATTGTAACTTGTTATTTCCCTTAAAGCTTTCCACCTGAGTGTAAGCCTTCCACGTGAGTGGCTTTTGATTTCAATTAAAGGGTTTCTTCAGTTCTTCTTCGATACTCTTCTTTCTTCCGTTCTTTTCTTTCTTGTTCTTGCGGTGAGGGTTTTACACCCGTTTTTCTGGGAATATTACAACCTTGCAGGTAATAAGAACGACTAGAATATGACTATGTGAGTAAGATTTAGATTGTGAGAAATAAGAGAAACTAATACTTTGGAAAGCAGGAGTGCTATCATGCCGCTGCTAAGGTTGAGATAACCGTCCAGCTGAGGGACAAGGAAAATGCTAAGAGAAAGAACGCCAGGAAGAGCACCGAGCATCAAGGGCAAGGAGGGTACAAGAAACAGAAGTACCAGCCTCAAGCCTAGAAGAGTCAGAACCGGAAAGGGAAGGAGGAAAAGGAGAAGGCTGCTGAAGAGCCATTGAAATTGACTTATGCATATGCTGCTAAGCCCCTGCGCTCAAGGGCGCCGAAGGGTAAGGGAAAGTTAATATTGAGTGAGTTGAGAGACAATTAGCAACCGTTAAAGATATGAGTACTAATATTGTAAATGATCAGGATCTGAGACTGATAAGGGAGCCGGTGGTGGCTACCAGCGACGCTACATCTGTCAGTGGTGTCACAAGGACCACCCCGGGCTCGATTGTAAGGGGAACAAGGTTGAGTGCAACTATTGTGGGGTGTACGGGCACTGAGCATATGAGTGCTTCTGGAACCCCGCTAGCAGAGCCTTTAGGCCCGAGATGAAGGGCAAGGGCAAGACCGATCAGGGAGCTGGATCTGACGGTCAGAGGAGAGTGCAGCAGGCTGTAGATAAGAACCCACGGGTAGCCCAGAAGTCGGGACCCACGCTACACATGGTGGACCGGGACGATGAGCCTGAACCCTCATCGAGGCCAGGTAGTGCTATAAACTCTTAAGTGATAAATTGCCTGCTTACCGCATTATCATGCATGTTGGGTAAATCAATGAGTTAGATGAAATAAGATGAGATTAGACCTTAAGTAAGTTATGACCTATTACCACCTTAGGAAACTTCAACATTTGCTACCCAATACCTTCAACACCTAACCTGGAAGACATCGGCATCGAAACCCGAGACTTACCACCCGAACAATGTCAGGTTATCCGCCCAGGTATGATTTTGTTAAAGGGATACCTGACACCCGAAGCACAAATAGCCATCATCAGGAGATGCAGTCAGTTAGGAGGGGGACCGGGAGGTTTTTATACACCGGAGTACCCAGGGGGAGCAAGGATAAAGTTAAAGATGATGAGCTTAGGCAAGGATTGGAATCCTTATGCCAAGACGTACCAAACCACAAGAGCACAAGATGGAGTCTCACCACCGGACATACCCGAAGAGTTCCATCCTGTAATTACTCAAGCAGTGAAGATCGCTCAACAGTTGGAAGCTGACCCGATCCCAGACATAAGAGCGGACCTTTGCATTGTTAATTTCTACGAGAAAGACGGGCGACTTAGATTACATCAGGATAAGGACGAGACAGCGGAGTCTCTCGAAAGAGGGATACCCGTAGTGTCTTGGTCCATTGGAGATGACGCAGAGTTCTTATACGGTGAGCAGAAGCGTGCGGACCGTGCTAATAAGTTAATACTTAAGTCAGGGGATGTATTAGTTATGGG
The DNA here is from genome assembly GCA_023374045.1 of Limonium bicolor. Classification (NCBI taxonomy): domain Eukaryota; kingdom Viridiplantae; phylum Streptophyta; class Magnoliopsida; order Caryophyllales; family Plumbaginaceae; genus Limonium; species Limonium bicolor. The sequence continues at coordinate 222,391,498 of CM041779.1, forward strand.
AGGAGAATCAAGGATGTTATACCATGGGATTAAGAGAATCAAGCTGAATACAACACCGTCAGCAGTGATTAATGCGACGCATATGAGACCAGGACGGTTAAACCTAACCTTTAGGAAATATTAGCCATGTAATGTTTTTAGTATGAGATAAGGAATGAGATGTAAGGAAGAAGCACATGATGTAAAAAGGATGGTTACTAATAAGATAACAGTGTTGTTCATATTAATTGTTACGACTCCTGTTATACCATCATTACTCATGAAAGCTTGTGAACACAATTAGGTTATGGACTCGGTACGGAAGGTGCACTAAGCATACTTACAGAGGCACAGGCCAGCGCAAGCGGTACTATCCTCACCGGCACCTTTCCGATTAACGGGATTGAGGCATCCGTTCTCTTCGACTCAGGGGCCTCGCATACCTTTATCTCAACATCTTTTGCGAGAAGGTTGGGGCTAGACGCTGACGAGCTACCTGACTTCACGGTTACGCTCCCGTCTAAAGAGAAGGTTCGTTGCACTCGCTACTACCGAGGAGTCACTGTCAGAATTAAGGGGGAAGATTTTCCAGTCAGTTGTATTGAGTTTAAGGAGTTGGGATTTGATGTGATTTTCAGGATGAATTGGTTAGAGCACAAGGGTCGTATCCTCTACGCTGAGCATAGACTGCTGCTCAGGAGTCCATCTGGGGTAACAATATCATACCGCCAGAGGCCCCGAGAGCCTTCGACTAAGATCATCACCGCTATGGTAATGTATAAGAAGTTGAGGAGGAAAGAAGAAGTATATCTCCGCTATGTCCAGGACATAGAGAGGGACCCCGAGTTCGACCCCGACTTACCGGTAGTGTCAGAGTTCCCCGATCTGTTTCCACGGGAACTGCCCGGCATGCCACCCACTCGGGAAGTAGAGTTCACCATCGAGCAACTACCAGGAACCGGACCGATAGCCAAGGCACCATATCGCATGGCTCCGGCTGAAATGAAAGAGTTGAAAGAACAGTTGAAAGACTTGTTAGACAAGGGATTCATTAGACCGAGTGTATCACCATGGGGAGCGCCAGTTCTCTTCATGAAGAAGAAGGATGGTAGTCTCCACCTCTGCATCGACTACAGAGAGTTGAATGCAGTGACTGTGAAGAATAAGTACCCACTACCCCGCATTGATGTTCTGTTCGATCAGATGAAGGGGGCATCCGTGTTTTCCAAGATTGATCTCAGATCGGGGTATCATCAGATAGCCATTAAGGAGGGAGATATTGAGAAGACGGCATTCCGGACACGATATGGCCACTATGAGTTTACAGTGATGCCGTTCGGATTATCGAACGCACCAGTGAAATTTATGGATCTGATGAACCTCTTGTTCCGGGAGCAGCTGGACAAGTCGGTTGTAGTATTCATCAATGACATTTTGATATATTCGAAATCAAGAGCTGAGCATGAGGAACATTTGAGGAGCGTGTTAGAGATACTGAGGGAGAACCAGCTATATGCTAAATTCTCCAAGTGTGAGTTTTGGCTTGACCAGGTCTCTTTCCTGGGTCATGTCATCTCAGATGCTGGGATCGCGGTGGATCCAGCTAAGATTGATGTTGTATGCACCTGGCCAAGACCGAAGACTGTTACCGACATACGGAGCTTTCTTGGTTTGGCGGGTTATTATGGGAGGTTTGTTAAAGATTTCAGCAAGGTCGCGAAACCGATGACTAGTCTGATGAAGAAAGATGCACCGTTCGTATGGACGGATGACTGTGAGATCTCATTTCAGAGTTTGAAGGACTCACTGACCACTGCACCGGTTTGACTATTCCAGACGGTACGGAGGGCTTTGAGGTTTACTATGATGCATCCGGTAGAGGGCTGGGTTGCGTGCTCATGCAACATGGCAAGGTGGTGCCATATGCCTCACGCCAGTTGAAGAAACATGAGGAGAACTACCCCACGCATGATTTAGAGCTGGGAGCTGTAGTCTTCGCTTTGAAGATATGGCGCCACTATTTGTACGGGGTTAGTGTGACGATCTACACCGATCACAAGAGCTTGAAATATATATTCACTCAGAAGGAGTTAAATCTCAGACAGAGGAGGTGGTTAGAGTTTTTAAAGGACTATGACATTGACCTCCAATACAAAGAAGGGAAGGCCAATGTTGTAGCGGACACCCTGAGCCGTCGAGCACACTCACTCCATTCACTAGTCTCTTTCTCTAGCTTGGTTAATGAGGTGCGAGAGGCTCAGAGGACAGATGAGTTTATGAGGGAGGTCAGACAAAAGCTGACAGATGGTACCTTTGAGAGTCAGAAATACGACTTCACACTTCATGATGATGATCTGATCAGACTTAAGGGCCGGTTATGCATACCACGGGGCAACACGGATCTGAAAGACCGTATACTTAGGGAATCTCACTGTTCTTCAGTTTCTATCCATCCGGGAGCCTCTAAAATGTATAAAGACATGAAGAGATACTTCTGGTGGTCGGGGATGAAGACACATGTTACCGAGTTCGTCTTGAGGTGTCTCACGTGCCAGAAGGTGAAATTTGAGCACCAACGACCGGGCGGAATGGTACAGTCGATGCCAGTTCCGGAGTGGAAGTTTCATGATATCTCCATGGACTTTGTAGTTGGACTCCCACCTACTAGGGGAGGTCTCAACATGATATGGGTGGTGGTGGATCGCCTTACCAAAGTAGCCCGATTCATACCGATGAAGGATACTTGGAAGGTAACAAAATTAGCTGAGTTATTTGAGAAAGAAATTATGAGACACCATGGGGTATTGAAGACCATAGTGTCGGATAGAGATACCAGATTCCTTTCGAGGTACTGGAGAGCTACCAGAGAAGCGTTGGGTACAGAACTAAAGTTGAGTACCGCCATTCCATCCTCAGACAGATGGTCAGACTGAGCACACAATTCAGACACTCGAGGACATGCTGAGAGCATGTGCCTTAGACTTCCAGGGCAGTTGGATCGACAAGTTGCATCTGATCGAGTTTTCTTACAACAACAGCTATCATGCTTCGATCAAGATGGCACCTTTTCAAGCGTTGTACGGTAGACCGTGTCGTACACCGCTCTGCTGGGATGAGTCGAGTGAGATGGTCATTATAGGACCAGAGTACTTAGAACAAGTAAAAGCTGAGGTTCAGCAGATTAGGGAGAATATGAAAGCTGCTCAAGATAGGCAGAAGTCGTATGCTGATGTTCGACGATGAGACCTGGAGTTCGCAGTGGGCGACCGGGTATTTCTGCGAGTTTCACCGATGAAGGGTGTATTCAGGTTTGGGCAGAAGGGCAAATTGAGCCCGAAGTTTGTTGGTCCTTATGAGATTACGGAGCGGGTGAGCCCAGTTGCTTAAAGGTTGAATTTACCTGCTGAGCTGGGTAAAGTGCATGATGTTTTTCATGTTTCACAGCTAAAGAAATACATGCACCACCCCTCCCATGTGTTAGAGCCTGAGAGGTTGACTTTAGAACCGAATATGAGATCAGTGGAGATTCCTCAGAGGATCTTGGATAGTAAGACTAGGGACACTCGCCATAAGTCAGTACGACTGGTGAAGGTTCTCTGGTCTAACCAAGATGTCGAAGAGGACGCGTGGGAATTGGAGGATAAGATGAGATCGAAGTACCCTTCTTTGTTTACCGACTAGATCGTCTGTATAGGGTACGGGGCGTACCCCTTTTTAAGGGGGGTAGAGCTTCCTCGCTTTTGAGTTAGTAACGAACATGTTTGTCGTTTGTTTGGTTTGTGTAAGTTTGTGTAAGTTATTACACTTGTGGTAAGTTTAAGATATGTATAGTACTTATGTATTGTACTTGTGGAAGACCTTTGAGTCTTGAGGTGTGTGAAACGAATGTAAGATATGGTATTAAGATTAAGGAAATTGAGTACCGTGGATGATTAAGTACATATGTGAACTTTGGGGACAAAGTTCTTTTAAGGGGGGTAGATTGAAATACCCCAAACTTAGATATGATGTTTAAGTGATAAAATAAGGTATAAGAAGGCTAAATAAGGCCTTAGAAACTTTGGGAAACAATTTTAACCGGAGAGAACACAAGGAAACACCATAGGAGCAGTTTAAGCAAAAACGTGCTCTAAGCTTGGAGAGACTTGGGTGAGCACCCAAATATCATTCTTAGACCTTATTAATATCCTAATGGTCATGTTAAATCAATTACCAAAGAAAACCAAGCTTGAAAACAAGTTAAAACATAAATTGTGCTTTAAGGACTCTTAAAGCACATTTTTGAAAAATTGTCTTAGAAAGGGGTTTTAAGTGGCTAAATGCCCATGACTACTCCTTAATCAACTTGTGTACTACTTAGTATCACGTTAGGAAGTCTAAATCAATGGGAAATCAAAAAATTCACAAATATGTGCACTAATTTGTGAATAGTGCTCAAATTAGACTAGTTTAGCATTAAGTCAACATAAGCTAAGTGATTGGTCAACCAAGACCATCAATATCTTGTTATTAAAGGGGGTGGCCGGTTTTGATGTGGGGAGTCACTACATGACTCAACAATTAAAGGAAAAGAGAAGAGATAAGGCAAATAGTACTATTTACCTTTTAAACAAAAACTTGCTTTTAGCTTCCCTTTCTCCTCCTTTCTTCATTATTCATATTCTCCACCGATTTCTCCTGCTTTCTTTCTTCTCTTTCACGTAAAACTCAGCCTCCATGCTAGCTCAACCTAGCTATGACCATAGCTCACTCATCTTAGCTCCAAAACCAAAACAAAACTCATATTCTTCTTAGTTAGCTCAAGCTCCTTCTTCCTACCTTTTCAAAAATTCAAGAGCTTTGATTTGGTGCCAAGCCAAACCACCATTAGAGGAGGAAAAACAAGCTTGGAGACTCCATTAGATTCTCCATTCTCTTAAGGTAAGAAAAATGTAAGAAAAACTAGGTTCCCACCATTTCTTCCTCATTACCGAAAATCTCTACTCATGGGGCTCCATCTTTATGCCTTGTTCTAGCTTGTTTTCTATTCTCCAAGGGATAGAGGAGGTCCTTGTTGATTCATTTCCAAACCTACCATAAGACTTCATGGTAAAATACTCACCTTATACCTACACATTTTGAACCTAGGGTTTGTTCCTTAAGGTTAATGTATTATCTAGCACTCATTAGAGTCATTGGATATTGATTAGAAAATTGGCAATGAGAGTTTGGTTGGTGACCGAGATTGTCAAGGAAAAGGCTAAGTAAGAAAGTTTGTGAAGCTTGTAAAAGAGCAAGGTAAATGTCTTACCTTAAGGTGTTTTAGTGCATTAAGGGATGGGATTTAGACATAGGATAAGTTTAGTTTATAATCCACATTAGGAAGAGCTATATAAACCTAGGAGAAACAATGATTATATTTGATAACTTGTGACTAAAGAGAAAATGAGAAAGGACATAGTTAAACAATGTCAAGGGGAACCATAAGAACATTTATATTGCAATGGGAGCCTTGTTGTGTGTATTTGCAGGTCAAAGGCAATATATATATTGTGGAAATTCAGTGTTTAAGATTTATGCATTTAAGGGCCTAAGTGTCAAGCAATTTAAGTTTATGCACTATATGATGATGTGGTGTAGTTTTGGTGTAAATTGAGTGTTAAGAAAGTGTGGAAAGAATTTGGGTGATAAAGATTGTTAAATGGAAACCTAAGTGCTTGGGTGTAGTGATATACTAGAGAATCCATGGCAAAATTTGGTGAAGAACCTAAGTGTTTAAGATAATCTAAGGAGATTTTATGACTAAGGAAGTGCTAGGAATTTTAGGAGTTGCTTTGATGAAAAAAGAGTGAGTTTAAGGGGATCTTGAGAACTAGAGTGACTTAGGCATTATCATGGAAGAATTAGGAATCAAATGAGTGTTTTGGAATTGTGGTTAGCACCTATGCAACCTAGGTTGAAAGGGAGAAAATAATGTGTTGGAAGAAGGAGGCATAAACTTGTGAAGGAACTTGAAGTAAATGCATAAAGGAATTTTAGATGGTGAAAGATGCTTGGGAGATGACGTTATAATGGTGAGAAAACATTGTGGCATAGTGGTTATGGTAGGTATGAACCACCACTTAGAAGCCTAGTGAAAAACATTACAAGTGTTGGCATCATTACAAGGAAAATGCATAATGACTAAGGTGGATATTGGTGAGTGATTTAATGAGTTTAGTGCAGGGCTTAAGGTGTGTTTGAAGTGCCCAAATGAGGTTAGAACATACTAGGATATAAGGGGTGAAGTTTGGAGTCAAATGGGAATTTAAAAACAAAGGTCTGGAGCCGACCGACTATAGGGACCGGACCTGCAAGGTCAGTCGAGCCCAATTTACACTACCGGAGAAACTTTCTGGAATGGACCGACCTTGGGACCGGACTTGCAAGGTCGGTCGGGCTTGAATTTTAGGTACGGATTGAGTCTCTAGAATGGACCGACCTTGGGACCGAACTTGCAAGGTCGGTCATGTCTAAAATTTAGTACGGGGATTGGTCTCTAGAATCGACCGAACTTGGGACCGACCTTGACAAGGTCGGTCGGGCCTAAATTTTCAAAGGGGAAAACTCTCGAGAATGGACCGACCTTGGGGACGGACTTGCAAGGTCGGTCGGGGTAAAAATTTTCAACGGTAATATGTACTGGAATGGACCGACCTTGGGTAAGGTCGGTCGGTAAGGTCGGTTGAGCCAAAAACATAAAAAAAAAAGAAAACTTTAAGATCAAAAGATGTTAATTGGTGTTAGGGTACCCCATTAAGAGGGTAGTGATGATTAGGAACCTAAGGACCTAAGGAATTAAGTTAAGTTAAGTATAAACCTTAATGTTTAAAATTAAGTTTATAAGGTTAAGTGGTAAGGAGTTAAGAGGGTATTGAATGGGAATCTTTAGGGACTAAGTGAGTTAAGTAAGGTGCAAATAACTAATGGCCTAAAAATGAATGAATGTTTTAGGTTTGTGAATTGGGACCCCGGAGAAGGTTAAACAAATGACAACCGACAGTGAACGGTACAATCTTTCTTGTGACCTGCTTGCTAACGAGGTGTCCCTCGGCTTGTGTGCTATCTGTTTATTTGCTATGACTAAGACAAGATAAAGCATGCAACCGGTTATACTTGTTCTCGTTGTGAATGTGTTTTCTTTACACTAACCCACGAGACCTGAGATTGCTACTAACTAAGCTTAGTACTTATTGAGGTAAGAAGAGGAGTTATATATTGGTATTTGTTGGTTAATACCCGTTAAGGTTTAACTAACACATGGTTTGTAAGATTTTCGCTAACTGGAACCTAAGGGGGGAGTGAAGAACCCGGGACTGACTCCGGTCATGCATGCTAAGGAAAGGGGGGTCGGTATCTGAATCAGATCCGTCCTCCGCTTAAGGGCTTGTCTTCGGACTTGTTGCCTAGGGTCGGTTGCCGGCTCAGCTACACTGGACTTCCTGTCTAAGGTAGGAGGCATTAAGATGGTGCGGTAGGATCACCTAAATCCTAAGACTAAGATAAGTTGTTTATTCAACCAATGGAGTTAATAGCTCATTGGCTAGGGTTGCTGTTGACCCGATACAAATAAACATTAAGGTAAAATACATCCATTCTAACTATGAACGGTTTGTATACTGAGATTAACACAAGGATAAAACTGAGGTAAGTTAAGGTGAACAGAGGATAAGTGGAATCAGATCTGGAGGAGGTTATTACTAACCCACTTGTTAAGGGAACGCTTGAGACGTTCATTTGTGTGTGAACTATGTATGTTCAATTGTGGTTTGTTGATTTGTTGCACTTCATATTATGATTGTGATTCTAATCAACTTCCATGCTATCGACAATTAGTCATCGTAGCCCCGTTAGCTTGGGGGCCACGAGAGGGTCGTACCAGCATTCGTGCTGACCCCCTTTGGGGGCTGTTTTTACACTTGCAGGTAAGCGGCCCATGAAGTCACACCATGAGAGTAGGAGCAGGTTGACTTAGGTGGGACTTTATTTTGAGTACGGGTTGCGCATGTGCACCCGTCTGTTGATATTTAAACTTGAGAAATGTTATGTGGTTTTTGGAGATACTTATAACTCGGTTGGTGTATATATTTTGGATTATCGGTCGTAAATGTTTAAGAAACGGTATTTCTTGTTGTTCAGACCGTGGCAAGGTCCTGGTGTTGGTTTATTTCTGCTGCGATGTTTATGATTCAGTTGTTAAGTGTACGCTAACCACGATTGGCTTAGGACGGGGTGTTACAAAAAGAATTATTGTAAAGATAAAGAAGGATTTAAAGGTATATGTTCTATTCATCTATGTTCTTTTATTTTGCTAAAAAAGGAAAGACTTTTACGATAAGAGAAATAATGCAATGACAAAAGTTTTTTTAAAGATTTCTCCTAGTTAACCGTTGTTTTTATCTATCTACACAAAAGACTAGCAAACATAATACAAAAAGGAAAATTCACCGGATACCATTAAAAGTTTTACTAATTCATAAAATATAATGTTTTTATTTCTTTTTTAGAATATTACAAAAAAATTCTGAAATTCACGGGATACCACAAACCTATAACTGACATTAAATCGTACTTGAACTTAGGGTGTGAAAAGATGATTTTGTCCTTAGATCAATATTTACTTATAGTTTCCAGTTCACATGATACCATATTTTAATTTTAAAGTTTGCGATACCCAAAAAATTAAAATTCACGGGATACCATAAATAACATATAGAATGTTCAAACAACTATATTCCAACGGACATTTTTCTCTCTCCCTTCTTCCAACGGTCACTTTGTGTACATGTTTATAATCACCAACGAAAATGATTTTAAGTTATCGTGGATACGTAAATACCAAAGGTTAATAGTATATATAAACGCAAATTCGAGCGTAAGGGCAGGCTGTGCAAAAATATGGTGCGAGCTGTGACACGGCAGTCCCAGTCAGCAGCTGACTGGGACTATTTTGCTTACTGGGCTGTCTTTTTATTATATTAATTTCAAATGGTTGAAACTTTTAATATATAAGTCCAAAATGAAAAAAAATTATATCATCATTCATCTAAATTCAAGCTCTTCAAAACATGACCAGTCATGGACATGTTTTGACATCTTTGAAAAAATCTATTTTTATATGTGTATGATAATACACTAAAATGATAATATGAGTCATTAATTTTGATATTATGATTCATAAAGTTGATATTATCATTCATTAACTAATAAGTGGTGAATTAGATTACAAATTTCGGAACCGATACAAAAATCATTATTGTTTGTAATGTATTATTATTGTTCTATGGTGTATTTTAAATCTTTTTTCGTGAATCATGTATTTTTCATACATACCAAATATTGTTTTGTGTTATATTATTGTTTATACACTGCTGGAAAAAAGAATAAACAACGCTTAATTTTGACATTTAGAACGTTTATTTAGTGTAGTTTATTCGAGCGACGCAAATGCTAAAACATTTTAAATGACGCTTTCAATGCGTTCCTTATACTATCATTAAAGAACGCTTATTTGCAAAGCGTTCTTTATAATGCAAGAACGATGGGAACATAAAAAACGCTTTAGCCTAACAAGCGTTCTTTATGCTCAGTAAAAAACAATGCTTATCACTTATAAGCGTTTCTTATGATGGTTGGCGGGAGAGTTTAAAAGAACGCTTACATGGATAAGCGTTCTTTATATCTTCTTTTTTTTATTATTTTTTTCAGAAATCTCTGTTCCAAAAAATGCTACAGATATCATCACATCACAGATCAATGCATTGTTGCATTTTCAACACAGCAGAAGCCATCACAACAAACTTAACAGAGAAATTAAAAAATCTACGAATTAAATTTACAGCATTCCAGGCCAATTGCAACAAATCAGCCAGTATTAACAAAGATTTGCCAGTATTAGTACCAAACATGCAGACAAAATTTAATTACAGTTAACAAACACAGATGGAAGCTACTAAGTACTTATGTTGTACTGCAATCTGTAGAAATTTGATAATGCAGGAAACTGCATTTTTCATCAACACAACACAAGTGTACTTGACATATAATGCAACAAACTGCATTTACAGATGCAAATTGGTGCAGTTCAGACAACTTAAACAGCGCGCAACTGATCATGACTTCTGTTCATCTTCATGCAGTATTGCTTTTGTCCAGTAAGCGCACATGTACTCCTTGACAAAATCTAGATCAGCAGCTGAATAAGTAGCTCCTTGTTTTTCAAAAAAGTTAATAAGCTGCACGCAAGAATTATAAAAGCAATTAAGTACACCATTTTAACTTATCCAACCATGCACAAACAGTAATTACCAATTCAAACACAAAACTTATAACGCATACTTCAATGTCATTACTGATTTTCTCGATTTTGGACATGATGTCGAACATGTATCGCATCACAAAATATCCACAACTGCTGCTATCTGGTTACCTGGGACACTATTTTCAATAAAATTATATATATATATACACACTAATATACAAAATATTTAGGTATGCATGAGTAAATAGAATGTTTTTTTACCTTTTTCAAATACTGTATATTCAAAGGAAAATTCATAGCACTGGCATTGACCATACCATCTCTAAAACCACTGAAATTAATTAAAACAAGCATTTAAGTGACAAGTAATAAAAAAAGGTATAAAATTTTATTTTTGAAATGAAAATATGCACAATTTACTCACTTTGTCAGCAGAACAGAAATGACGATGTTTCTCCTAGTTCCACCAATAGGGTCAATCACTATACAGGATGATGTGTAAGTACACACCACTAACAACAACCAATGATTGCTACAAGTTCAAACAACAACAAATCAACTTCAGCTTCGAAATATATATGAGTTAACATAAAACAATAAAGACAAAAGCATAAGGTGGTCAAGCACGCTTACATCTGATGATATGGTATGAGCACAAATCGGCTTTTCCTGCTAACCGCCACAATTATGGCATTGCGCATATGGCTCTGACACGCAACACCGTCTCTTATAGCTTCCTCAGAAGACATGATTTATGGACATAGGAAGGTGATCGTATTTTTCATTTTCTTTGCCACCAACCTCGATAGTAAGGGCCTTTGATGACAAAGGCATTAAATTAAAATTATATATACATAAAACTTACTATTAACTTTGAGAGAGAAAAAATGTGATACTTACAAGTAGTAGGATTGAATCACCGAGATGTTCAGCATATCATCAAGCAGCAGCTCCTTGACATCGCTAATACTGATCAGCAACTTCTGGGTTTGTTCGTGTGGAACAAAGACGGCGGAACCCTAAGGATGAACTGAATGAAATCATCACCCTTCCCGAGTATCAAGTCATATAAAATCTGCTGACGCCTTCCCAGTGTATTCGCCAAATTTTGGAGAAGAATGAAATCGCATCGAAGTGGACTAATGTAGTGATCATCCTGCTGACCCGATGGTCCCTTTCCTTTCGACGCACTGACTCGCTTACCTTTGCCAGCAATAGGAACAAGTGTCTAAGAAATGACAAGTTAGCATACGTTAGAAAACTATTCTCCCAAAACTGCATTTATATGAAATGGTAATTAGTAAACAAATTTATATAAGTTGTTTTGCTTACCGTACTATCAGATAAATCCACCAGATTGCAAGGCCATGGTACTTGTGAGCCACGTGCTTCAATGACAGTGCTCCAATCATTCCACTCTATCGGTAGTGGAATGTGATCACAGCCTTGACAGACACTGTCGATCGTCACACGGACGTACCAGGCCGGAACCCGCTTAAAATGACATAGTGACGCCGAATCAGTCTGTAGAATTGTGCCTACTGCAACCACAAAGGTGCCATGTTCATTGATCTGCAGAAGACGACACTTTTTGGTTCCCTAATAAATGAACACAAACAATTAGATTCATACATTACAACATGCATGCTTTTGATTAATTGAAAAAATAAATAACGAAAAAGCACTCAAATTCACACATACCTGAAGCTTGGCATATGGGAATGGATCAAAAGGTGCAGGTACAGTGCAAGAAACCGAAACCTGAAATGGTACAGGGGTGGAAGTAGGTGTAGGGGTGGAAGTAGGTGCAGGGGTGGAAGCAAGTGCTGGGATGGAAGCAGGTGTAGGGGTGGAAACGGGTGTAGGGGCATGCACTGATGAGCTAGAAGATTGATGCCCCTGACTCAGCTGTTGCATCAATCTTGCTTCCATTTGTTGCATCTGCTGCTGCAAATCAGATTGGAAATGCTGTGACAACTTCCTTTCGATCTCCCTCATTTCTTCCTCTCTCCCTATCCGCTGGGAGCGAGGAAAAACATCTCTCTGACGCACTGCGGATCCAAATCCTTGAACTCTCCCAGGGCAATCCTTCTTGCCAAGCGCTTAGTTCAACGGATCATCCTGACTATGAGGCTGGCCAAGAAAAGAATCAGCACCCTCTGCAGTCTTGTACACGCGAAAAAACACATGTAATTATGAATTAGATCAAATAAGTAAAACATACATAAATTGTAAGAAAAGTTTATAAACTATTAAATATTACTCAGGACACTCACAATTTTTGCAGTTAAGTCTGCAGTCTCCTTCTGTGGATAATACATTTCGCCGTCCCTTCTCTAATTGGCGGCCAAGCATGTATGCTTATGCCCGATTCACCTCATCCGGACTCTGAATCGGCTCAACTGTGTCATCCTCACGCATACGCTTCAGATACCCCTTTTCAATCCAGCCTGGTATACGTCCCGTACCCAGTGTTGGAGAAATATGTGACTACTTCAACAACCTAGGAAGTGTACCTATCGTTTGCGGAATTTGTGGGGTTGTCGAACTCTTGGGGACCTTGCTGGAGTTAACTGATAGTGTAGTAAATTAACTGAGGACTCTAATTAAACTACTTACAAGAACTTATCACTTTTTTTGGGAGATTGTGGTTACAGCTTAACGTAAACAAAACAGTAATAAAAACAATTAATCAAAACAGAAATAATAACGGTTGTAAAACTCTTTGTTTTTAAGGAAGTACCCTAGGTTGTTCTGCTCACCTATTTCATCCAATTATATTAATATAAACTTCTACCACTTACTAGTAATAAACTCAGGAATCTTGATTAGTTCATTGACCGGTATTTGTACAATAAACCCTGATTAACTTAAACAACAAGCTGCAATCGTTGCCCAGGTTATTATAAATTAATCGCATTATTAACAATTCCTATTGGAGACAGATTAACCTATAGGCGAGACACGCTTTTAGTGGTTAACCCGTTTTGACTTCCTATGTCTAGAACCTTGTTTAGCACCGCATTTTAATAAGAGAACTACAAATTTCACTTTAATAATTGGCCTGAAGATTAAAGCGCATTAAGGACAAGAATCAAAATATTGCTTAAATAGATTGTAGTGGGAAGTCTACATAACACAATTATATAAAATAGGCTTGCTTCCCAACCTGGGAGCTAAGTTTATTACTCACACATAATTATAAGAACATACATAACAAATAAGATAGACATTAAAACAGAGTAAAGTTAAGGAAAGAAAGAACTCTATTTAGGCAGAGTTATTTCGCTTCCGGGCTTGTCTCCGTGATTATGCCAACCTCATAACAATAATAAACAGGCAAAACGAAGAATAACGAAGAAACAGGCAAAATTGGTTCTGTCCGTGTGGGGCCACGCGGACACAAACGCGGACACAAATCAGACGCGACCTGGTTTGTGCAGATCGTCTTATTCCTATGGAAATCTAGAAAATTAAAGAGTTAGGCTTATTTGGTGATGGGAAATGATGGAAATGAAGTGGAGATGTGGATGTATGGAGGGAAAATGGAATTTGGGGGAGGAAGTGTGATTTGGAGGTGAACGTGAGTGATTTGGGGTGTGTGTTCTCTCTGTATTCTCTTCAATCTCCAGTGTGTCTTTTGTCGTAGAAGGAGCTGGGTTTTTATAGAAGCAGAGGAGAAGGAAGAGGACAAGGTTGGAGCAGGCGTGAGGAAATCAAGGGTGCGACGCCTGATACGTCTGATGGGGTAGATAGATATGTTTGTAGGCGCCGCAAATGAGGAAGAACAACGAAGGCGGTGCAGAAATTCAGTCGCGTGATTTCTGGATTCGGCGCAGTCATTTTACACGTGTCCGCATTTGAGTCCGCGTACGGACACAAACGCGGACGTGAGATGTCCGTGTTTGAGTCCGCAAAGCGGACATGCTCTTTTGTTGCGTCCAAGTTTGAGTCCGTGGCACGGACGTGATCCAGACGTGTGTGTGTGTGTGTGTGTGTGTGTGTGTGTGTGTGTGTGTGTGTGTGTGTGTGTGTGTGTGTGTGTGTGTGTGTGTGTGTGTGTGTGTGTGTGTGTGTGTGTGTGTGTGTGTGTGTGTGTGTGTGTGTGTGTGTGTGTGTGTGTGTGTGTGTGTGTGTGTGTGTGTGGTGTGTGTGTGTGTGTGTGTGTGTGTGTGTGTGTGTGTTGTGTGTGTGTGTGTGTGTTGTGTCCTGTTTTGCGTCCGCGTTGCGGACAAGCTTCTATGTTTTTTCCGTGACTGAGTCCGCAATTCGGACACACCTGTCCGTGTTTGAGTCCGCATGGGGCTACGCGGACATGTGTATTGTTTTCTCATTTTCTGCAATATTCAACTGGGCTTAGATTCTTCGTTTTAGCTCCGTTTCACCCGTCGTTTGTTGCGTTGGGAAGCTTGTGAAGTAAACTATGTGATCTCAAGACTTTTTACTGCATTTGATACATAAAATGTATCAGTTCATATCAAAACATAAATCTTAGGAAAACATACGATAAGTGAGTAATATTATCCTGAAAGTAAGTAAATATAAGGTAGATTAATCCCTTAATTGTCCATGTATTTCACTTATCAAACTCCCCCATACTTATCTTTTGCTTGTCCTCAAGCAAATCTTTCTGTCATAATGTTTAAACAAGTTAAACAAACAATAATCAAGTAGGGAGAGCACAGAAGAGGTTATTGCCAAACTTTTCAGATTTTAAAGGGTACTAAGAACAGCAAGTTTCTTAAATATATATTACTACATTTCTGAGAATAACCCTGAAATCCTACAAGAAAAGAGAAGCAGTACCATGAGAATTCTGCTTCTAACCTTGAGCCAATCCACCATTTTCTTTCACATTTCCTTGAACGACAAGGGGCATGAAGTAAAATCTTATTCCATTATACCTTTCAATGCCACATACTCATGATCCATAATGAAGAAGTTTCTATCATTTTGGTACAGAATGCAAAGATACCTTAATTTTGAAGTTCATTTTTCTTTTACCTCAGACTTTTCTCTCCACCCTTGTAGCGGTTTTGGGTCTACTATCCAGATACCGAGTACCTTAGGTAGCCGGGTGATGAAGTACCCATAAGAACTTAATAACCGAGTGGACGAGGCCTGTTTAGGATCAGAATATGCCTGTCTGGATCAGAGGAGTACCATGCCTTGTTCTTTTTCCACCGTTTCATTCCAATTCAAATCCAGGCTCAAAGTTAAAAACAAAATTCAAAGGGTAATTTTCTCAAATTATTTAGCACTGAGTAAGGAGCAGAGTGATAAGAACAGTAGAATTTTTTTTTGTGTACCCTTTAAACCTGTTGATACTGGCATTACTCCCTCTATGGCTCCTTTTTTGATTATTAATTACTTAACAAATTTAAACACAGTGTCAAAACGAAAAACTTAAAGCAAGCTTTTGATTATTATCTCTCCCCCACACTTGAACCAAAGCAATGCCCCCATTGCATAGAAAGAATTAAAATAACAAGGCATGCAAACTACCTGGGTAATGAGCACAAAGCATGGCAATAGGAAATATTGAAAATTTAAAGAGCAGGGTATGGATAGTGTACTCCCTAGAGTTTTGCAGAGTATGTAGTGTAGCTCCCCCACACTTGAGTTCAGCCGAAGGAATGTGCAAGATGTTCCTGTAATGAATATTCTAGACAGCCAGAAGAGCTCAAGTTAATCTCATCGTTCTCTGTCCTCTCTTTTTTATTTCACTATATTGTTTTTTATCATAAAATAAGATACAAAATATAAGCACGATATAAAATAAAAAGATAGCTAGTAGGGTGCCTCCTACCAAGCTGCCCATCTTTATGGTCTTTGGCTAGACCATACCTGAGTGTTTTAAGGTGTGACTGGATCTTTGAGAAGAAGCGCAGAAGCCTCTTCGTTGTCTAACGTGGTTCCCAGAAATAATTTGATTCGAGCTCCATTTACTTTAAACGATCCTCCTTTTTTATTGTCCAATTCCACAGCTCCATATGGAGAGGGTATTATTGTAAATGGTCCAGACCAGAAGGATTTTAACTTACCTGGGAAGAACTTAAGTCTGGAGTTATAAAGAAGGACCTGATCTCCTGCTTTCAATTCTCGCTTGGCAATCATCTTATCGTGCCAACGCTTGGTCTTTTCTTTATAAATCACTGCATTCTCATATGAGTCGTTCCTTAGTTCTTCTAGCTCAGTCAATTGGAACTTCCTTTTTCCACCGGCTTGTTGTAAATCAAAGTTTAACACCTTCAGAGCCCAATAAGATTTATGCTCTAATTCCACAGGTAAGTGGCATGCCTTCCCAAAAACTAGTTTGTAGGGGGACACGCCAATAGGTGTTTTGAAGGCGGTGCGGTATGCCCAGAGCGCATCATCCAATTTAAGGGACCAATCTTATCGAGAAGAGCTCACCGTCTTCTACAGAATCCATTTCAGCTCTCTGTTTGTTATCTCAGCCTGACCATTTGTTTGAGGATGGTATGGTAGAGCAACCTTATGGCGAACTCCATATTTCTTCAGGAGAGCATCAAACTGGCGATTGCAGAAGTGAGATCCACCATCGCTGATTATTGCTCTAGGAACACCGAATCGAGTGAAAATATTTTTCTTTATGAACTTCATCACAACTTTACCATCGTTAGTAGAGCAAGCAAGGGCTTCCGCCCATTTAGAGACATAATCGACTGCTACTAAGATGTATAAATTTCCAAAAGAATTTGGGAAGGGTCCCATAAATCAATTCCCCAAACATCAAATAATTCAACTTCTAGCATATTATTTAAGGGTAGTTCATGGCGGCGAGAAATGTTACCTTGCCGTTGACACCGATCACAAGTAGACACAAAGCATGACAGTCTTTGTGAAGGGTGTTCCAATAGAAACCGGATTCAAGTACCTTAGCAGCTGTACAGGTAGCACCGTGATGTCCGCCGGTTTCTTTAGAATGGCAATGGAGAAGGATATTTCGGATTTCCGTCTGTGGGACACATCTCCTTATAATTCCATCTGCACAGATTTTGAAGAGATATGGATCATCCCATAAATAATGTTTGACAATTGAAAAGAACCTTTTTCGCTGCTAATATGTCATATCAGCTGGGATGATTTTCCTGGCCAGATAGTTAGCAATATCGGCAAACCAAGGGCCTCCAGCCGTTTGGATTGCGAATACTGCCTCGTCAGGGAAAGACTCATTGATGGGTCTTTCGTCTTCTGGTGCCTCCAGCCTTGACAAGTGATCAGCCACGACATTCTGTATACCTTTCTTATCTCTTATTTCTATGTCGAATTCTTGCAAGAGAAGTATCCATCTTATCAACCTGGGTTTAGCATCTACTTTGGCAAATAAATACTTAAGGGTAGAATGATCAGTATGAATAATAACTTTACTACCCAATAAATATGGACGGAACTTATCTAAAGCAAAGACAACTGCCAGCAATTCTTTTGCTGTGGTAGCGTAATTTTTCTGAGCGTCGTTTAAAGTATGACTAGCATAATAAATGACTCTCAGAACTTTATCCAATTTTGGCACAAAACAGCACCCACCGCATAATCGCATCACATCACACATGATTTCAAAAGGTTGGGACTAGTCAGGTGATACAACGATAGGAGCAGAAGCAAGTTTTTCTTTTAACAAATTAAAAGCTGCTAGACATTCATCAGAAAATTGAAATTTAGCATCTTTTGTCAGTAAAGTACAGAGAGGTTTAGAGATCTTGGAAAAGTTTTTAATGAATCTTCTATAGAAACCAGCATGTCCAAGAAAACTTTGGATACCTCTTACAGTAGTAGGAGGTGGGAGTTTTTCTATTACCTCAATTTTAGCGTGATCCACCTCAATACCTTTTGAAGACACGTTATGTCCTAGCACAATCCCTTCTCGAACCATGAAGTGACATTTCTCCCAGTTCAGGACTAGATTTGTGTCTTCACACCTGGCCAAAATAAGATCGAGATTCTCCAGGCAAGTTTCAAATGTTGATCCAAAGACAGAGAAGTCATCCATAAAGACTTCTATACATTTTTCAATGTAGTCAGAAAAAATAGCCATCATACACCGTTGAAAAGTAGCTGGGGCATTACATAATCCGAATGGCATTCGTTTATAAGCATATGTTCCATAAGGACAGGTAAAAGTCATTTTATCCTGATCTTCTGGAGCAATTGGGATCTGAAATATCCTGAATAGCCATCTAGAAAACAATAGTAATCCTGACCTGCTAACCTTTCCAGCATTTGGTCAATAAAGGGCAAGGAAAATGATCCTTGCGTGTGGCAGTATTCAATTTCCTGTAGTCAATACAAACTCTCCAATCAGTAGTAGTGCGTTGAGGAATCAACTCACCTTTCGTTAGGAACTACAGTTATTCCTCCCTTTTTTGGTACCACCTGTACTGGGCTCACCCTACTTGCTATCTGAAATGGGATAAATAATTCCAGCGTCAAGTAGTTTTATTACCTCTTTTTTGACCACCTCTTTTAGAACGGGGTTGAGACGCCTCTGTGGTTGTGCCAATGCCCTGAAATCATCTTCCATATAAATTCGGTGAGAGCACAAATATGGGCTTATTCCTTTGATATCTGCTATTGACCACCCGATAGCAGTCGTATGATTGCGTAGCACCTTCAAAAGTTGTCTCTCCTGCACATCTGTCAATTTAGATGATATAATAACCGGTAAATCAGATGGCTCTTTTAGAAAAGCGTATTCTAAATGAGGGGGAAGAGGTTTCATTTCTACTGTAGGGGCTTTCTCAATGGAAGGCTTTGGTCTGTCTGCATTCCTTTCCACTGGTTCAAATTTTGTTGGTAAGTACGGAAATATGGTTGTCTCCTGTTCAACTCTTCAGCCATGAGAGCAATATCAGGATTTTCATCATCAGTTTCACAAGATGCCATGAGACATCTTTCCAAAATCGTTTCTTCATCTTTGCTGAGGAACGTCTCCTGTACTAAAGAGTCAACAGTATCTATGGAAAAACAGATTTGTGTATCAGAAGGACGTTTCATGTTCCGGGTCATGTCAAAAGTACCTGTTCATCATGAAGTCTCAAAATTATTTTACCTCCTTCAACATCAATTAAATTACGGGCAGTTCTCATAAAAGGTCTACCTAGAATTAGTGGAACATCTTTATCTTCCTCAATGTCAATAATAATGAAATCAGCAGGAAAAATAAATTTGCCAACAAAACCACTAAATCTTCAACTTTTCCTCTAGGGTAGATTATGGAACGATCAGCTAGTTGTAGCTGCACAGAAGTAGGAGAGCATTGACCTATACCTAATTTCTTAAAGATAGATAAAGGCATTAATTAATGCTGGCTCCTAAATCGCACAACCCGTTACCACAATTTATATCTTCTATCGCGCAGGGAATGATGAGAAGACCTGGATCTCCCAATTTCGATGGTAGCTTCTTTAAGAGTACTGCAGACACTCTTTCGGTTAATTCACACCGTGTCATTTTCCTGTAAATCGCCTGTTAGACAAAATATCTTTCATAAATTTTGCATAAATAGGCATTTGTGTTAAGGCATCAGAAAAAGGAATATTAATAGTTAATTTCTTAAAAATGTTAAGAAATTTTCCAAATTGGTCATCCAAATTCTTTTTCTTTAATCTATCAGGAAATGGAATTGGAATATCATATGAAACCTGGGATGGTTTAATAGTAAGGGATGCAGGAGACTCCTTCTCCTTGGGAATTGTTACGTCTTCTTTGTCAGATTGAGGATTTCTTTGTTCGTCAGATTCCTTCTCAGCTTCAGGAGCATTAGATATCAGCTCTTTTCCGCTTCTTAGGGTTATTGCTTTTGCATGCTCCCTTGGATTTGGATCAGTCTGGCTAGGGAGTGACCCTGTTGGTCTTTGAGCCAGTTGTTATGAAATCTGACCTATCTGTCTTTCTAAATTTGTGGTTATGGTAGCCTGATCAGCAACTTTAGCTTCTATCTCAGCAAATTTTGAATTTGTTACCTGACCTTGTTTTAAAAGCTGATTCATCATGCTTTTCAGTTCACCCATATCTCCTTGTTAGTTGGTTGGCTGCTCCTGTTGTCGGTTGTATTGAGGTTGTCGGTTGTGGTTGAATCCTTGGTTGCTCGTCTGTGGCTCATAATTCCTCCATGGTTGTTGATTGCTCCTCCAATTGTTTTGGTTGTAGAGTTCGGATAGGGATTCCCTGGTCTGTTGTTAATTAAACTTACCTCCTCAAGGGTCCTGTTGAAACCTGAACCATCGCAGTCTGGTGTTTCATGAGCTCCTCCACAGTTTTCGCAATAGGGAGTCAGATATGGGGAAGTGACCACCGCCTTCACAACTTTTTGTTGTGGTTGATTTAGCGTCAATTTCTCCACAACTTTTGTGAGTGCAGCTAGTTGAGCAGATACATGATCATGCGGGGAATACTGTACATTCCTGTTTCTTTCTTTGCTTCACCTCTTCCCTTGTTTTTACACCATTGTCTGGTGCTGGCAGTCATGGTATCCAGTAGTTCAACTGCTTCTTCTCCGGTCAATCTCATAAAATTTCCTCCAGACGAGGAACTTAGCAACAATTTATTAGAATCATTTAAACCTCTAAATAATGATAACACAAGTTCCTGGCTACTCATACCGTGGTGTGGGCATAATATCTGTAATTCTTTGAATCTATCCCATGAATCATAAAGAGACTCGCCTGGTTCTTGATAGAAGTTTGTGATCTCAGCAATTTTTTCTCTTGTCTTGGATGGGGGATAGTATTTTGCCAGAAATTTGTTTGCTAATTCGGCCCAGCTGTGGATACTGGCGGGTTTTAAACTTCTCAGCCACCTGGAGGCGCCATCTTTTAATGAGTAAGGGAACAATTGCAGACGGATGCGCTCGTTCAGATTTCCTGTTTTATTAAAAGTGTTACAGAAATCAAGAAATGCAGATATATGGTGTGGAGCATCATCTGAATCCAGCCCGTTGTATTGCCCCTGGTGGTAGAGTGTGGAGCATCAGCCTGTGTAACTTGAGGAAGGACAATAGCGGAGGGCCTCCCTTCGACCGATGGTTGCTGGTACTCGCAGAGAGTTTGTCGAGTTGTCATCTCAATTCGTTGTTGTCGTCTCTCTCTGTGGAGAAATCTCTCAATCTCAGGTTCAAGACTGTTTTGAGGACTACCTGTAGATCGAGTTCGACGCATATATAGAAATAAAATGTAGTTTGATGAAGAATGGAGAATAACTAAAGAAAACAAAAGCAATAATTAAAAAGTAAAGATAAACTAAAGAAAATTAAATAACAAAATTAGAAAGAAGTATGGAGGGGGAATTTAAACAAATAAAAATAAGCAATTAATAAAATAAAACAAGGAAAAAAAAGAGTTCTCTTTTTTTTTACAAAGTAAATAAACCGAAAAAAATAAACTTAAGAGAAAAAGAAATAAATGCAGTTAAGTAAATGGAAGTAGTAAAATAAAATAAAGAAAAGGACAGAATTAAATTGCTGGATTTTAACTAACAAGGGAATTTAAATGACTGTAATTTAAATGACTAGAAAATAAGAACTGTAATTAAATTGACAGGAATTTGAATGACATAAAATTGAATGACAAAGAATTTAAATGATAGAAAATTTAAATGACAAAATTTAAATGACAGAAAATTTAAATGACAAAATTTAAATGACAAAATTTAAATGACAGAAATTTAAATGACAAAAATAGATTACTGAAATTTTAAGGACAACAGAAACTTAAATAACTGAGAATAAATGACAGGAATTTTAAATGACATGAAAAATAAATGACTGTAATTAATACGATATTTAAATTGCTAGTAAAGTTAAATAAACAAAAGAAACAAAATTAAAGTGTAGCAAAAGCTAAACAGAAAACTCAATAAAATTAAAAACTATCAATTAACCGTGCCGAAGGTCCCTGGCAACGGCGCCACAACTTTGTTGGAGAAATATGTGACTACTTCTACAACCTAGGCAGTGTACCTATCGTTTTGCGGAATAGTGGATTTGTGGGTTGTCGAACTCTTGGGGACCTTGCTAGATTAACTGATAGTGTAGTAAATTAACTGAGACTCTAATTAAACTACTGACAAGAACTTATCACTTTTTTTAGGGAAATTGTGTACAGCTTAACGTAAACAAAACAGTAATAAAAACAATTAATCAAAACAAAATAATAACGGTTGTAAAACTCTTTGTTTTTAAGGAAGCACCCTAGGTTGTTTGCTCACCTATTTCATCCAATTATATTAATATAAACTTCTACCACTTTAGCAATAAACTCAGGAATCTTGATTAGTTCATTGACCGGTCCTTGTACAATAAACCTGATTAACTTAAACAACAAGCTGCAATCCTTGCCCAGGTTATTATAAATTAATCGCATTATTAACAATTCCTATTGGAGACAGATTAACCTATAGGCGACACACGCTTCTAGTCGTTAACCCGTTTTGACTTCCTATGTCTAGAACCTTGTTTAGCACCACATTTTAACAAGAGAACTACAAATATCACTTTAATAATTGGCCTGAAGATTAAAGCGCATTAAGGACAAGAATCAAAATATTGCTTAAATAGATTGTAGTGGGAAGTCTACATAACACAATTATATAAAATAGGCTTGCTTCCCAACCTGGGAGGCTAATTTATTACTCCACACATAATTATAAGGGGAACATACATAACAAATAAGATAGACATTAAAACAGAGTAAAGTTAAGGAAAGAAAGAACTCTATTTAGGGAGAGTTATTTCGCTTCTGGGCTTGTCTCCGTGATTATGCCAACCTCATAACAATAATAAACAGGTAAAACGAAGAATAACGAACAAACAGGCAAAAGTTGGTTCTGTCCGTGTGGGGCCACGCGGACACAAACGCGGACACAAACGCGGACACAATCAGGACGCGGCTGGTTTGTGCAGATCGTCTTATTCCTATGGAAATCTAGAAAATTAAAGAGTTAGGCTTATTTGGTGATGGGAAATGATGGAAATGAAGTGGAGATGTGGATGTATAGAGGGAAAATGGAATTTGGGTGGAGGAAGTGTGATTTGGAGGTGAACGTGAGTGATTTGGGGTGTGTGTTCTCTCTGTATTCTCTTCAATCTCCAGTGTGTCTTTTGTCGTAGAAGGAGCTGGGTTTTTATAGAAGCAGAGGAGAAGGAAGAGGACAAGGTTGGAGCAGGCGTGAGGAAATCAAGGGTGCGACGCCTGATACGTCTGATGGGGTAGATAGATATGTTTGTAGGCGCCGCAAATGAGGAAGAACAACGAAGGCGGTGCAGAAATTCAGTCGCGTGATTTCTGGATTCGGCGCAGTCATTTTACACGTGTCCGCATTTGAGTCCGCGTACGGACACAAATGCGGACGTGAGATGTCCGTGTTCGAGTCCGCAAAGCGGACATGCTCTTTTGTTGCGTCCAAGTTTGAGTCCGTGGCACGGACGTGATCCAGACGTGTGGTGTGTGTGTGTGTGTGTGTGTGTGTGTGTGTGTGTGTGTGTGTGTGTGTGTGTGGTGTGTGTGTGTGTGTGTGTGTGGGTGTGTGTGTGGTGTGTGTGTGTGTGTGTGTGTGTGTGTGTGTGTGTGTGTGTGTGTGTGTGTGGTGTGTGTGTGTGTGTGTGGGTGTGTGTGTGGTGTTGTGTGTGTGTGTGTGTGGTGTGTGTGTGTGTGGTGTGTGTGGTGTGTGTGTTGTGTGTGTGTGTGTGTGTGTGTGTGTGTGTGTGTGTGTTGAGTCTGGTTTGCGTCCGCGTTGCGGACAAGCTTCTATGTTTTGTCCGTGACTGAGTCCGCAATTCGGACACACCTGTCCGTGTTTGAGTCCGCATGGGGCTACGCGGACATGTGTATGTTTTCTCATTTTCTGCAATCTTCAACTGGGCTTAGATTCTTCGTTTTAGCTCCGTTTCACCGTCGTTTGTTGCGTTGGGAAGCTTGTGAAGTAAACTATGTGATCTCAAGACTTTTTACTGCATTTGATACATAAAATGTATCAGTTCATATCAAAACATAAATCTTAGGAAAACATACGATAAGTGAGTAATATTATCCTGAAAGTAAGTAAATATAAGGTAGATTAATCCCTTAATTGTCCATGTATTTCTCACTTATCAAACTCCCCCATACTTATCTTTTGCTTGTCCTCAAGCAAATCTTTCTGTCATAATGTTTAAACAAGTTAAACAAACAATAATCAAGTAGGGAGAGCACAGAAGAGGTTATTGCCAAACTTTTCAGATTTTAAAGGGTACTAAGAACAGCAAGTTTCTTAAATATATATTACTACATTTATGAGAATAACCCTGAAATCCTACAAAAGAAAAAGAGAAGCAGTACCATGAGAATTCTGCTTCTAACCTTGAGCCAATCCACCATTTTCTTTCACATTTCCTTGAACGACAAGGGGCATGAAGAAGTAAAATCTTATTCCATTATACCTTTCAATGCCACATACTCATGATCCATAATGAAGAAGTTTCTATCATTTTGGTACAGAATGCAAAGATACCTTAATTTTGAAGTTCATTTTTCTTTTACCTCAGACTTTTCTCTCCACCCTTGTAGCGGTTTTGGGTCTACTATCTCAGATACCGAGTACCTTAGGTAGCCGGGTGATGAAGTACCCATAAGAACTTAATAACCGAGTGGACGAGGCCTGTTTAGGATCAGAATATGCCTGTCTGGATCAGAGGAGTACCATGCCTTGTTCTTTTTCCACCGTTTCATTCCAATTCAAATCCAGGCTCAAAGTTAAAACAAAAATTCAAAGGGTAATTTTGAGTAAGGAGCAGAGTGATAAGAACAGTAGAATTTTTTTTGTGTACCCTTTAAACCTGTTGATACTGGCATTACTCCCTCTATGGCTCCTTTGATTATTAATTACTTAACAAATTTAAACACAGTGTCAAAACGAAAAACTTAAAAGCAAGCTTTTGATTATTATCTCTCCCCCACACTTGAACCAAAGCAATGCCCCATTGCATAGAAAGAATTAAAATAACAAGGCATGCAAACTACCTGGGTAATGAGCACAAAGCATGGCAATAGGAAATATTGAAAATTTAAAGAGCAGGGTATGGATAGTGTACTCCCTAGAGTTTTGCAGAGTATGTAGTGTAGCTCCCCCACACTTGAGTTCAGCCGAAGGAATGTGCAAATGTTCCTGTAATGAATATTCTAGACAGCCAGAAGAGCTCAAGTTAAATCTCATCGTTCTCTGTCCTCTTTTTTTATTTCACTATATTGTTTTTTATCATAAAATAAGATACAAAATATAAGCACGATATAAAATAAAAAGATAGCTAGTAGGGTGCCTCCTACCAAGCTGCCCATCTTTATGGTCTTTGGCTAGACCATACCTGAGTGTTTTAAGGTGTGACTGGATCTTTGAGAAGAAGCGCAGAAGCCTCTTCGTTGTCTAACGTGGTTCCCAGAAATAATTTGATTCGAGCTCCATTTACTTTAAACGATCCTCCTTTTTTATTGTCCAATTCCACAGCTCCATATGGAGAGGTGGATATTATTGTAAATGGTCCAGACCAGAAGGATTTTAACTTACCTGGGAAGAACTTAAGTCTGGAGTTATAAAGAAGGACCTGATCTCCTGCTTTCAATTCTCGCTTGGCAATCATCTTATCGTGCCAACGCTTGGTCTTTTCTTTATAAATCACTGCATTCTCATATGAGTCGTTCCTTAGTTCTTCTAACTCAGTCAATTGGAACTTCCTTTTTCCACCGGCTTGTTGTAAATCAAAGTTTAACACCTTCAGAGCCCAATAAGATTTATGCTCTAATTCCACAGGTAAGTGGCATGCCTTCCCAAAAACTAGTTTGTAGGGGGACACGCCAATAGGTGTTTTGAAGGCGGTGCGGTATGCCCAGAGCGCATCATCCAATTTAAGGGACCAATCTTATCGAGAAGAGCTCACCGTCTTCTACAGAATCCATTTCAGCTCTCTGTTTGTTATCTCAGCCTGACCATTTGTTTGAGGATGGTATGGTAGAGCAACCTTATGGCGAACTCCATATTTCTTCAGGAGAGCATCAAACTGGCGATTGCAGAAGTGAGATCCACCATCGCTGATTATTGCTCTAGGAACACCGAATCGAGTGAAAATATTTTTCTTTATGAACTTCATCACAACTTTACCATCGTTAGTAGAGCAAGCAAGGGCTTCCGCCCATTTAGAGACATAATCGACTGCTACTAAGATGTAAATTTCCAAAAGAATTTGGGAAGGGTCCCATAAAGTCAATTCCCCAAACATCAAATAATTCAACTTCTAGCATATTATTTAAGGGTAGTTCATGGCGGCGAGAAATGTTACCTTGCCGTTGACACCGATCACAAGTAGACACAAAAGCATGACAGTCTTTGTGAAGGGTGTTCCAATAGAAACCGGATTCAAGTACCTTAGCAGCTGTACAGGTAGCACCGTGATGTCCGCCGGTTTCTCTAGAATGGCAATGGAGAAGGATATTTCGGATTTCCGTCTGTGGGACACATCTCCTTATAATTCCATCTGCACAGATTTTGAAGAGATATGGACCATCCCATAAATAATGTTTGACAATTGAAAAGAACCTTTTTCGCTGCTAATATGTCATATCAGCTGGGATGATTTTCCTGGCCAGATAGTTAGCAATATCGGCAAACCAAGGGCCTCCAGCCGTTTGGATTGTGAATACTGCCTCGTCAGGGAAAGACTCATTGATGGGTCTTTCGTCTTCTGGTGCCTCCAGCCTTGACAAGTGATCAGCCACGACATTCTGTATACCTTTCTTATCTCTTATTTCTATGTCGAATTCTTGCAAGAGAAGTATCCATCTTATCAACTGGGTTTAGCATCTGCTTTGGCAAATAAATACTTAAGGGTAGAATGATCAGTATGAATAATAACTTTACTACCCAATAAATATGGACGGAACTTATCTAAAGCAAAGACAACTGCCAGCAATTCTTTTGCTGTGTGGTAGCGTAATTTTTCTGAGCGTCGTTTAAAGTATGACTAGCATAATAAATGACTCTCAGAACTTTATCCAATTTTTGGCACAAAACAGCACCCACCGCATAATCGCTAGCATCACACATGATTTCAAAAGGTTGGGACTAGTCAGGTGATACAACGATAGGAGCAGAAGCAAGTTTTTCTTTTAACAAATTAAAAGCTGCTAGACATTCATCAGAAAATTGAAATTTAGCATCTTTTGTCAGTAAAGTACAGAGAGGTTTAGAGATCTTGGAAAAGTTTTTAATGAATCTTTCTATAGAAACCAGCATGTCCAAGAAAACTTTGGATACCTCTTACAGTAGTAGGAGGTGGGAGTTTTTCTATTACCTCAATTTTAGCGTGATCCACCTCAATACCTTTTGAAGACACGTTATGTCCTAGCACAATCCCTTCTCGAACCATGAAGTGACATTTCTCCCAGTTCAGGACTAGATTTGTGTCTTCACACCTGGCCAAAATAAGATCGAGATTCTCCAGGCAAGTTTCAAATGTTGATCCAAAGACAGAGAAGTCATCCATAAAGACTTCTATACATTTTTCAATGTAGTCAGAAAAAATAGCCATCATACACCGTTGAAAAGTAGCTGGGGCATTACATAATCCGAATGGCATTCGTTTATAAGCATATGTTCCATAAGGACAGGTAAAAGTCATTTTATCCTGATCTTCTGGAGCAATTGGGATCTGGAAATATCCTGAATAGCCATCTAGAAAACAATAGTAATCCTGACCTGCTAACCTTTCCAGCATTTGGTCAATAAAGGGCAAGGGAAATGATCCTTGCGTGTGGCAGTATTCAATTTCCTGTAGTCAATACAAACTCTCCAATCAGTAGTAGTGCGTTGAGGAATCAACTCACCTTTTGTTAGGAACTACAGTTATTCCTCCCTTTTTTGGTACCACCTGTACTGGGCTCACCTACTTGCTATCTGAAATGGGATAAATAATTCCAGCGTCAAGTAGTTTTATTACCTCTTTTTGACCACCTCTTTTAGAACGGGGTTGAGACGCCTCTGTGGTTGTGCCAATGCCCTGAAATCATCTTCCATATAAATTCGGTGAGAGCACAAATATGGGCTTATTCCTTTGATATCTGCTATTGACCACCCGATAGCAGTCGTATGATTGCGTAGCACCTTCAAAAGTTGTCTCTCCTGCACATCTGTCAATTTAGATGATATAATAACCGGTAAATCAGATGGCTCTTTTAGAAAAGCGTATTCTAAATGAGGGGGAAGAGGTTTCATTTCTACTGTAGGGGCTTTCTCAATGGAAGGCTTTGGTCTGTCTGCATTCCTTTCCACTGGTTCAAATTTTGTTGGTAAGTACGGAAATATGGTTGTCTCCTGTTCAACTCTTCAGCCATGAGAGCAATATCAGGATTTTCATCATCAGTTTCACAAGATGCCATGAGACATCTTTCCAAAATCGTTTCTTCATCTTTGCTGAGGAACGTCTCCTGTACTAAAGAGTCAACAGTATCTATGGAAAAACAGATTTGTGTATCAGAAGGACGTTTCATGTTCCGGGTCATGTCAAAAAGTACCTGTTCATCATGAAGTCTCAAAATTATTTTACCTCCTTCAACATCAATTAAATTACGGGCAGTTCTCATAAAAGGTCTACCTAGAATTAGTGGAACATCTTTATCTTCCTCAATGTCAATAATAATGAAATCAGCAGGAAAAAATAAATTTGCCAACAGAAACCACTAAATCTTCAACTTTTCCTCTAGGGTAGATTATGGAACGATCAGCTAGTTGTAGCTGCACAGAAGTAGGAGAGCATTGACCTATACCTATTTCTTAAAGATAGATAAAGGCATTAAATTAATGCTGGCTCCTAAATCGCACAACCCGTTACCACAATTTATATCTTCTATCGCGCAGGGAATGATGAGAAGACCTGGATCTCCCAATTTCGATGGTAGCTTCTTTAAGAGTACTGCAGACACTCTTTCGGTTAATTTCACCGTGTCATTTTCCTGTAAAGATCGCCTGTTAGACAAAATATCTTTCATAAATTTGCATAAATAGGCATTTGTGTTAAGGCATCAGAAAAAGGAATATTAATAGTTAATTTCTTAAAAATGTTAAGAAATTTCCAAATTGGTCATCCAAATTCTTTTTCTTTAATCTATCAGGAAATGGAATTGGAATATCATATGAAACCTGGGATGGTTTAATAGTAAGGGATGCAGGAGACCCTCCTTGGGAATTGTTACGTCTTCTTTGTCAGATTGAGGATTTCTTTGTTCGTCAGATTCCTTCTCAGCTTCAGGAGCATTAGATATCAGCTCTTTTCCGCTTCTTAGGGTTATTGCTTTTGCATGCTCCCTTGGATTTGGATCAGTCTGGCTAGGGAGTGACCCTGTTGGTCTTTGAGCCAGTTGTTATGAAATCTGACCTATCTGTCTTTCTAAATTTGTGGTTATGGTAGCCTGATCAGCAACTTTAGCTTCTATCTCAGCAAATTTTGAATTTGTTACCTGACCTTGTTTTAAAGCTGATTCATCATGCTTTTCAGTTCACCCATATCTCCTTGTAGTTGGTTGGCTGCTCCTGTTGTCGGTTGTATTGAGGTTGTCGGTTGTGTTGTTGAATCCTTGGTTGCTCGTCTGTGGCTCATAATTCCTCCATGGTTGTTGATTGCTCCTCCAATTGTTGGTTGTATGAGTTCGGATAGGGATTCCCTGGTCTGTTGTTAATTAAACTTACCTCCTCAAGGGTCCTGTTGAAACCTGAACCATCGCAGCTGGTGTTTCATGAGCTCCTCCACAGTTTTCGCAACAGGGAGTCAGATATGGGGAAGTCCACCGCCTTCACAACTTTTTGTTGTGGTTGATTTAGCGTCAATTTCTCCACAACTTTTGTGAGTGCAGCTAGTTGAGCAGATACATGATCATGCGGGGGAATACTGTACATTCCTGTTTCTTTCTTTGCTTCACCTCTTCCCTTGTTTTTACACCATTGTCTGGTGCTGGCAGTCATGGTATCCAGTAGTTCAGCTGCTTCTTCTCCGGTCAATCTCATAAAATTTCCTCCAGACGAGGAACTTAGCAACAATTTATTAGAATCATTTAAACCTCTAATAATGATAACACAAGTTCCTGGCTACTCATACCGTGGTGTGGGAATATATCTGTAATTCTTTGAATCTATCCCATGAATCATAAAGAGACTCGCCTGGTTCTTGATAGAAGTTTGTGATCTCAGCAATTTTTTCTCTTGTCTTGGATGGGGGATAGTATTTTGCCAGAAATTTGTTTGCTAATTCGGCCCAGCTGTGGATACTGGCGGGTTTTAAACTTCTCAGCCACCTGGAGGCGCCATCTTTTAATGAGTAAGGGAACAATTGCAGACGGATGCGCTCGTTCAGATTTCCTGTTTTATTAAAAGTGTACAGAAATCAAGAAAAAGAAATGCAGATATATGGTGTGGAGCATCATCTGAATCCAGCCCGTTGTATTGCCCCTGGTGGTAGAGTGTGGAGCATCAGCCTGTGTAACTTGAGGAAGGACAATAGGGAGGGCCTCCCTTCGACCGAGATGGTTGCTGGTACTCGCAGAGAGTTTGTCGAGTTGTCATCTCAATTCGTTGTTGTCGTCTCTCTCTGTGGAGAAATCTCTCAATCTCAGGTTCAAGACTGTTTTGAGGACTACCTGTAGATCGAGTTCGACGCACATATAGAAATAAAATGTAGTTTGATGAAGAATGGAGAATAACTAAAGAAAACAAAAGCAATAATTAAAAAGTAAAGATAAACTAAAGAAAATTAAATAACAAAATTAGAAAGAAGTATGGAGAGGGGGAATTTAAACAAATAAAAATAAGCAATTAATAAATAAAACAAGGAAAAAAAGAGTTCTCTTTTTTTAAACAAAAGTAAATAACCGAAAAAAATAAAATAAATTAAGAGAAAAAGAAATAAATGCAGTTAAGTAAATGGAAGTAGTAAAATAAAATAAAGAAAAAGGACAGAATTAAATTGCTGGATTTAACTAACAAGGGAATTTAAATGACTGTAATTTAAATGACTAGAAAATAAAGAACTGTAATTAAATTGACAGGAATTTGAATGACATAAAATTGAATGACAAAGAATTTAAATGATAGAAAATTTAAATGACAGAAATTAAATGACAGAGAAAATTTAAATGACAAAAATTTAAATGACAAAAATTTAATTTTAAGGACAACGGAAACTTAAATAACTAGAGAATAAATGACAGGAATTTAAATGACATGAAAAATAAATGACTGTAATTAATACGATATTTAAATTGCTAGTAAAGTTAAATAAACAAAAGAAACAAAAATTAAAGTGTAGCAAAAGCTAAACAGAAAAACTCAATAAAATTAAAAACTATCAATTAACCGTGCCGAAGGTCCCTGGCAACGGCGCCCACAAACTTGTTGGAGAAATATGTGACTACTTCTACAACCTAGGCAGTGTACCTATCGTTTTGCGGAATAGTGGATTTGTGGGGTTGTCGAACTCTTGGGGACCTTGCTAGAGTTAACTGATAGTGTAGTAAATTAACTGAGAACTCTAATTAAACTACTGACAAGAACTTATCACTTTTTTTAGGGAAATTGTGGTTACAGCTTAACGTAAACAAAACAGTAATAAAAACAATTAATCAAAACAAAAATAATAACGGTTGTAAAAACTCTTGTTTTAAGGAAGCACCCTAGGTTGTTCTGCTCACCTATTTCATCCAATTATATTAATATAAACTTCTACCACTTTAGCAATAAACTCAGAATCTTGATTAGTTCATTGACCGGTCCTTGTACAATAAACCTGATTAACTTAAACAACAAGCTGCAATCCTTGCCCAGGTTATTATAAATTAATCGCATTATTAACAATTCCTATTGGAGACAGATTAACCTATAGGCGACACACGCTTCTAGTCGTTAACCCGTTTTGACTTCCTATGTCTAGAACCTTGTTTAGCACCTCATTTTAACAAGAGAACTACAAATATCACTTTAATAATTGGCCTGAAGATTAAAGCGCATTAAGGACAAGAATCAAAAATATTGCTTAAATAGATTGTAGTGGGAAGTCTACATAACACAATTATATAAAATAGGCTTGCTTCCCAACCTGGGAGGCTAAGTTTATTACTCACACATAATTATAAGAACATACATAACAAATAAGATAGACATTAAAACAGAGTAAAGTTTTAAGGAAAGAAAGAACTCTATTTAGGGAGAGTTATTTCGCTTCTGGGCTTGTCTCCGTTTATGCCAACCTCATAACAATAATAAACAGGTAAAACGAAGAATAACGAACAAACAGGCAAAAGTTGGTTCTGTCCGTGTGGGGCCACGCGGACACAAACGCGGACACAAATCAGGACGCGGCCTGCCGGGTTGTGCAGATCGTCTTATTCCTATGGAAATAAGAAATTAAAGAGTTAGGCTTATTTGGTGATGGGAAATGATGGAAATGAAGTGGAGATGTGGATGTATGGAGGGGAAAATGGAATTTGGTTGGAGGAAGTGTGATTTGGAGGTGAACGTGAGTGATTTGGGTGTGTGTTCTCTCTGTATTCTCTTCAATCTCCAGTGTGTCTTTTATCGTAGAAGGAGCTGGGTTTTTATAGAAGCAGAGGAGAAGGAATAGGACAAGGTTGGAGTAGGCGTGCGGAAATCAAGGGTGTGGCGCCTGATACGTCTGATGGGGTAGATAGATATGTTTGTAGGCGCCGCAAATGAGGAAGAACAACGAAGGCGGTGCAGAAATTCAGTCGCGTGATTTCTGGATTTGGTGCAGTCATTTTACACGTGTCTGCGTTTGAGTCCGCGTACGGACACAAACGCGGACGTGAGATGTCCATGTTCGAGTCCGCAAAGCGGACACGCTCTTTGTTGCGTCCGAGTTTGAGTCCGTGGCACGGACGTGTGTGTGTGTGTTGAGTCCTGGTTTGTGCCCGCGCTTGCGGACAAGCTTCTATGTTTTGCCCGTGATTGAGTCCGCAATTGGGACACACCTGTCCGTGTTTGAGTCCACATGGGGCTACGCGGACATGTGTATTGTTTTTCTCATTTTTCTGCAATCTTCAAGTGGGCTTAGATTCTTCGTTTTATCTCCGTTTCACTCGCCGTTTGTTTGTGTTGGGAAGCTTGTGAAGTAAACTGTGTGATTCGAAGACTTTTTACTGCATTTGATACATAAAATGTATTAGTTCAAATCAAAACATAAATCTTAGGAAAAAATACGATAGGTGAGTAATATTATTGATGAGTGTGAAATATGAATGGTTTTAGTGATCTTTAATGCCTAATTTTTATACGTACATCGATATATTCCACACTTATCTCCGTTTTCCTTTGGTTTGTTGTTTGGTAAGGCTTGATACCTTTTTCTATGATTAAATGCAGAGAAAAGCCAAGGAAACAGTAGATTAACTCACAAGGGAGATGATGCAACAAACGGGGGTCGAATTGGAGTCCGAACGGTGAATTTAGAGGATTTTGAAGGAATGTCCCGAGCTTGTGTCCTTCCAAGTTCGGACGCAAGTCGAGAGTTCGTATGTTGCGCCTGATGGAATGTCCGAACTTCAGTCCGAACATCGAAGTTCAGACATGGTTAAGAAATGCCGGAGGTCTGATGTACGGAGCATGTCCGAACTTGTGTCCGAACATCCAAGTTCGGACACAAGTCGAGAATTTTGGGATTGAAGCGCTCAAAGCATTGTGTCCGAACATTGAAGGTCGGACCAATGTTCGGACGGCACGATAATTTCAGTATAAACTCGGCGTTTTGAAGGGAAAAGAGAGGGAAAAAGTCTATTTAAATGACCTAATCAGAGGGAGAGATTTGATTCATCATCGATCATTACTACACACACTCTCACGCTGATAAACGAGGTTCTCTCCATTCATCCACGCCAATTGCATCAGTTCACCTCACTCACATTCATCAAGCTTATCACCATCGTTCTGGAGAGAGCATCGTCAGAAGGGAGTGAGGCCATCATCTTCAACCTTACACCTGCATCCATCGATTCTGGATAGTCGTTCAACAGAAGGGTTTTTCTTCCTTTAGATGATTTCTATGTTGATTGTATTTATCTGTTTCTTTGCAATGTCTGGCTAGTAGGGATTTAACTCTGGGGTAGGGTTTGTTCGAGATGGATTCAATGTAGTTAAAGATTCTGCGATTTGATTATGAGGCTGTAATGGATTGTTTTCAGGTTTGATTATCAATTTTCTTCTCTATTAATTTCGCGAGTTATAGAGTTGTTCTGCGAAACCTATTAAGATCAGACAAGGTGATTAATAGGGAGTTCGAATTAACCTGGGAATTTGGGGAAGGATTAGTCGGATAGATAATCTTTCCTACAAACGCTAACAATTCTTTGTGCTTATTCCACCTATATGTGTTTTGCCAACTGCTAGATTAGAGTTGACACGTTCTGATAGGTGAGCTCTTCAATGAACTAGGATTTAGCATTGAAGAGATAGAAAGAATTGGCCTTTCCGTTTCTCATAATTAAATTGTAGGAGTTACTAGATTCAACCAGAAAAGAACAACCCGAACCCGGAGTTCCACTCATATTATCAAACTCATCATTCATTTTTACCGATTGCTTATTTCAACTCTGATTTGCATTTATTCGATTCAGTTTCATAACAATTCACAACCCCCCTGAATTTCCAGTTTTCTTA
Organism: Limonium bicolor; assembly: GCA_023374045.1. NCBI lineage: Eukaryota > Viridiplantae > Streptophyta > Magnoliopsida > Caryophyllales > Plumbaginaceae > Limonium > Limonium bicolor. The sequence goes on from CM041779.1 coordinate 222,426,455, forward strand.
GGATTTAGGATAGGACTTAGGCTTATTTATTCAAGTCCCACGGTTCGATACTTGGTTGCTTAACTTTCTATGCTATAGTGACCGGGACTTTTGCAACCCGACAGACTTATTGATTTATTATTTTCTAGATTAATTTGTTTAGTTTTAGTAGATCAATTTACCTGTTTGCAATTATCCTGAAAGTAAGTAATATAAGGTAGATTAAACCCTTAAATGTCTATGTATTTCTCACTTATCACCCAACTCGGCCCATGTGTGGGGTTCTGATCTTTCAATCGATTCTATCGGGCTTTTTCCTGAACTGCCTGTGGAAAGAATACAATCATTTTAACTTTATCCTGTTATATTAACAACATAAACTTAAAAGTTAATCTATGAAAACAATTACGTACCCGTAACTCAGGGGTGATATGTGCTTCATAGAATTTCTTCCACTCCTCCTCAGTGATCATGCCAGCGTACAGCTCATAGGGAGGCACCTGCTTCGGGTTGTTCGTATTGATCCAACCAGCCACCAGCCAATTTTTGAATGCTCGCATACGCAAAACAAGTAGTGACAACACTTTATCATATGCTTCATCTAGGATCTGGTATTTCTTCTCCAAGCTCGTCCACATGATCTCCTTTATTTCCGGATCTTGGTTCCTCCAGTTTTTGTTGATACAGCAATGGGTTTTAACCAATCGACTCATGGCACTCGCAAACTTCTGCTTTTTTCCAGCCAGTGGGTCTAAGATACCTGTATATATACAGTATATATGTTAGTCATACGTAATATATATATAGTACTACATATAAATGTATAAATATTAGTATATATATGAAAAAATAAAACAGAATAACATATAGGTGTAACATATACCTATCCCACACCAGATCAATCATGTCACTCTCCTTCTTCTCTTTTAGACCACGTGACGGTCCTCGTGTCTTTCGTGGAGGGCGCTGAGAGGTCGTATGAGGGTCCTGAGAGGTCATAGGATCATCAGCGGCATTGACGATCTGTGTACGCTCCGCTAACTGCATCTCTACATCTATCTCCATCTCCATCTTCTCATCACACTATGTGAGCATCTCATGATCGTTGGCATCCATAATCTGCACAATATCATTACATAAATATATAGTCAGTGTCATAAATAGAGTCATAAACAACATAATTGTACACGCATGTGTTGAGCATTCACTTTTATGCCAGACTTGCTTTTTGTTCATTTTTCCACCCACAAACCTTCTCCATGATCTGATCTTGTGCAATGATATTTGGTCACATTATCAACTTCCATTGGCATTTGGAGGGGAACATTTTCCATTTCACAGTCATAATCTTCCTCGTTCATACACACCATCACACCAACTATCCGTCGCATACTTTGCAATACAACTGACCATCTGGGATTACATTGATCACAATAGTAGAACACTTGTCTAGATTTAGAAGCAACTATAAACGGTTCTTCTGTGTATGTCAATGCGTTTAGGTCAACCAACTTCATACCGTGTTCCACCTGTCGGTAACTGCGCCTGTTGTCTACCCATTTGCATTTAAAGACACAAGTTTCGTAACAGGTGTAGTTAAGGATCCAAATCTCCGGAATCACACCATAATACTCTTTCCTCATTGTCACTCTCTTACTACCTGCATCTTGATATATTTCATGTGAAGCAGTTAGATGAACACCACTGTTTTGATTTGTTGACTACGATCTTGGCGTTCAATATAAAAAGAGAACCCATTAACATCGAAACCCTCATACGATAAACATCAAGATTCGGACCGAGTGCTAATAACTTAACCATTTCAGTTACATTGCCTGAATGCATCTTCATGCATAACTTTTTCTTTAAACCATGTAACGAATGTAGCATTCTGCTCCTTCTTTAATCTCACTTGACTCATTGATGGATGTTGTGCTCTGAGAGCGCTTAAGTGTGACACTAATTATGGTTCAACATCTTCAACATGGCTCAACACGGTTAGATGTGCTTTACACAATGCAGCAAAATCAGGCCTTACCATTTTTTTCCCGATTGTACCTACACCTTGTAACTTGCCCTCATGTCTTGATCTCGGAAGTCCTATGTGGTCCCCGCCTTCTAAGTAGTGGGTGCAAAAGTCAATCACTTCCTCAGTTACATATCCTTCAAAAATGCTTCTCTCTGGACGTCTGCGGTTTTTCATTTTTTTTAAGCACACCCATGTATCTATTGAATGGATACATATACCTGAGATATAATGGGCCACACTCCTTGATCTCCCTTACTAAATGAACAAGCAGATACACCATAATATCAAAAAATGAAGGTGGAAAATACATCTCCAACTGGCACATAGTGACAATTAGTTCAGCCTGCAACTTGTCCAGTGTCTGCACATCTAGAACTTTGGCAGAAACTCCATTGAAAAACACGGACAAATTTGTAATGGTTTTCCTAACATCATGTGGGAGAATCCCACGCACTTGCAATGGGAAGCAAATGTTGCATCAAAACATGGTAGTCATGAGATTTCATCCCTACTAACTTGAGTTCAGACATGGACACCTAACTTCTTATGTTGGAAGAGTACCTTGATGGTACTTTGATGTCAGAAAGGGCACTACAGAAACTTTTTTTCTCCTCTTGGATAGAGTGTGACATGCGGGAGGCAGGAAGATACGTGTTCCTCTTTGTTAGGGGTGGAGCTCTATTGTATGCCCAACTCTACTAAATCTTTTCTCCCCTTTAAATGATCTTTTGTTTTCCCTTTAATGTTTAGCAACGTTCCACCAAGACTTTCGCCCACATTTTTCTCGACGTGCATGGCATCAATACAATGTCTTACTTGCAAATGTTGCCAATACTCAAGATCAAAAAATATCGACCTTTTCTTTCAAACACTCTTCTCTGTAGCTTTAGTTGGAGGACCAAAGTTGTTCACAATATCTTTCACCCGGTTATAAACATCGACACCTGATAAAGGTTGCCGAGCTACAGCATGATCAGTCATGCCGTCAAATTCATCTGTCATCTTTCGGTACTTATGATGTCTTGGAAGGAATTTTCGATGACCCTTGTACACATTTTTTCCACTATATTTCAATCGGATATTGCATGTGTTATCACCGCAAACAGGACACGCTAATGCTCCTTTGATTGTATATCCAGATAGGTTTCCGTATGCTGGAAAGTCGTTTATCGTACAAAACAACATAGCACGCATGTGAAGTTTTTCTTTGCATAAGAATCATATACTGTTGCTCCCTTATTCCATAAGAGTTTCAAGTCATCAATAAGCGGCTATAGAAACACATCAATATTATCCCCGGCTGTTTTGGACCGGATATCAACATTGATAGAATAATATGCCTAGGCTTCATGCACAACCATGGTGGGAGGTTGTATACAGTCAGCAGAACAAGCCAATTACTGTGTACACCACTCAAAGTGCCGTACGGGTTCATTCCAACCGTGCATAAGCCAAGTCTTAAATTTCTTGATTCTATACCAAACTCAGGATATATTTTGTCAATGTTTCTCCATTGCGGTGAATCAGCAGGATGTCTTAATTTACCATCGTCCACCCTATGTGTTGTATGCCACCTAAGGTTTTCAGCATCCTTTGGAACTGCAAATAACCGCCTAAACCTTGGGATTATTGGCAAATACCATAACACCTTCGCTGGGGAACGAACCTTTGGCTTGTTGCCGTCCTGATGATCTTTCTTTACATAACGTGATTCACCACATTTAGGACAAAAATCATGTAGCTCATACTCCTTCCAGAACAAAATACACCTCGATGGACAAGCATGTATTTTCTTGTACTCCATACCCATTGGACACTTTAACTTCTTTACTTGCCTCATAAGTAGTTGTAGGCATGACATTGTCCACTGGTAGTATCTCCTTAATAATTTGCAATAGTTCCGTGGAACTTACATCACTCCATCCGTGTTTTGATTTGACATTAAACAGTTTCAGGGTCACACTTAATTTGTTCAGCGTCACTGCATCACATCCAGCGTACAGTGGTTCTTTACAAGACTGCATAAAGTTTTTCATGTGAACTCGGTTTGTTGGTAAAGTATTGTTCTATATCTTTCAACAGTGTGTCAAGGTTCGCATCTTCTATCTCGTCATTAATTGTGCAGTTGTCATCATCCCCAAAGTTTTATGTGTCATCCCCATAGTTTTTTGTGTCATCCCCAAAGTTTTCAATGCCGTCCAATTCTGGTTGTTCTACTGAAGCTTCTGCATCATAGTCAAACACATCCACTGCATGCTGACCATGCCATAATGCTATGTCTTCGTAATCTTTTGTAAACCCGGGACGAATCAAATGGTCCTTAATTTTCTCAATATCTCTATACTTGAAGTCGTTTTTCGATGCATGGACACAAATATATCCCTTATCCCTCGGTTGAGATTGTTGACTAGGATCTTACAGAACCTATCGACCCCTTGTAGGTAATCGTTGTCAAGTCTGTCATTGTACATCTTTGAACGCTCCATCTCTTTCTGTAAGATCGATGTATTACTTTACAACTGATCGATATCGTTCATATGTTGGCAGATATTAGTCCAGTTACTTTTAAAAATTTACAACCTAAACCCATCCAATCACGTTCAATCTCACATGCGAACAAGTTTATAAAAAAATTCATTGAAAATTTCGGTAGCATTTCCCTTCCATTCTTCTAGTGTAGTATATTAATCTATACACTCGAAGAACAAAAGGGAAAAGCTACCAATTTTTTAATGAACTGTTTTTTATAAACTTGTTCACTACCTAGAAGGTGAGATCAAACGTGATTGGACAGTCCCGGCGGGGACTATCCAAGATATACCTCTAGTAGGTATATCTCGGACGGGTGACTATGTTCGAGTATATTTAATAGCTATTCAGAGAAACACTATATAACAATTAAGAAGTAATTAGATAAAAATTATAAACTAACCTAATATGATGAGTAGTCTGCTTAGTCCTGATGTGAAAAAGCTAGACTTTAATCAACCAGCCCGTACCATGTGTGAGACAATGAAAAGTACTGCCAATGTCTGCAGGAGATAGTTTGTACACAACAATAATTACATTATGAATCCAATAATTCAATAGCTTGACAAAATTTTATGGGAAATCCGATAGAATCCCCCCTAAAAATATAGGGTTTCACCACAATAGAGCATGTACAAGAAGCGACAGTTTGGTTTGCAAAATTAATCCCAAACACTTAATCCTAATAAACACATTCTAATCTCAAACAGAGCATGTATGTTCCTGATCGACAGTTTGCATGGTTTTGCAAAATTTCACCATAACTACGTGGCTATATTTGTATGCCCAAACACATTATATATTTCGCCTAATAAACACATTAATCTCAAGTCCATTTGGACACAACTAGGAAGTACCAAAAATCAGCTCAGACGACAGTTTAATTAATGGTTTGCAAAATTAATTAATCCCAAACACTTAATCCTAATAATTAAACACATTAATCCCAACCACAGCATGTTTATATGTTCCTGATCGATCAGTTTGGTTAGTAAAATTACCTCCAGCAGAATCAAGAATAGAGGTGATAGATGGATCGATGTTACGCCAGTTGGGTTGTAAAATTACTGCAGATGATCAATAGAACGTACGTAACTGAAGGGAGGCGACGGGCATGTATATATGTTAATTCTTGTTCGATCACAGGTTACAAAATTAATAAGAGAAAGAGCAGACATATATATGTTCTTGTTTCGCAGATTTGATGAAATTACCGAAAACAGAGGCGACAGGCATGCATGTACTATTTGGGTATCGATCGATCGATGATCAGAGAAGAAGATGCATGCGCACAAATATCGGGAGAAAACCAACGCGTAGCAGGCGCGAGAGACGGCCGGAAAGCGGTGGCGGCACCGACGGCAACAGCAGTGGCGGCGACGGCAGTAGCGGCGACGGAAGTGGCGGCGATGGCAGTAGCTAGCGGACGGTACTGGGGTACGTATTTTGTGAGCTCGGTCGAGAGAGAGGTAGCTAGAGGGTTACGTTGTAACAGAGAGCGCGGGAGAGATTAAATTTTTTCGGGAAAGTGGGAGTTATTCAGGTAACATAAAGAACGCTTCACTTAAGAAGAGTTTTTTATGATGAGAGTAAAAAACATAAAGAACGCTTCTAAACGGGCGTTCTTTATGCGGAGCGTTCCAGAGACATAAAAAACGCTTTCTATATGAAGCATTCTTTATATGTTTCATATAAAGAACGCTTATTTCCCAAGCGTTTTTTTGTCTTTGGGTGCGATACAATAAAGAACGCTTCTTAAGTGAAGCGTTTTTTAAAATTGTAACACCCCCTACCGCTAATACCGTTATTACCGTCCAATCACAACGTACCTACATACCTTTGTAGCGGAATACTTACTTACTCAACGGTGGGTGATACAATGTCGTTAGCCACCCACGTGACCAACAAGGCTACTGCTACTACATACAGCATCGGTCTGATGGACCGGAATATCCGAGTACTACACAATTACACACATTCTCCAATTACCATACAAGTACTACAACTTCTCATTCAATACAATACTCCGTTACAATACCATACATTACAATCTATCATACCGAGTTTACTAAGATCCTTATACGAATACAATTCCTCTTTCAATTCCCTACATACTCATTATGACTCTACATCTACCCTTTCCTCACATTTACATACTTCCATTACATAGGGTGTACCCTTTGGTACAGTACTACCTCAAGGCTACAAGTCCAATACCATTCTCTACAATCTACACTGTCACCGGTCTCTTACTGCGACCATGTCCGCTTCGGGTACCTGCACACTAAAAACGTTGCCCCTAGGGGCTCAGCTTTCGCTGAATATGATTTCCGCATACCCGCGTACTAGTGAGGGTATGCCGACCACTTGGTCGAATACATGTAATTCATTTTACAAAATACATACATACATACATGCTTTCATTCATATCAATTCAATACTACACAAGTAATACATATATACATTCCAATACATACAAGGTAGTCCATACAAGCCAATTGATACTTACTTATGAAATACCCCTAAATTAATTTAAAATAATTTAGGGGATTTCTTTTATTAAACCTTTAATAATACTATTGAGTATTAAATTATTATATGGAATTATGAATATTAAATTATTATATGGAATTATGAAATTTATTTAGGGGTTTTCTCCTATTTAACCCTAATTATTATATATTATTATATAGTATTATGAATTTAATAATAAGATTTATAAGTCAATAAATCTTGGGAAAATTCCTAAACACTCCAACTATATTATAAGATTTTAGGAAGTGTTGGAACATTGTTTTGAAACATAAAAGTCAATATAAAATTCTAGAAACCTTAAAGCTTATTAAGCCTTGCTAGGGTTGACTTTTTGAGAATGGTCAAACCAGGCCATGAAACCTATACCAATAAATAGGTTATGGAAAACCATGAAGATCGATAAAAAGAACGTCAAAACGGATCATCCTAGCCAAAGTTATGCTAGATTGAAGTTTTGAATCAAAAATTTGAAAGATGCCACGTGTCACTCTGTCACGGGTCGCCAACACTTAGCCGATTTTATCCCTTCAATTTCGGTAACAGATTTCAGTTTTTGCCCTAACTTTAGACGGCTATATCTTTTTCATCTCTTCATATTTTTTCAATGCCGTCTTCTTTGTTGTCTTCTCCTACATTCCCTCTAAACAACTATAACTCATACAAACCCTAATTCATTCTGAATCAACCGGAAAATCGAGTCAAAGTAGCCACCCTGCAAAAACTGAAACTGCAATTCCAGATTTCTCTTCGAAACAGGTAACTTCGATCAGCCATAACTTCTTCGTTACTCATCCAAATTCCATGTTCTTTAGCTCGTTTTGAAGAGCTCTAATTCCTCTAAAACTTTCATGTTTGTGGTCTAAGCCAATTCTCAACCGATTGGAAGGGAAAGGTGTCTAAAGTTTCGGTCTCGCCAGCACATAAAATAATACCGAAACAGAGAGGTAAACTCGTGATTTGCGACTTCAATTTCTTTCTGTGTGGTGCGAGTTAGGTTTAGTTCTTGCTATCCATACGTAGATCTAAGTTTGCTCTTTTTAATTAGCCCTTACTCATAGCCTAACTTGATTTGTATTGCTAGTTATAGATCTTCGAAGTTGGCACCACGAACTGCTCAAAGTTCATATTTTCCAGTTTTTCCGATTTCAATTTCACTCAATTCGCACAACTCCGGTAAGTTTCCGATCAATTGCTCCGTTTTTGTCAAACCTTGTCACGTTTTCGACCTAATCCATGTTCCAATTTGATCAATTACGTGTTAGATTAGGAGGATTTGAAGGAATTGTTTTCGAATCGTGTTTTGTACCCGAAATAAACCCTAACTTCGAATTGATTTGTAATCCACTGTATAATGCATTATAATTGGGGAAACTGGCATCAATAGAACCGAAATTCGATTTCGAATCCATAGAAACAAGAATCACTCGATTTCGTTCTGTAGATTAGGAGATATTGATGAATTAGTACTCGGTTGGGATTTCGAACTTGCGGATGAACTAGGAGTACAGGAGCCGTCCGATCTCGTTTTAAAGATTGGACCGGCCGAGATTAGATCGTGCTATAAAATATTTGTTATAAGTTTATAAATTCTAGTAAATAGTCCTAACTTGTTGGGTTAATTTAAATATCTTGCCGAATGTATTTTGACTTGAAATTTTAACCATAGATTCCTTATTTAATCTAGTTTATTTTGATGTAAATTATTATGGTTTTGGAGTTTTTAAACACAAGTTATGATTTTTGCAAGTTACGGGTTTTCTGGAATTATTTTGCTAAATTAAAAAGATATTTTTATGAAATAAAATTTTATAATATGTCTAAAATGTTATAGTTACTGTATATTAAATTTGGGAATTTTTGGGCAATGGTAAAAGTTTTTAAAAATTGTGTTTATGAGTTTTTCATAAGAATAACCTATAATATAATTTTTAATGTAACAAAAAATTAAAGTATGGTTTGTTAATTAACTTTTAAGTTGGGGGAAAATAAAGGAAACTAAATTAACATTTTATAACAGTAAGTTTATAAATGTTTTTGTATTAGCTTTTAAGAGAAGTGAAATTATTTACATATATGTATATATACTTACTTAAGTAGAAACTTATATAAATTAAGGAATTTAATTATCCTACATTTTATTTACTATATTGTATGGGAGTTAATATTTTTAATTTAAACTAAGGAAAATATATACATATATATATTTTCTATACATATATAAAAGGAATAAAATAGTAACTTAGGTTAAAGCAAGGAACTAATAAATTAACACTTATAATAACTAAATATTATAAGAGCTAGTATCCTAAGATATAGTTAAAGGAAATACTTTATAGAACATACATGGAATGCAGTTAGTAATAAGATAGTTTAAATATAATAAGTTACGTAGGGAATGTCTTAATTAAATTCTAATACAGGTATACTTATATATATTAAAGGGAAACACTTTATTTTATAAACCGTATATCGGTTGTAGTTATGCCTAAAAGTTTTAAACATAATTAAATACAATAAATTACATAAATAATGTTTTGAACAAATCCTAGTATATACAAATATATATATAAATAAATTAGTTACCTTATAGGAAATATAATACGAAGGAATTAGTAAGTTAACTAAACCTTTACATAATACTAATAGGAGAATATTATATGAGGTGGTATTAAATTATAGTTATGTATTAGTCTTAAAGAGTTACCTTTGAATTTCCAAGGTTTATATATAAACCATATTAAAATACATGTATAGTATTATTTGTCGATGATCAGAATGTAATATAAAATTGGGATTAAGTAATTAATAAGTTAAAACTTAGGAAAATTGTGATTGGATTACATAAAATGTTGCACAAATAGATCTTATTCTATAATTAATAATAAACAAATGTAATACGTTTACATCTAGATGTTCTTAATATATAAACCATAATAAAATGAGTAAATACTTTTACATCTAAATGTGAGGTGGATTAGTAAGTCTAGATTTAATCATTTCTTAACATTTATGGTAGTGAAATATAACTTAATGTTTTAAGATAGGATCATTAAAAAGGATTGTGATATAATCTATATTAAACGATGATTTGGGAATTTATCTAAATAATTATCCTTAAGTTTCTTAGAATTAGATAACCATATAATACATTTTATTACCAATATTCAGGATGTGAGTTTACAATTAAGTGGGGAGGTATTTAGTGGTGAGAATTTATAGGAGGTTTATAGATAGGAATTTGATACTTAAAACCTTTGAACCTTTTTATTAGGTAAAACTAAGTTACATAAGATATTATATTGATATACTTTACGGTAATGAGAAATTATGAAATGTTATTTTGAATATAAAATATGAGAATTTTCATAATAGATTATCTTATGAAATAATTAACAATTTCACTTACGAACCAGAATTTGATTCTTTGATAATTCTACTCTATGTAGATATATTGTCCATCCTAAATATAATAAAGGAAATTTATTTATTAGGTTATTCCTTTGAAACCTTGGTTTTGTAAAACAATTTAAAACGTATTTAAGGCTTAAGTTTAATGAGGATTAGTACAAAGGGTTATGCATAGTCTATAGAGAGAATGTGTAAAAATAAAACATTTAGGAAATTAAATGTAAGTAAGGATACATAAAAGGTTATACTAAACACCTTATTATATAGGTAATAATTAAGCAAATAATGTACCTTGTGAATACTAAATGTAAGAGTTCGATAAGTCTAAGTCAACTATAATATAGTTGTTTCAAGATGAAAAGTAATTTAACATCTTATGTCAAGATTATTAGCTGGATGTAATAAAAAGTCTTTTCTGGACTAAAGATAAGATAAATGAGTTAGTAACTCAATTAGGTTGATATAATGCGTCTACAACACTATGGTTCCAATATACAAGATGTGGATCTTAATTAAGTTAAGGGGAAAACTTAATCACAATGGATTATCTAGTAGATATTGATAAATACATAATCATTACATTGTGAAATAATAGTATAGTGTTATGGGATGAATCCATCATAGGTCATAATACAATGTTTATTCTAAATTAAGAATAAAGGTATTCAGCTTAAGATTACTATTGGAATTCTTAGATTTAGTTATATAATGTAACACATTTGTGTTATAAAGGTCTCAAAAGTCTTGAATGTGAGGATTGTGGTTAAATATGAATAAAGTGGGTAGGAGTGGTCAGTTAGCAGGTGTTAATAAGATACATTCCTTGATCTTACCACCTTGGCTATACAACGTTCTCAAATAACTCAAAGATTATACATAACACATAAGTGAGGGCTTAAAAGACAATTGAGACTTTGGAATAAGAGTAAGGAGTTTATTTAAGCTTAACTTAGGCTACAAGTGGTTGATGATAGATTACCTTTAATATTCTTCAGAGTACTGTTGATTGTTTGCGAAAGTTGATTAGAACTGCTACAGCGTTACCCAGGTACGTTTCTCGTACTCAGCTTGTTGTGTTTTGGACTCTATGGAATGTTTTGTACGATTTCTCGTACTCAGCTTGTTGTGTTTGGACTCTATGGAATGTTTTGTACGATTTCTCGTACTCAGCGTGTTGTGTTTTGGACTCTATGGAATTTTTGTACGATTTCTCGTACTCCTATATTTTTTTGTTTGACTTGTGGAATTTTTGGAAAACGCTAACTGACTTTAAGAGGAATTTCTAAAAAGGAAATGGTTGTGTGACTAACTCAGCTTGTGTGACTAACTGAGCCTTGAATGTGAAACTCACTTGGGTATTGGTTCCTTCTCTTTGGTTGTTCCATTAGACATTGACTGCTTAGGGTTTACGCTTCTGCACTCTGTAGGACTGAGTGTTTTGGTATTGCTCTGGGTAGTTAGTGATCTAGTGGGAATTTGGAAAAGGTCAATCTTGGAATTCTTCTTTTGACTCTGGATATCGTTTCATCCATGAGCTGGTTCTGGAGGTTTCGACGTGCGCACGTCTTCAATGGTAACAGCAGGGGGCTGTATATCCCTCGCCCATAGGGGCATTTATATTTGACAGCAGGGGCTGTATATCCCTCGCCCCATAGGGGGCATTTATATTTGACAGCAGGGGGCTGTATATCCCTCGTCCATATGGACATTGATATCTGGCGGTGGGGGCCATCTCTCCCAATTGAATTATTCCACTCTTGAGTTATTGGTTCTTGGATCTATCTTATTATTCCTAGTCCTTTGTGACTATCTGAGTCTTTATACTCCGAACGGGAATTGGTTCTAACATCAACAATGGGTGCTTACTAACTATGTGGTGTGACTACTTAAGTGGACGACTTGGTTTGGAAGTTCTCTATCTCTATCTTTGTCTTGTTTTCTTTCTCTTTAACTTGATTGTTTTGAAGTGCTTTATCTCTGTTTTACTTTCAAGAGTTTAATTTCAAGTTACTGTTGATTTTGAGGAGTTATGTTTTAAATATTGTTTTGGAGAATTGTACCAGTTCCATTCCAGGGAACTGACTCACCCTCCTGGGGTGGGCTGCTTGGTTTCATCTTGCAGGTATAAATTGATTTACAGGTGGCCACGAAGAGCATGAGTGATTGGGATGGGATTAGGCTTATGGAGAGTGAATGTACTTTATTATTGTTATGTTAATGTTAAGTTTTCTCGAAGTTCAGACCGTAACTTAGTTAATTGTAATGGTTGTAATTGGTGAGGTTGGTACCGGGTGTTTGGAGCCCGATGGTCTGTAGCACCTTTAGTTTTTTTTCCGCTGTTGTTTTATATTATAGGGGTGTTACAGAAAGTGGTATCAGAGCGTAGTTACGCTCTGAACCCGAGAAAACAAGCCGAGTGAAATACTTAGATTTTAGGTGCACTTAAAACTGGGGAACTGGGGTAGAATTGGGAAGTGAGGACTCCAGTAAGGCACGACTCCTAACCCTTTTTGGAATTGAGAACGATTCCTTTACACACTTTTCTTTTGTGAATGTCTGTTGAGTGTGATGTGTTGTTATACCGTTCCAACAATAACTACAAATATATATATATATATATAAGTTTGGAACATCCTATATTAAGTACGATAAGATTTTGGTTGAGATAAACAAATATTAAGCTATTTTTCAAAAGCATACTCATGGAGAATACATTGCTAAAAATGCAATCCTTTAAAAGCTAGTACACAAATTCCTAGAATTTTAAAGAATACTTTTGGTTGAAAACAGTATACAAATAGAACTTTACATAACTAAATTAGTATTGATATTATGTGAAAGTACTTCAACTCCTTTAAAGTTTGAAAATAAATCTCATGAACTACTTGGTATCAATTTATCACCTAAAGATAATGTTTAAGATAAATCTTAAGTCTAGGAAATTATTAAGTTACAAACACTAGTAGCATACACCCGAACCCATAAATCACACTAAAACTCTATGCTAACTTTAGGAAGAAAACACCTAAACCTACACCCTACGGGAAGTGCCTGGTGCGACGAACTCCTAGGCTGAAAGTAGTGGGGGTGCACACCCACTTCTAGAAGTTTAGGGGCTAGACAAGCCTTGTCATTAACTGTAAATAATCTTCTACGCAGGTGATGGATTGTGTTGAACTTGAGGGGAAGTGGTGGTAAGACGTTACCATCATGGAATCTTGAGCTAGGCATATTTCATTACTAGCCACAATGAACAGTTCAAAACTCGTATATTAAGATCCAGTACTAAATTCATGCATGTAAAGAGTTTACCGAGTTAAATCCTTGGTGAAAAATACTTACCTATGGAGTGAAAACACATGAGTAACACTAAACTAAATATCATTGATCCTTAAATACTCGGAATGTTGAGAATCTAGTGAGAAATTGAGAGTTACTTAAAGATTGGAAATTCTCATGTTTACTAGGAAGTTTAACATTATACATGTATAAAATTTAGAAGCCACACTAAGAGTGATATTTACAAGAGCCACCATTGTCTAAGGGAGTACTAGGTTTAATAATCAGGAGAATACTTACATAGAACAAACCTTAAGAAAAATAATTACCAAGAGTGAGTGAGTTTTCACTAGACTAATTCATTTGACTTAAATTTTATATAGAGTCCCTACCTTGAAAAATAATTCTAAAAAGGAATCAGATTTTTGGAGCTACATTATAAGAACTTCCTAAAATTCTACCGTGGGTGAAATTATGTATATATATATATATAATAACTAAATTTTATGAAGTAAACACTGAATGAACCGTCTAAAATACGATAGTTAATTATAAAAAAACAATTGAAACTTGAAAAGTCACAGAAAATATTTATTTTATAGAGTTTTAGCATAGGTGTACTAATAAACCCTTGAAGATATTTTGGAAGATTATTAAGGATTATTAAATGATCTGAAATATTATTATAAACTACTCAAATACTACGTTACACCTGGTTTATAGCTTGGTAATATAATTGATATGATAAATGATCATATATGGACATATAATTCATATCAGTCATTAAATGAATGGATAATAATCATAAGATAAAATCTTATAACCACCAAGGAAATACAATTACATAACAATCAAGAGATACAGATATATGTAACGATCATAGATAAAATCAACGGTGCAGTAAATTCACAACAAAGCTGGTTAATAAGGTGTTGAATTCTTTGAATGTGCCGTTAGTAGCGGTACGAGGGCGTACCTTAGCTCTTTTAAGGGGGATATGCTGGCATACTCCTCCTTCGTTATCTCATCCGGATTATGCCTCGTTGCATTGTTAGTAAAGGAGAACAGTATTAGCAGAATGAGAGGTGTTTGTATGTGCTTGGTTTTACAATATGACACAGTATGTGACTGTTGATTTTCATCATGCTATGTCTTGGTATATCTTGGTTCGTTTTGAGTTTGAGTAATCTCGAGTGAATGTTGTTATGGAAATGGATGGAAATAAGGATTGGATTGGTATGGAATTTCATTGGAATTATTTTGTCTCAGCACACCCGAAGCGGTGTGAGTGCCTATTAGTTGATTTTAAACTTCGAGGCGAAGTTTCTTTTAAGGGGATATACTGAAATACCCCTAAATTAATTTAAATTAATTTAGGGGATTTCTTTTATTAAACCTTTAATAATACTATTGAGTATTAAATTATTATATGGAATTATGAATATTAAATTATTATATGGAATTATGAAATTTATTTAGGGGTTTTCTCCTATTTAACCCTAATTATTATATTTTATATAGTATTATGAATTTAATAATAAGATTTATAAGTCAATAAATCTTGGGAAAATTCCTAAACACTCCACTATATTATAAAGATTTTAGGAAGTGTTGGAACATTGTTTTGAAACATAAAAGTCAATATAAATTCTAGAAACCTTAAAGCTTATTAAGCCTTGCTAGGGTTGACTTTTTGAGAATGGTCAAACCAGGCCATGAAACCTATACCAATAAATAGGTTATGGAAACCATGAAGATCGATAAAAAGAACGTCAAAAACGGATCATCCTAGCCAAAGTTATGCTAGATTGAAGTTTTGAATCAAAAATTTGAAAGATGCCACGTGTCACTCTGTCACGGGTCGCCAACACTTAGCCGATTTTATCCCTTCAATTTCGGTAACAGATTTCAGTTTTTTGCCCTAACTTTAGACGGCTATATCTTTTTCATCTCTTCATATTTTTCAATGCCGTCTTCTTTGTTGTCTTCTCCTACATTCCCTCTAAACAACTATAACTCATACAAACCCTAATTCATTCTGAATCAACCGGAAAATCGAGTCAAAGTAGCCACCCTGCAAAAACTGAAACTGCAATTCCAGATTTCTCTTCGAAACAGGTAACTTCGATCAGCCATAACTTCTTCGTTACTCATCCAAATTCCATGTTCTTTAGCTCGTTTTGAAGAGCTCTAATTCCTCTAAAACTTTCATGTTTGTGGTCTAAGCCAATTCTCAACCGATTGGAAGGGAAAGGTGTCTAAAGTTTCGGTCTCGCCAGCACATAATACCGAAACAGAGAGGTAAACTCGTGATTTGCGACTTCAATTTCTTTCTGTGTGGTGCGATTAGGTTTAGTTCTTGCTATCCATACGTAGATCTAAGTTTGCTCTTTCCAATGAGCCCTTACTCATAGCCTAACTTGATTTGTATTGCTAGTTATAGATCTTCAAGTTGGCACCACGAACTGCTCAAAGTTCATATTTTTTCCAGTTTTTCCGATTTCAATTTCACTCAATTCGCACAACTCCGGTAAGTTTCCGATCAATTGCTCCGTTTTTGTCAAACCTTGTCACGTTTTCGACCTAATCCATGTTCCAATTTGATCAATTACGTGTTAGATTAGGAGGATTTGAAGGAATTGTTTTCGAATCGTTTCTGTACCCGAAATAAACCCTAACTTCGAATTGAATTCGTAATCCACTGTATAATGCATTATAATTGGGGAAACTGGCATCAATAGAACCGAAATTCGATTTCGAATCCATAGAAACAAGAATCACTCGATTTCGTTCTGTAGATTGGAGATATTGATGAATTAGTACTCGGTTGGGATTTCGAACTTGCGGATGAACTAGGAGTACAGGAGCCGCCGATCTCGTTTTAAAAGATTGGACGCCGAGATTAGATCGTGCTATAAAATATTTATTATAAGTTTATAAATTCCAGTAAATAGTCCTAACTTGTTGGGTTAATTTAAATATCTTCCCGAATGTATTTTGACTTGAAATTTTAACCATAGATTCCTTATTTAATCTAGTTTATTTTGATGTAAATTATTATGGTTTTGGAGTTTTTTAACATAAGTTATGATTTTTGCAAGTTACGGGTTTTCTGGAATTATTTGGCTAAATTAAAAAGATATTTTTATGAAATAAAAATTTTTAATATGTCTAAAATGTTATAGTTACTGTATATTAAATTTGGGAATTTTTGGGCAATGGTAAAAGTTTTTAAAAATTGTGTTTATGAGTTTTTCATAAGAATAACCTATAATATAAGGTTTTTAATGTAACAAAAATTAAAGTATGGTTGTTAATTAACTTTTAAGCTGGGGAAAATAAGGAAACTAAATTAACATTTTATAACAGTAAGTTTATAAATGTTTTTGTATTAGCTTTAAGAGAAGTGAAATTATTTACATATATGTATATATACTTACTTAAGTAGAAACTTATATAAATAAGGAATTTAATTATCCTACATTTTATTACTATATGTATGGGAGTTAATTTTTAATTTAAACTAAGGAAAATATACATATATATATATTTTCTATACATATATATAAAAGGAATAAAATAGTAACTTAGGTTAAAGCAAGGAACTAATAAATTAACACTTATAATAACTAAATATTATAAGAGCTAGTATCCTAAGATATAGTTAAAGGAATACTTTATAGAACATACATGGAATGCAGTTAGTAATAAGATAGTTTAAATATAATAAGTTACGTAGGGAATGTCTTAATTAAATTCTAATACAGGTATACTTATATATATTAAAGGGAACACTTTATTTTATAAACCGTATATCGGTTGTAGTTATGCCTAAAAGTTTTTAAACATAATTAAATACAATAAATTACATAAATAATGTTTTGAACAAATCCTAGTATATATAAATATATATATAAATAAAATTAGTTACCTTATAGGAAATATAATACGAAGGAATTAGTAAGTTAAACTAAACCTCTACATAATACTAATAGGAGAATATTATATGAGGTGGTATTAAATTATAGTTATGTATTAGTCTTAAAGAGTTACCTTGAATTTCCAAGGTTTAATATAAACCATATTAAATACATGTATAGTATTATTTGTCGATGATCAGAATGTAAATCTAAATTGGGATTAAGTAATTAATAAGTTAAAACTTAGGAAAAATTGTGATTGGATTACATAAAATGTTGCACAAATAGATCTTATTCTATAATTAATAATAAACAAATGTAATACGTTTACATCTAGATTTTCTTAATATATAAAACATAATAAAATGAGTAAAATACTTTTACATCTAAATGTGAGGTGGATTAGTAAGTCTAGATTTAATCATTTCTTAACATTTATGGTAGTGAAATATAACTTAATGTTTTAAGATAGGATCATTAAAAGGATTGTGATATAATCTATATTAAACGATGATTTGGAATTTATCTAAATAATTATCCTTAAGTTTCTTAGAATTAGATAAGCCATATAAAATACATTTATTACCAATATTCAGGATGTGAGTTTACAATTAAGTGAGGTATTTAGTGGTGAGAATTTATAGGAGGGTTATAGATAGGAATTTGATACTTAAAACCTTTGAACCTTTTTATTAGGTAAAACTAAGTTACATAAGATATTATATTGATATACTTTACGGTAATGAGAAATTATGAATGTTATTTTGAATATAAATATGAGAATTTTCATAATAGATTATCTTATGAAATAATTAACAATTTCACTTACGAACCAGAATTTAATTCTTTGATAAATTCTACTCTATGTAGATATATTGTCCATCCTAAATATAATAAAGGAATTTATTTATTAGGTTATTCCTTTGAAACCTTGGGTTTTGTAAAACAATTTAAAACGTATTTAAGGCTTAAGTTTATGAGGATTAGTACAAAGGATTATGCATAGTCTATAGGAGAATGTGTGTAAAAATAAACATTTAGGAAATTAAATGTAAGTAAGGATACATAAAAGGTTATACTAAACACCTTATTATATAGGTAATAATTAAGCAAATAATGTACCTTGTGAATACTAAATGTAAGAGTTCGATAAGTCTAAGTCAACTATAATATAGTTTTTCAAGATGAAAAGTAATTTAACATCTTATGTCAAGATTATTAGCTGGATGTAATAAAAAGTCTTTCTGGACTAAAGATAAGATAAATGAGTTAGTAACTCAATTAGGTTATGATATAATGCGTCTACAACACTATGGTTCCAATATACAAGATGTGGATCTTAATTAAGTTAAGGGGAAAACTTAATCACAATGGATTATCTAGTAGATATTGATAAAATACATAATCATTACATTGTGAAATAATAGTATAGTGTTATGGGATGAATCCATCATAGGTCATAATACAATGTTTATTCTAAATTAAGAATAAAGGTATTCAGCTTAAGATTACTATTGGAATTCTTAGATTTAGTTATATAATGTAAACACATTTGTGTTATAAAGGTCTCAAAAGTCTTGAATGTGAGGATTGTGGTTAAATATGAATAAAGTGGGTAGGAGTGGTCAGTTAGCAGGTGTTAAAAGATACATTCCTTGATCTTACCACCTTGGCTATACAACGTTCTCAAATAACTCAAAGATTATACATAACACATAAGTGAGGGCTTAAAAGACAATTGAGACTTTGGAATAAGAGTAAGGAGTTTATTTAAGCTTAACTTAGGCTACAAGTGGTTGATGATAGATTACCTTTAATATTCTTCAGAGTACTGTTGATTGTTTGCGAAAGTTGATTAGAACTGCTACAGCGTTACCCAGGTACGATTTCTCGTACTCAGCTTGTTGTGTTTTGGACTCTATGGAATGTTTTGTACGATTCTCGTACTCAGCTTGTTGTGTTTGGACTCTATGGAATGTTTTGTACGATTTCGTACTCAGCGTGTTGTGTTTTGGACTCTATGGAATGTTTTGTACGATTTCCGTACTCCTATATTTTTGTTGTTTGACTTGTGGAATGTTTTGGAAAACGCTAACTGACTTTAAGAGGAATTTCTAAAAAAAATGGTTGTGTGACTAACTCAGCTTGTGGACTACTGAGCCTTGAATGTGAAACTCACTTGGGTATTGGTTCCTTCTCTTTGGTTGTTCCATTAGACATTGACTGCTTAGGGTTTACGCTTCTGCACTCTGTAGGACTGAGTGTTTTGGTATTGCTCTGGGTAGTTAGTGATCTAGTGGGAATTTGGAAAAGGTCAATCTTGGAATTCTTCTTTTGACTCTGGATATCGTTTCATCCATGAGCTGGTTGGAGGTTTCGACGTGCGCACGTCTTCATTGGTAACAGCAGGGGGCTGTATATCCCTCGCCCATAGGGGCATTTATATTTGACAGCAGGGGGCTGTATATCCCTCGTCCACCAGGACATTTAATCTGACAGCAGGGGGCTGTATATCCCTCGTCCATATGGACATTGATATCTGGCGGTGGGGGCCATCTCTCCCAATTGAATTATTCCACTCTTGATTATTGGTTCTTGGATCTATCTTATTATTCCTAGTCCTTTGTGACTATCTGAGTCTTTATACTCCGAACGGGAATTGGTTCTAACATCAACAATGGTGCTTACTAACTATGTGGTGTGACTACTTAAGTGGATGCGACTTGGTTTGGAAGTTCTCTATCTCTATCTTTGTCTTGTTTTCTTTTCTCTTTAACTGATTGTTTTGAAGTGCTTTATCTCTGTTTTACTTTCAAGAGTTTAATTTCAAGTTACTGTTTATTTTGAGGAGTTATGTTTAAATATTGTTTTGGAGAATTGTACCAGTTCCATTCCAGGGAACTGACTCACCCCTCCCGGTGGGCTGCTTGTTTTTCATCTCTGCAGGTATAAATTGATTTACAGGTGGCCACGAAAGAGCATGAGTGATTGGGATGGGATTAGGCTTATGGAGAGTGAATGTACTTTATTATTGTTATGTTAATGTTAAGTTTTCTCGAAGTTCAGACCGTAACTTAGTTAATTGTAATGGTTGTAATTGGTGAGGTTGGTACCGGGGTGTTTGGAGCCCGATGGTCTGTAGCACCTTTAGTTTATTTTCCGCTGTTGTTTTATTATATAGGGGTGTTACAGAAAGTGGTATCAGAGCGTAGTTACGCTCTGAACCCCGAGAAAACAAGCCGAGTGAAAAACTTAGATTTTAGGTGCACTTAAAAATGAGGACTGGGGTAGAATTGGGAAGTGAGGACTCCAGTAAGGCACGACTCCTAACCCTTTTTGGAATTGAGAACGATTCCTTTACACACTTTTCTTTTGTGAATGTCTGTTGAGTGTGATGTGGTTGTTATACCATTCCAACAATAAACTACAAATATATAATATATAAGTTTGGAACATCCTATATTAAGTACGATAAGATTTTGGTTGAGATAATCAAATATAAGCTATTTTTCAAAGCATACTCATGAGAATACATTGCTAAAAATGCAATCCTTTAAAAGCTAGTACACAAATTCCTAGAATTTTAAAGAATACTTTTGGTTGAAAACAGTATACAATAGAACTTTACATAACTAAATTAGTATGATATTATGTGAAAGTACTTCAACTCCTTTAAAGTTTGAAAATAAATCTCATGAACTACTTGGTATCAATTTATCACCTAAAGATAATGTTTAAGATAAATCTTAAGTCTAGGAAATTATTAAGTTAACAAACACTAGTACATACACCCCAACCCATAAATCACACTAAAACTCTATGCTAACTTTAGGAAAAACACCTAAACCTAACACCCTACGGAAGTGCCTGGTGCGACGAACTCCTAGGCTGAAAGTAGTGGGGGTGCACACCCACTTCTAGAAGTTTAGGGGCTAGACAGCCTTGTCATTTAACTGTAAATAATCTTCTACGCAGGTGATGGATTGTGTTGAACTTGAGGGGAAGTGGTGGTAAGACTTACCATCATGGAATCTTGAGCTAGGCATATTTCATTACTAGCCACAATGAACAGTTCAAAACTCGTATATTAAGATCCAGTACTAATTCATGCATGTAAAGAGTTTACCGAGTTAAATCCTTGGTGAAAAATACTTACCTATGGAGTGAAACACATGAGTAACACTAACTAAATATCATTGATCCTTAAATACTCGGATGTTGAGAATCTATGAGAAATTGAGAGTTACTTAAAGATTGGAAATTCTCATGTTTACTATGAAGTTTACAATTTTACATTATAAAATTTTAGAAGCCACACTAAGAGTGATATTTACAAGAGCCCCCATTGTCGAAGGGAGAGTACTAAGGTTTAATAATCAGGAGAATACTTACATAGAACAAACTTAAGACAAATAATTAACCATAGTGAGTGAGTTTTCACTAGACTAATTCATTTGACTTAAATTTATATATGGAGTCCCTACCTTGAAAAATAAATTCTAAGATAAGGAAATCAGATTTTTGGAGCTACATTATAAGAACTTCCTAAAATTCTACCGTGGGTGAAATTATGTATATATATATAAATAACTAAATTTTATGAAGTAAACACTGAATGAACCGTCTAAAATACGATAGTTAATTATAAAAAAACAATTGAAACTTGAAAAGTCACAGAAAATATTTATTTTATAGAGTTTTAGCATAGGGTTGACTAATAAACCCTTGAAGATGATTTTGGAAGATTATTAAATGATCTGAAATATTATTATAAACTACTCAAATACGTTACACCTGGTTTATAGCTTGGTAATATAATTGATATGATAAATGATCATATTGGACATATTTCATATCAGTCATTAAATGAATGATAATAATCATAAGATAAAATCTTATAACCACCAAGGAAATACAATTAAATAACAATCAAGAGATACAGATATATGTAACGATCATAGATAAAATCAACGGTGCAGTAAATTCACAACAAAGCTGGTTAATAAGGTGTTGAATTCTTTGAATGTGCCGTTAGTAGCGGTACGAGGGCGTACCTTAGCTCTTTTAAGGGGGATATGCTGGCATACTCCTCCTTCGTTATCTCATCCGGATTATGCCTCGTTGCATTGTTAGTAAAGGGAGAACAATATTAGCAGAATGAGAGGTGTTTGTATGTGCTTGGTTTTTACAATATGACACAGTATGTGACTGTTGATTTTCATCATGCTATGTCTTGGTATATCTTGGTTCGTTTTGAGTTTGAGTAATCTCGAGTGGAATGTTGTTATGGAAATGGATGGAAATAAAGGATTGGATTGGTATGGAATTTCATTGGAATTATTATTGTCTCAGCACACCCGAAGCGGTGTGAGTGCCTATTAGTTGATTTTTAAACTTCGAGGCGAAGTTTCTTTTAAGGGGGATATACTGAAATACCCCTAAATTAATTTAAATTAATTTAGGGGATTTCTTTTATTAAACCTTAAATAATACTATTGAGTATTAAATTATTATATGGAATTATGAAATTTATTTAGGGGTTTTCTCCTATTTAACCCTAATTATTATATATTATTATATAGTATTATGAATTTAATAATAAGATTTATAAGTCAATAAATCTTGGGAAAATTCCTAAACACTCCAACTATATTATAAAGATTTTAGGAAGTGTTGGAACATTGTTTTGAAACATAAAAGTCAATATAAAATTCTAGAAACCTTAAAGCTTATTAAGCCTTGCTAGGGTTGACTTTTTGAGAATGGTCAAACCAGGCCATGAAACCTATACCAATAAATAGGTTATGGAAAACCATGAAGATCGATAAAAAGAACGTCAAAAACGGATCATCCTAGCCAAAGTTATGCTAGATTGAAGTTTTGAATCAAAAATTTGAAAGATGCCACGTGTCACTCTGTCACGGGTCGCCAACACTTAGCCGATTTTATCCCTTCAATTTCGGTAACAGATTTCAGTTTTTGCCCTAACTTTAGACGGCTATATCTTTTTCATCTCTTCATATTTTTCAATGCCGTCTTCTTTGTTGTCTTCTCCTACATTCCCTCTAAACAACTATAACTCATACAAACCCTAATTCATTCTGAATCAACCGGAAAATCGAGTCAAAGTAGCCACCCTGCAAAAACTGAAACTGCAATTCCAGATTTCTCTTCGAAACAGGTAACTTCGATCAGCCATAACTTCTTCGTTACTCATCCAAATTCCATGTTCTTTAGCTCGTTTTGAAGAGCTCTAATTCCTCTAAAACTTTCATGTTTGTGGTCTAAGCCAATTCTCAACCGATTGGAAGGGAAAGGTGTCTAAAGTTTCGGTCTCGCCAGCACATAAAATAATACCGAAACAGAGAGGTAAACTCGTGATTTGCGACTTCAATTTCTTTCTGTGTGGTGCGAGTTAGGTTTAGTTCTTGCTATCCATACGTAGATCTAAGTTTGCTCTTTCCAATGAGCCCTTACTCATAGCCTAACTTGATTTGTATTGCTAGTTATAGATCTTCGAAGTTGGCACCACGAACTGCTCAAAGTTCATATTTTTCCAGTTTTTCCGATTTCAATTTCACTCAATTCGCACAACTCCGGTAAGTTTCCGATCAATTGCTCCGTTTTTGTCAAACCTTGTCACGTTTTCGACCTAATCCATGTTCCAATTTGATCAATTACGTGTTAGATTAGGAGGATTTGAAGGAATTGTTTTCGAATCGTGTTCTGTACCCGAAATAAACCCTAACTTCGAATTGAATTCGTAATCCACTGTATAATGCATTATAATTGGGGAAACTGGCATCAATAGAACCGAAATTCGATTTCGAATCCATAGAAACAAGAATCACTCGATTTCGTTCTGTAGATTAGGAGATATTGATGAATTAGTACTCGGTTGGGATTTCGAACTTGCGGATGAACTAGGAGTACAGGAGCCGTCCGATCTCGTTTTAAAAGATTGGACGGCCGAGATTAGATCGTGCTATAAATATTTATTATAAGTTTATAAATTCCAGTAAATAGTCCTAACTTGTTGGGTTAATTTAAATATCTTGCCGAATGTATTTTGACTTGAAATTTTAACCATAGATTCCTTATTTAATCTAGTTTATTTTGATGTAAATTATTATGGTTTTGGAGTTTTTAAACATAAGTTATGATTTTTGCAAGTTACGGGTTTTCTGGAATTATTTGGCTAAATTAAAAAGATATTTTATGAAATAAAAATTTTATAATATGTCTAAAATGTTATAGTTATTGTATATTAAATTTGGGAATTTTTGGGCAATGGTAAAAGTTTTTAAAAATTGTGTTTATGAGTTTGTCATAAGAATAACCTATAATATAAGGTTTTTAATGTAACAAAAATTAAAGTATGGTTTGTTAATTAACTTTTAAGCTGGGGGAAAATAAAGGAAACTCAATTAACATTTTATAACAGTAAGTTTATAAATGTTTTTGTATTAGCTTTTAAGAGAAGTGAAATTATTTACATATATGTATATATACTTACTTAAGTAGAAACTTATATAAATTAAGGAATTTAATTATCCTACATTTTATTTACTATATTGTATGGGAGTTAATATTTTTAATTTAAACTAAGGAAAATATATACATATATATATTTCTATACGTATATATAAAAGGAATAAAATAGTAACTTAGGTTAAAGCAAGGAACTAATAAATTAACACTTATAATAACTAAATATTATAAGAGCTAGTATCCTAAGATATAGTTAAAGGAAATACTTTATAGAACATACATGGAATGCAGTTAGTAATAAGATAGTTTAAATATAATAAGTTACGTAGGGAATGTCTTAATTAAATTCTAATACAGGTATACTTATATATATTAAAGGGAAACACTTTATTTTATAAACCGTATATCGGTTGTAGTTATGCCTAAAAGTTTTTAAACATAATTAAATACAATAAATTACATAAATAATGTTTTGAACAAATCCTAGTATATATAAATATATATATAAATAAAATTAGTTACCTTATAGGAAATATAATACGAAGGAATTAGTAAGTTAAACTAAACCTCTACATAATACTAATAGGAGAATATTATATGAGGTGGTATTAAATTATAGTTATGTATTAGTCTTAAAGAGTTACCTTTGAATTTCCAAGGTTTATATATAAACCATATTAAAATACATGTATAGTATTATTTGTCGATGATCAGAATGTAAATCTAAAATTGGGATTAAGTAATTAATAAGTTAAAACTTAGGAAAAATTGTGATTGGATTACATAAAATGTTGCACAAATAGATCTTATTCTATAATTAATAATAAACAAATGTAATACGTTTACATCTAGATGTTCTTAATATATAAACCATAATAAAATGAGTAAAATACTTTTACATCTAAATGTGAGGTGGATTAGTAAGTCTAGATTTAATCATTTCTTAACATTTATGGTAGTGAAATATAACTTAATGTTTTAAGATAGGATCATTAAAAAGGATTGTGATATAATCTATATTAAACGATGATTTGGGAATTTATCTAAATAATTATCCTTAAGTTTCTTAGAATTAGATAAGCCATATAAAATACATTTATTACCAATATTCAGGATGTGAGTTTACAATTAAGTGAGGTATTTAGTGGTGAGAATTTATAGGAGGGTTTATAGATAGGAATTTGATACTTAAAACCTTTGAACCTTTTTATTAGGTAAAACTAAGTTACATAAGATATTATATTGATATACTTTACGGTAATGAGAAATTATGAAATGTTATTTTGAATATAAAATATGAGAATTTTCATAATAGATTATCTTATGAAATAATTAACAATTTCACTTACGAACCAGAATTTGATTCTTTGATAAATTCTACTCTATGTAGATATATTGTCCATCCTAAATATAATAAAGGAAATTTATTTATTAGGTTATTCCTTTGAAACCTTGGGTTTTGTAAAACAATTTAAAACGTATTTAAGGCTTAAGTTTAATGAGGATTAGTACAAAGGATTATGCATAGTCTATAGAGAGAATGTGTGTAAAAATAAAACATTTAGGAAATTAAATGTAAGTAAGGATACATAAAAGGTTATACTAAACACCTTATTATATAGGTAATAATTAAGCAAATAATGTACCTTGTGAATACTAAATGTAAGAGTTCGATAAGTCTAAGTCAACTATAATATAGTTGTTTCAAGATGAAAAGTAATTTAACATCTTATGTCAAGATTATTAGCTGGATGTAATAAAAAGTCTTTCTGGACTAAAGATAAGATAAATGAGTTAGTAACTCAATTAGGTTATGATATAATGCGTCTACAACACTATGGTTCCAATATACAAGATGTGGATCTTAATTAAGTTAAGGGGAAAACTTAATCACAATGGATTATCTAGTAGATATTGATAAAATACATAATCATTACATTGTGAAATAATAGTATAGTGTTATGGGATGAATCCATCATAGGTCATAATACAATGTTATTCTAAATTAAGAATAAAGGTATTCAGCTTAAGATTACTATTGGAATTCTTAGATTTAGTTATATAATGTAAACACATTTGTGTTATAAAGGTCTCAAAAGTCTTGAATGTGAGGATTGTGGTTAAATATGAATAAAGTGGGTAGGAGTGGTCAGTTAGCAGGTGTTAATAAGATACATTCCTTGATCTTACCACCTTGGGCTATACAACGTTCTCAAATAACTCAAAGATTATACATAACACATAAGTGAGGGCTTAAAAGACAATTGAGACTTTGGAATAAGAGTAAGGAGTTTATTTAAACTTAACTTAGGCTACAAGTGGTTGATGATAGATTACCTTTAATATTCTTTAGAGTACTGTTGATTGTTTGCGAAAGTTGATTAGAACTGCTACAGCGTTACCCAGGTACGATTTCTCGTACTCAGCTTGTTGTGTTTTGGACTCTATGGAATGTTTTGTACGATTTCTCGTACTCAGCTTGTTGTGTTTTGGACTCTATGGAATGTTTTGTACGATTTCTCGTACTCAGCGTGTTGTGTTTTGGACTCTATGGAATGTTTTGTACGATTTCTCGTACTCCTATATTTTTGTTGTTTGACTTGTGGAATGTTTTGGAAAACGCTAACTGACTTTAAGAGGAATTTCTAAAAAGGAAATGGTTGTGTGACTAACTCAGCTTGTGTGACTAACTGAGCCTTGAATGTGAAACTCACTTGGGTATTGGTTCCTTCTCTTTGGTTGTTCCATTAGACATTGACTGCTTAGGGTTTACGCTTCTGCACTCTGTAGGACTGAGTGTTTTGGTATTGCTCTGGGTAGTTAGTGATCTAGTGGGAATTTGGAAAAGGTCAATCTTGGAATTCTTCTTTTGACTCTGGATATCGTTTCATCCATGAGCTGGTTCTGGAGGTTTCGACGTGCGCACATCTTCAATGGTAACAACAGGGGGGCTGTATATCCCTCACCCATTGGGGCATTTATATTTGACAGCAGGGGGTTGTATATCCCTCGTCCACCAGGACATTTAAATCTGACAGCAGGGGGCTGTATATCCCTCATCCATATGGACATTGATATCTGGCAGTGGGGGCCATCTCTCCCAATTGAATTATTCCACTCTTGAGTTATTGGTTCTTGGATCTATCTTATTATTCCTAGTCCTTTGTGACTATCTGAGTCTTTATACTCCGAACGGGAATTGGTTCTAACATCAACAATGGGTGCTTACTAACTATGTGGTGTGACTACTTAAGTGGACGACTTGGTTTGGAAGTTCTCTATCTCTATCTTTGTCTTGTTTTCTTTTCTCTTTAACTTGATTGTTTTGAAGTGCTTTATCTCTGTTTTACTTTCAAGAGTTATAATTTCAAGTTACTGTTTATTTTGAGGAGTTATGTTTTAAATATTGTTTTAGAGAATTGTACCAGTTCCATTCCAGGGAACTGACTCACCCCTCCCGGGGTGGGCTGCTTAGTTTCATCTTGCAGGTATAAATTGATTTACAGGTGGCCACGAAGAGCATGAGTGATTGGGATGGGATTAGGCTTATGGAGAGTGAATGTACTTTATTATTGTTATGTTAATGTTAAGTTTTCTCGAAGTTCAGACCGTAACTTAGTTAATTGTAATGGTTGTAATTGGTGAGGTTGGTACCGGGTGTTTGGAGCCCGATGGTCTGTAGCACCTTTAGTTTATTTTCCGCTGTTGTTTTATTATTATAGGGGTGTTACAACTTACCTTTCCTGTCATACGCATACACAATACGTACTCAATACATACACATTCCATACTAAATACATACACAATCCCCAGTACTTGTTAGC
Organism: Limonium bicolor; assembly: GCA_023374045.1. Taxonomy (NCBI): domain Eukaryota; kingdom Viridiplantae; phylum Streptophyta; class Magnoliopsida; order Caryophyllales; family Plumbaginaceae; genus Limonium; species Limonium bicolor. The sequence goes on from CM041779.1 coordinate 222,455,449, forward strand.
TTCATTTGTCCACCCGGGTTAATCGGGTGGAGATTATTCTTTTACTCGGGGTCAATGACTTACCAGCCAAGACCATTACTCATACAATACTTACTTTACTTACTACTTACTCAAGTCAAGTCGTCGGGACCTCCGGCCCGGGGACTATTGTGTCCCACCACCGGGATTTACTTGGTTCACTAATCCAGGATGCTACCCATTTAAGGGGTTTGGGCCGTGGACCAGCTTAAGAACCAGGAATCGGATTCAACCTCTTGTGTCTCCTCATCCTCATGCGTGGCCGTAACAATATCGGACTTCTACTCATTCCCATTTACTCAATACTTACGTTAGGAGTTAGGTAGTTAGGAATTAGTAGAAGTCACACATCCAAGCCACATACCCAAATACATTGCTCATATACACATCCATACAAAATACAATACAATACACAAGTACACTACAAGATACAAATACACTTCATCATCATTCATTTATTTCATGAATTATACAAACTAGTGTTCAAGACAATATATCAAGAACAACTTAAACAAGCACAAGTAAGTGCATTATAGTCCGATTCATGCATTTATCTTATTTAGGTGATCAAATAAGCACACAAATTGGGGTAACCAGGTTAGGATACAGAGCATGAAGAAATCATACCTTTTTTCCGGAATCTACTTTACCGGTGTCCTCACGTTCCTTCGGTCTGCTCTTGTTCCTCGAATCTTATTCTCGAACCAATGACTACATGTCAAATGGTTCAATTAATACTAAGCATTACAATACATACATACTTACTACTCCCGTACTTACCCCGTTATCCCGCTATTTCGGCTTATCTTAATGTTCGTATACTTACAACTTTCTTAATTACCCCTCCAACTTGTTTATACCTTTAATGACCTTTAAACATCCTTAATCAAGTACTAATTATCTTATACTATCATTACCATTCACTTTCTTACCTTAAAAGCCCTTTAATAAGCTTATTTTCAAAAATTTGGGTTGGTCCGGGACCTTGTCCGGGTCCCTAGTCCCGGACCAACACTGGTCTGTACTCTCGGGGGCATTTTCTATTATGGTCCGGGACATTATCCATCTCTTAAGTCCCGGACCAAACGTTGTCTACACTTTCGGCTTAATTTTCACTATGGTCCGGGACCTTGTCCCTATCTCAAGTCCCGGACTAGGCACAGTCTGCTACTCTCGGGGTGTTTACAGGGGGTGGTCCGGGTCTTGGTCCTGGACCTAAGTCCCGGACCATCACTGGTCTGTTACAGATTTTTGCATTTTTCTTCCTCTGTTCAATTCCTTTCTTTGCCCAATAAATTTCCAAATGTTCCTACACTTAATCCCACATTTTTAAGCACCTAATTAAGCTTCTAAACATGCTCAAATCCATTACCAACTCATTACTCCTTTTCATACCAATTCACACACATATTTTATACATTTGCACTCTAGCACTTACATTATTTCTCCTAGTTGTGTTTTGCTACAGATTTTGGTTCCTACCTCCTCCATACATAACTTCATCTCCTAATGCCACTTTCAAGGCCTATAATGCATTATCTCACCTCTTCAAGTTCAACACTCATTTTACTAGGTCTTGCACATAAGCTCTCATAGTTTCTCCAATACATTTCCGCCCTTCTTGCTACAGATTTTGCATCCTTTCATTTTCTTACTACAACTACTACTCCATAGCTACTAAACATCTCTACTAACTCCAATGCATACCTTGGTTCCCACTAAAATTTTGCCATAGTTCACCTACTTTTCTTACTTATCCACACACATACTTTCTCACCAATTTCATTCCTAAACTAGCCACACCCTTACAAGGGTCCTACCAGCAATCAAAGCATTACTCATTACATCATTACTCCATCAAACATCAATACCAATACTCATACACAATATACTTGGCTCTAAGGCCTACAATTCACTTACTAGTTCACAAATACTCAAAACTTCATAAACTTAAATACTAATACAAGATTTTGGGTTCTTTAAGTAGTTTACCCATTCCCATTACTCTAATGCATTAAAGTTTTAGCATTTAAGAAAGAGCTCTCACCTTGAGCTTCTAATTTCCTTCTTTCTTTTTCATTTCTTCTCCTTCTCTCTTTCTTGCACAAAATCGGTCACATGGGGAATGGAGTTGCTAAACTCCATTCCCATCACCCAAAGCACACAAAACAATTGTAATTAAACTACTAACCCTTAGATTAATGCTAGTTCATTGAAATACTTAAAACAAGATTTCTAGGGTTTACCTTTGGAGTGTTTTAGGAGGGGTTTTAGCCCTTGGTTCAAGAAGATGATTCCACCACCATTGCAAGGTTGAAATTATTCTCAAAAGGGAGAGAGAGAAAATAGGGTGTTACATAGGGCAAAAATCGGCTATGAAGGAAGATGAAGAAAATGTGAGTTTTTCATGTATATTTTTACCTTAATGGAGAGAGGAGACTCCAAGCTACCCATTGATGCTATTTTCTCTTTGAATGGGGAAAACCCATGGAGATGAACTTCCTCATTTTTGGATTTTGAAAAGAGAGAAGTGTAGAGGATGATAAGGGGAGTAAGAATATGTAATTATTTTTACATTTGGAGCTCACGTGGAGGTAGAGCATGGAGAAGAAGAGAGGGCTGCCATTGTTGTTGTGGGGAGCTCAAAATCACCAGCACAAGGGAGGAGGAAGAGAGAGAGTACGGTGGGGAAGAAAGAAATGGGAGAGAAGAGAGAAATGAGAGAGAGAGAGTCATAGTGATCCTTTTTACCTTTTTTCACTTTTTGCTTTTTGGCTCTTTAATTAGTTAGCTAGTATGTGAGTATGTGAGGGGGTTATTTAGCTCCTAAAAACCGGTCCCCTATATTACTACTAGCTGGAGCGTTTTTCGTCTTTTGCAGAAACGCTCGTTATTTTACCCGGTTTTGGTACTATATACAAACCGGGCCCGTTTTCCGGAATTTTTTTGTTTATTTAATTTTATTGGTTATTAAGCTTCCATTAGTGCTTAATTATTGTTATTTAATGATTTATAATTTTTACGGGTTCGTTTGACCACTTAAAGTCACGTTTTCGGGTTTTCTCAAAAAACGTGCGCTAAAGCTCTATTAGCGTTTTAATACATTATTTGGATCCGTTTTCTTTGGGAGTTATTCCCATATATTATTTAGGCCTTATTAAGCCTTTAGAATCCATATAATACGCTAACCGAGGTCTCATACCTCCTATGGTTATTTAACGCTTATTTAGTGTTTTTCGCTTTTTAAGCGTTTCTTTATTTCTTTTGGATTTATTTTTCCTTAGCAATCTTACTTAGGCGTTATTATGCCCTTAATTACAGATTAGACTAATCTTAATCACTATATTTAAGGTCGGGGTATTTCAGTCTGGCCTAAACCATAAATACAACGCCTTACTTTATAATCATTCTTTAATATGCTAAAAAAATGATTTACAAATATAACCGTTTTTAAAAGGGCGTTGTTTATTCTTTTTTTTCCAGCAGTGATATTTTTTTACTTTTTTTATATGTTTATGATGAACCACTAAGTTGATGATATGATTCATTAAAATTACTATTATGATTCATTAAAATTGATATTATGATTCATTAATTAACAAATGGTGAATTAGATAACAAAATTCAGAACAAATAATGGATCATTATTGTTTTGTGATGTATTATTATTGTTATTATTATTATTATTATTATTATTATTATTATTATTATTATTATTATTAATTATTATTATTATTATTATTTGCGGTGTAGTACGATTTGTATGATATTTTTTAAGCCTTATATATGTTGAATCATAAATTTCCTTAACATAGCACATTCAAAATAGATAATTGGTCATTATTATTTTGTGTTGTATTATTATTGTTTTATGGTGCATTTTAAACTGTATATAGTGAATCATAAATCTAGATGATATATACAGATATATACATGTAACTAATGTAACATTTTAAATTTGTCAAAACATATCCATGATTGGTCTTGTTTTGAAGAGCTTGAATGTAGATGAACAATGGTGCAAAAATTATTTATTTTGGATTTATATTTCAAAAGTTACAACAACTTAAAGTTTATATATATTTTACACTCACTTATTTACCACATAACCAGTCAAGTCAGCATGCTTACTGTACTTCCACATAGATGGACTGCACCTAGGATTACATAGCCGGCCTGCACGGTCGACCGTTTGATATATAAAATGCAACATTTGAATACCATTTCCGCCGCTTCTACTGTTTGTATCCACCTACTCTTATAATCAACTACGATATTCAAAAATTCAAAATTGTAATTGCTATATGCTCTAAATACCGTCCTTTATCCTGTGTTCAAGTTTCATAGCATTTTGAATTGACCTGGGTATTTTTCGAAGGACATAAAAAATTATGAAAGGGTGTGAATTTCTCTTCGAAAATTTAGGTTATAGCTCAAATTTTTTTGTCAGGTTTATGACTATGTGTGAAATACCCTAAACTTGGATATGGTGTTTAAAGTGATAAACTAAGTTATAAGGAGGCTAAATAATGCCTTAGAAACATTAAGAAACATTTCTAATCAAAGAAAATATAAGGAAACACTAAAAGAGCAGTTTAAGCAAAAACGTGCTCTAAGCTTGGAGAGACTTGGGTGAGTACCCAAATATTGTTCTAAGACCTTAGTAATATCCTAATGGTCATTTTAAATCAATTACCAAAGAAAACCAAGCTTGAAAACAAGTTAAAACACAAAATGTGCTTTAAGGAGTCTTAAAGCACATTTTTGAAAAATTGTCTTGTAAATGGGTTTTGAATGGCTAAATGTCCATCATTACTCTTAATTAACATGTGTACTACTTAGTATCACATTAGGAAGTCTAAATCAATGGGAAATCAAAAATTTCACAACTATGTGCCTTGTTTTGAATAGTAATTAAATTAAGCTAGTTTATAACATAAGTCAATATAAGTAAGCTAATTGGTCAACAAAGACTAAATTACCCTTGCTACTTAATGGGGGACGTTTCTAAGGGATGACTCCACCATGTGAGTAAGCTAGATTATAGTAAATAAGATAGAAATGTACTAGTCACTATTTGCTTTTGTAAAGCAACATAAATATCTCACCTTTAATCACCTCTCTCCTCACCTCTTCATTCTCTCTTGTTCCCACGGTTTTAAGCTGCTCCTCTCTTCTTCTCCAACGTGAAGAACAACCTCCATGCTAGCTTCAACTTCCTTTGTACACTACTTACTCATTTTAGCTCCAAAACCAAAACAAATTACATATTCTTCTTAGTTAGCTCCAGCTCTCTCTTTCTATCTTTTCAAAACATCAAGAGCTTTGATTTGGTGCTAAGCCAAACCACCATTAGAGGAGGAAACTCAAGTTTGGAGACTCCATTGGCTTCTCCATTCTCTTAAGGTAAAGAAAGTGTAAGAAAATCTAGGTTTCCATCATTTTTTCTTCATAACCGAAAATACATGCTCACGAGGCTTCATTTTAATGCCTTGTTCTAGCTTGTTTTCTACTCTCCGAAGGATAGAGGAGGTCCTTCTTGCTTCATATCCAAGCTTGTCTTGAGAAACCAAGGTAAAATAACCAATTCAATACCTTAAAACACATTTTGACCTAGGTTTTATTCCTTAAGGTTAGTGTGTTGTTTAGTGCTCATTAGAGTCATTGGATATTGTTTAGAACATTGGCAAGGAGATATATATTGGTGACCGAGATTGCTCAAGGGAAATCTAAGAGGAAAAGTTTGTGGCGCTTGTGAAAGAACAAGGTAAATTACTTACCTTAAGGTGTTTTATTGTTTAAGGGAATGGGATTTAGATATGTGATGAGTTTAGTGTAGAGTTTACATTAGAGAAGGGCTATATATAACCTAGGAGAAAGAACAATGACTATACTTGTGAACTTTTGACTAAGGAGCAAATGAGAAAAAGAGATAGTTTAAGAATATCAAGGTGAATTATAAGAAGCATTTTATTTCAATGGGAGCCTTGTTGTGTGTATTCGCAGGTTAAAGGCAAATATATGTGGAAATTCAGTGGTTAAGATTATTGTCATTTAAGGGCCTAAGTGCCAAGCATTTAAGTTTATACACTATGTAATGATGTGGTGTAGTTTTGGTGTAAATTGTGTGTTAAGGTGTTGAGATGAGAAGTTGAGTGATATTGGTTGTTTGATGGAGAAAAACCAAGTTTTAGGATGTAACTATATACTAGAGAACCCATGGCAAAATTTAGAGGAGAACCTAAGTGTTTGAGATGTTCTAAGGAGCTTTCATGACTAAGGAAGTACTAGAAGTTCTAAAGGTTGTCTTGATGAAAAAGGGTGATATTAAGGTGTTTAAATGACTTATAATGACTTAGGCATCACTATGAAGGATTTAGGAATCAAAAGAATGTACTTGAGTATTTAGGACTTAGGTAAATGTTGATAAAAGAAGCTAGGAAACTTGGGTAAGTTAGATGTAAATGAGTGTAAAACTTTTAGATGATTTAGGTAGAAACTAGAGTTTAGAATTTAAGGAAGCCTTGGAAAATGTAATAGGGATGCAAGTGGTGTATATGGTGTGGTCAAGTTCTTAAGGAGGGAACTTTTGGCTAGTAGAAGTTCTAGGTGAAAGGGATGTTGAAATGTAGGAAAGGATAAGTGTTAAGTGTTGGTAGTTGTTGTAAGAATTGTGTAAAGGATTGGAATGATCTTTGGAGGTGGTTTTAATGAGTTTGGAGGTTGGTCTAAGATGAGTTCAAGGGTCTAAATGATGTTAGAACACATTAGGATGCTTGGGGAAGAATTTGGAATTGAAAGAACAACTTAAGAGCAAAGTCTGTAGTTGTCCGACCCAGGGTCCGACCCAGTTGTGGGTCAGACGGACCTCTGTTAAGCCACCGTAAACTGTTCTGGAACGGTCCGACCCAGAGGACTTTGGTCGGACATGGGTCGGATGGGAGAGTTTTAAGGACGGGAAAATTTCTGGAATGGTCCGACCCAGTTGGTTGGGTCGGACGTGGGTCGGACAAGTGGAGTTTTTCAAACTCGGAAGTTACTGGAAGGGTCCGACCCAGTTGGTGGGTCGGACGGTGGGTCGGACGACCCTTAACACTTAAAAAAAAAAGAAATTTTGAATTCTAAGGATGATAATTGGTAATAAGGTATGCCTTTGGAAGGGTAGTAATGATTAGGACCCTAAGAACTCAAGGGATTAAGTTAAGTTAAGTAAAAACCTTAATGTTTAAAGTTAAGTTTATAAGGTTAAGTGGCAAGGATCTAAGAAGGTATCGAATGGGAGTTTTTAAGGACTAGGTGAGTTATGTAAGGTGCAAATAACTAATGGCCTAAAAATGAATCAATGTTTTAGGTTTGTGAATTGGGACCCCGGAGAAGGTTAAACAAACGACAGACGACGGTGAACGGTACAGTCTTTCTTGTGACCTGCTTGCTAACGAGGTGTTCCTCGGCTTGTGTGCTATCTGTTTATTTGCTATGACTAAGACAAGATAAAGCATGCAACCGGTTATACTTATTCTCGTTGTGAATGTGTTTTCTTTACACTAACCCACAAGACTTGAGAATGTTGCTAACCAAGATTAGTACCCACTAAATTAAGGATAAGAACTAAGTATTGTTGATTGTTGGTTTTTACCCATCAAGGTTTAACTAACACTTGGTGATTAAGACTTTCACTAACCATAACTTGGGGTGAGAGTGAGGAATCCGGAATGGTACCGGCACATGTGTATTGGGGGAGGTCGGTATCTGAATCAGATCTGACTTCCAAATAAGACTTGTCATTAGACTCGTCGCCTAGGGTCAACAAACCGACCCAACCACCCGGGCTACTGTTTGAGGTGGGAGGCACATTAAGGATGGAGTGGGGGGATCAAGCCTACATCCCCAACAAATTAAGAAAGGTAGCTTATCGTCGGATAGTGCACTGCTACCGGCTAGGGTTAACCAAGCCCTACAAAGATAAGCAACCGATTAAGGGCTAACCAATCTAATAGTGGAGCGGTTGGCAATTATAAGGTTAAGGAGATTGTGGATCTAAGGAGTTAAGAACTAACTCACTTATTAAGGGAACGCCTGAGTCGTTCATTTGCTTATAAGCTATTTATGTTCATTGTGGTTTGTCGATCTATTGCGTTTCATATTATGCTTATTATGCCAATCAACTTCCATGCTATCGACAATTAGTCGTCGTAGCCCCGTTAGCTTGGGGGCCATGGGAGGGTCGTACCAGCATTCGTGCTGACCCCCTTTGGGGGCTGTTTTTACACTTGCAGGTAAGCGGCCGATGAAGTCACACCACGAGAGTAGGAGCGGGTAGCCCTAGGTGGGACTTTATTTTGAGTACGGGTAGCGCCTGTGCACCCGTCAGTTAGTAGTGGAACATAAGCTTGTGAAATATTGTATGGTTTTGGAGAGTACTTTAAACTCGGCTGGTGTATGTATTGTGGATATGTGATTGTAAATATTTAAATAACGGTATTTCTTGTTGGTAAGACCGTAGCAAGGTCCTGGTGGTAGTTTATTTCCGCTGCGACGTTTAAAGTATTATTTGTTAAGTAGCGCTAACCACGACTGGCTTAGGACGGGGTGTTACAAAAAGTGGTATCAGAGCGTAGTTACGCTCTGATCGAGAAATACTGGACATAAGGAACCACCGAGTTAGGATATAAGTTAAGGAATAAGTGATGGGTTAAGGGTGTGAGATGTTAGAGTGAGTAGAGTCAGATGACCACTAGTAAGTGTGGATCATCTTTACCGTCTACGGACGTTATAAATTGGTTAACCGAAACAATGGTGGATACGAATCTAATGTGAGTTATGCTTGTTCAGATGGCAGGACGTCCTAGAGGAGGCCGAGGTCGTGGCCAGGGCGATGATGCTTCAGGGATACCGGGAGGGCAGACGATCGCCGAGATCGTGGCTGCCGCATTAGGGCACATGGGCTATCAGCCTGGTGTGGGTGCACCACGTCCACCGCCACAACCTAGGGAGCCAAATTGGGTGAAGAGTCTTGCAGACCTTCGACCCGCACACTTTAAGGGGGAGACCGATCCCGCCAAGCTTGAGGCGTACATCTCCGAGCTGGAGACCGCCTTTGAGACCCTTGATGTCCCTGCTGGGATCAAGGTGCGTCTGGCTGCTTTCTATCTGAAGGGGGCGGCAGGCGATTGGTGGAAGCTGGTGAGGGCCGAGCATGTAGCCAATCCAGAGTTCGGCTGGGAGCAGTACACCGCCTTGCTACGAGCAAAGTACTACCCCGCCCATGTCCAGACAAAGAAGCGCTTACAGTTGGATGCGCTCAAGCAGACCGACAAGATAACGGTGGACGAGTATTACACAGAGTTCACCGCCTTGCTTCATCTTCTGCCAGGTCTTGGGTATTCAGACCAGATACTGGTGGACCGCTTCTATGGCGGGCTTAGCCATCGACTCCGCTACGGCATGGGGCCGACGAGTTATACTACCTTGCAGGTAATAAGAATGAGTAAGATATAATTAAGTGAATAAGATTTAGTTTGTGAGAAATAAGAGGAACTAATACCTTGGGAAGCAGGAGTGCTATCATGCCGCTGCTAAGGTTGAGATAACCGTCCAGCTGAGGGACGAGGACAATGCCAAGAGAAAGAGTGCTTGGAAGAGTACAGAACACCAAGGGCAAGGTGGGTACAAGAAACAGAAGTACCAGCCTCAAGCCCAAAAGAACCAGAACCAAAAAGGAAAGGAGGAAAAGGAGAAGGCTACTGATGAGCCACTGAAACTAACTTATGCTTATGCTGCTAAGCCCCTGCGCTTCAGGGCGCCAAAGAGTAAGGATATACATCTTGAGTAAATAAGAATGGTTGACAACATTGAGACACAATCACTGATGCGATGCTTAATCAGGTACTGAGACTGGAAAGGAAACCGGAGGTGGCTACCAACGACACTACTATTGCCAGAGGTGCAAGGGGGACCACCCCGGAGTTGACTGCAGGGGGAATAAGGTGGAGTGTAACTTTTGTGGAGTACTCGGGCACCGGGCATATGAGTGCTACGGGAACCCGGAGAGTAAGAATTACAGACCCAGTTTTAAGATTAAGACCATGACCGATCAGGGATCCGGATCCGACGGTCAGAGGAGGGGGCAGCAAGCTGCAGACAAGAACCCACGGGTGACCCAGAAGTCGAGACCCACACTACACTTGGTGGACCGGGACGATGAGCCTGAACCCTCATCGAGGCCAGGTACCGCTATAACCATTTAGTGATAAAACTACCTGCTTACCGCATTATCATGCATGTTTGGTGAATAATTGAGTTAAGTAAGAATGAGATAAGATTAGAAGTTAAGTAAAATATAACCTACTACCACTTTAGGAAGCTTCAACATCTGCTATCCAATACCATTTACACCTAACCCGGAGCACACCGACATCGAAACCGTAGACTTTCCAACCGAACAATGTCAGGTTATCCGCCCAGGTATGATCTTATTAAGGGGATACCTGACACCCGAAGCGCAAATAGCCATCATCAGGAAATGCAGTCAACTAGGAATGGGACCGGGAGGCTTTTACACACCGGAGTACCCAGGGGGAGCAAGGATGAAATTAAAATGATGAGCTTAGGCAAGGATTGGAATCCGTATGCCAAGAAATACCAAGCCACTAGGATGCAAGATGGAGTCTCACCACCGGGAATACCCGAAGAGTTCCATCCAGTTATTGCACAAGTTATGGAAATCGCTCAGCAGTTGGAAGCTGAACCGATTCCAGACATTCAAGCAGACATTTGCATTGTAAACTTCTACGAGAAGGATGGGCGACTTGGACTACACCAGGATGAGGACGAGACAACGGAGTCTCTCGAAAGAGGGATACCCGTAGTGTCTTGGTCTATTGGGGACGATGCAGAGTTTTTATACGGCGAGCAGAAGCGTGCAGACCGTGCGAATAAGTTGGTACTTAAGTCTGGAGATGTATTAGTTATGGGAGGAGAATCAAGGATGTTATACCATGGGATTAAGAGAATCAAGTTAAATACATCACCGTCAGCAGTAATCAATGCGACGCATATGAGACCTGGGAGATTAAACCTAACCTTTAGACAATACTAGTCATGTAATGTTAGAATGAGATGAGGAATGAGATGTAAGATTGAAGCACATGATGTAAACAGGATGGTTATGAATAAAATAACAGTGTGGTTCATATAAATTGTCACGACTCTTGTTATACCATCAGTACTCATGAAGCATGTGAACACAATTAGGTTATGGACTCGGTAGGAAGGTGCGCTAAGCATACTTACAGAGGACACAGGCCGACGCCAACGGTACGATACCTCCGCACCCTTTCCGATAAGGGATTGAGGCTCGTTCTCTTGACTCAGGGGCCTCGCATACCTTTGTCTCGGCATCATTCGTGAGCAGGTGGGGCTAGACGCTGATGAGCTACCGACTTCACGGTACGCTCCGTCTAAGACAAGGTTCGTTGCACTCGTTACTACCGAGGAGCCACTGTAGAATTAAGGAGAAGACTTTCCAGTCAGTTTTATTGAGTTCAGTGAGCTAGGATGTGATGTTATCTTCGGGATGAACTGGTTGGAGCGGCACAGGGACGTATCCTCTGCGCCGAGCATAGATTGCTGGTCAGGAGTCCATCTGGGGTAACAATATCATACCGCCAGAGGCCAGAGAGCCTTCGACTAAGATCATCAACGCCATGGCAATGTATAAGGAATTGAGGAGAAAAGAAGAAGTGTACCTCTGTATGTACAGGACATAGAGAGAGACCGAGTTCAACCCGACTTAGAGTAGTGTCAGAGTTCCCTGACTTATTTCCACGGGAACTGCCCGACATGCCACCCACTCGGGAGGTAGAGTTCACCATCGAGCTGCTACCTGGTAACCGGACCAATAGGCAAGGCACATACCGCATGGCTCCTACAGAAATGACTGAGATAAGGAACAATGAAGGAACTTGTTGGCTAAAAGGATTTATAAGACCAAGTGTTCACCATGGGGAGCGCAGTCCTCTTCGTGCAAGAAAAAGGATGGTAGCTTGCTCTGCATCGACTACAGAGAGAATGCAGTGACAGTGAAGAATAAGTACCCCCATACCCCGCATTGACGATCTGTTCGATCAGTTGAAGGGAGCATATGTGTTCCAAGATTGATCTCAGATCGGGGTATCATCAGATAGCCATTAAGGAGGGAGACATTGAGAAGACGGCATTTCGGACACGATACGGCCACTATGAGTTAAGTGATGCCGTTCGGATTGTCGACGCACCGGCGAAGTTTAGGGATCTGATGAACCGCTGTTCCAGGAGCAGCTAGACAAGTCGGTTGTGTGTTATTGATGACATCTTGATATACTCGAAATCTAAGGTTGAACATGAGGAACATCTGAGGAGAGATTGGAATATTGAGGGAGAACCAGCATATGCTAAGTTCTCCAAATGTGAGTTTTGGCTTGACAGGTTCTCTTTCCTAGGTATGTCATCTCGGATGCTGGGATCTCAGTGGATCCAGCAAAGACTGATGCCGTACGTACTTGGCCAAGACCGAAGACTGTTACGACATCCGGAGCTTTCTCGGTCTGGCAGGTTATACAGGAGGTTTGTTAGGGATTTCAGCAAGTCGCCCAAAGCCGATGACCAGTCTGATGAAGAAAGATGCACCGTTCTTGGGACGACGACTGTGAGAAATCATTTCAGAGTTTGAAGGACTCACTGACCACTGCACCGGTTCTGACCATCCAGACGGACAGAGGGCTTTGAGGTTTACTGTGATGCATCCGGCAGAGGGCTGGGTTGCGTGCTCATGCAAATGGCAAGGTGGTGGCATATGCCTCACGCCAGTTGAAGAAACATGAGGAGAACTACCCCACACATGATTTAGAGTGGGAGCGGTAGTCTTCGCTTTGAAGATATGGCGCCACTACTTATACGGGGTTAGTGTGACGATCTACACCGATCATAAGAGTTTAAGATACAATTTACTCAGAAGGAGTTGAATCTCAGACAGAGAAGATGGGGGAATTCTTGAAAGAATATGACATTGACCTCCAATACAAGAGGGGAAGGCCAATGTTGTAGCAGAGCACTGAGCCGTCGAGAACACTCACTCCATTCGCTAGTTTCTTTCGCCAGCTTGGTTGATGAGGTGCGAGAGGATCAGAGGACAGATGAGTACATCAGAGAGGTCAGGCAGAAAGCTGACGGTGGTACTTTTGAGAGTCAGAAATACGACTTCAGACTTCATGATGATGATCTGATCAGACTTAAGGGCCGGTTATGCATACCACGGGGCAACACGGATCTGAAAGACCGTATACTTAGAGAATCACCTGTTCTTCAGTTGTCATCCATCCGGGAACCTCTAAGAGGTTAAAGACATGAAGAGATACTTCTGGTGGTCGGGAATAAGACAGATGTTACCGAGTTCGTCTTGAGGTGTCTCACATGCCAGAAGGTAAAATTCGAGCACCGACAACCGGGCGGAATGGTACAATCGATGCCAGTTCCGGAGTGGAAGTTCCATGATATTTCTATGGACTTTGTAGTTGGACTCCCACCTGCTAGGGGATGGTCTCAAATGATATGGGTGGTGGTGGATCGCCTTACCAAAGTAGCCCGATTCATACCGATGAGGATATTGGAAGGTGACCAAATTAGTTGAGTTATTTGAGAAAGAAATCATGAGACATCATGGGATACGAAGACCATAGTGTTTGATAGAGATACCAGATTCCTTTCGAGGTCCTGGAGAGCTACCAGAGAAGCGTTGGGTACAGAACTCAAGCTG